>CM028912.1:285000-675000 GCA_016801845.1 Polydactylus sextarius | reverse complement strand
GCTAACATTAGCATGTTAGCAACAACATGATCAAACTTAGTGTTAGCATTAGCATGTTAGTAGAAATATGATAAAATCTGGCTTAAATACGTCACTTTTCTTCCTGTGCGCGACATTTATGGTAACCGACGCCGAGGTCAGTTTCCTGGTGTGTGATGTCACTGTGATGTCACTGACCTGTTTACAGATGCGGCACCAGGAGTAGTTGAGGATGGTGTGTTGATATCCAGGAACAGGCGAGTCCAGCTCCTTCAACACGATCTGAACGCAGCCGCTGCCGTGGACGAAGCGTCGGATGTGATGCACCATGGGAGTTTCACAGAACATACTGGGACACTGATACGACGGTCTGGAGGAAAACACGACGACTGAATAAATAAATAAATAAAAAACACCTTCAAACTCACAGTTTATTAAAGATTAAACATTAAACTGACCTGAAACAATATCGCTCCAGGAAGACGCCCAGAGAGAGGTCGTTCTTTCCATAAAACTCCATGGTAACGATCCTGTTGACGATCAAAACAACCGCTAACAGAGGAAATAAAAACAACATGAGACCTGTTTACTCTGTGTTGATGTGAGGGGTTTACCAGGGACTGACGCAGGGGTTGGGAGCGTTGTTGGACTGAGCTGACGAACTGCTGAAGAGAACACACAGTCTCTGGTGGTTGATGGGGTTCAGACAGTCCAGCTGAGGACAAACAAACAAACAAAGAGTGAGGTAAACAAACAATCAACAGAGTAATAAACAACCCTCTCTGTCTCAGTCTTCACCTTCGGAGCCCAGCTCATGTCGTTCTGTTTACTCTGCTTCTCTTCGTCTCCGTCGCTCTTCGTCGTGGTGGTTTTAGTCGCCGTCTCCGTCGCTCTGCTCTGACCGCTGACGGGGGCGGCGGAGCTGAATGGGTCGACGGCGGCGGCAGCAGCGTTGACGTTAACGCTGGCGGCGGTTTCTCTCTGGCGGATGCGGCCTCCTTTAGCTCTGTAATCCGCCAACATCTTGGCCAACTCTGAGCTGCCGTTCAGCTGCTCCACGATACGCGTGCTGGTCAGACCGTGACACGGCAGCACGTCGATGGGACGAGACGCCGCCACGCCGTTGGTCTGGACGGCGACCAGAGAGGAGGGGGCGGGGTCTTTGAGGAGCTGACGCTTCCTGCGTCCGTCCAGCTCCTTAAAGTCTTTGTTCAGGAGAGGAGACAGGAAGACCTGGAGGACGGACACACAGGAGACTTTATACTACTTCACTAGTTTACTCTGTATCTTTACTACAGTAGTTTTAATGTGTTAACTTGTCGACCTGTGACTGTTTAGACCATCAACACCATGTCTGAGGGTTGATGGAGGCTCCATCTTAAAGGTGGATGATGGAGAAACTTCAACAATATCAATATCAAACACTAATTTACATTTAGTGAAAAAAGAACAAGTTTAGTTCTTTAGTTCAGACTCATTCATTGTCTATGAAGATTGTTGTAGCTCCATGTTTTAAAGTGCTGGATAAACTTCATAATATTCTTCTGTTTTATTAACATGTACTTGTACTTTTACTTTCTACACTTAACTACATTTACTTATAGATTACTGTCATACTGAAGTACAGTAAATACTAGATACTTTAAGACTTTTACTGGAGAATCATTCTAGTGACGACTTGAACTTCTACCAAAGTTATTTTATTCTACTCTAGTGTCTCTACTTCTACTCTAGTGTCTCTACTCTAGTGTCTCTACTTCTACTCTAATGAGACTTTATATTTTATACTAGCAGAAACTAAGCAGCAGGTTAATGAATATTGATGCTGACTCAGTAGACATGTAATAATAATAATAATAATATTAATAATAATAAAGCACCTGTTCAGGGAAGTAGTCTCTGCTGGGACAGTGCATCCCGGCCGGTGTGAGCAGGAACGGCTCTTTAAAGGTGATGAAGGGAGAGATACAGAGGATGATGTCCTTCAGCTCCTGTTTGAACACGGCGGAGATCGACTTGAGTCGGTCGTCCGTCGACGCCACCTGCTCGGCCACGAACATCCCCGTGTCGTCCTGCAGCGGGTCACGAAACAACCGGGGCGTTGGCGTCTCTGAACCGTCTCCGTCGTCCGCGGCGACCGACTCGTCCTGCACCAGCGTGGCCTCCTCCAGACTCGTCTGGTCGTCCTCTATGAGGAAGGGGAAGGAGATGACCGGCGGGGGGGCGGGCGGCGAGGAGAACGGCGAGGAGGTCCTGGTCTCCGTGGTCACAGGCTCCTCCTCCTTTACGTCTCCGTTTCTGGACGGAGTCTCGTCCCCGTCTTGTCCCGTTTCCTCCGTTTTGTCCCGATTCTCTGCATTCGTCTCTTTCCTCTTCGTCTCTTTGTCCGTCATCGTGTCCTCGTCCTCGGCGGCGGCGGCGTCCAGCAGGCAGGGGAAGGAGGCGCTCTGGGACAGACTGGGCGGCATGGCGAACTCGTCCATGAGGAAGGAGATCTCCAGCTGCGAGTGATACGCCACACACACCATCAGCATGATGATCTCCTTCACCCTCGCCAGCTCGTACTCGGCGGCGCCGCGCAGCTTGATGGAGCAGCCCAGGTGGGGGGGGCATCCTTCGAAGAACATCAGCATCTTCACGTTGTCTGAAACGATAAACAACAAACGTGACGGTGCGTTTGTGTCGGTGTCGGGTCGCGGAGCAGACGCGTCTCTTACTGTTGGCCAGCGTGAACGGCTGCATGTAGAACTTGTGGCAGGTTCCCAGTCGAGGCTTCGTCAGCAGCTGATCCATCGACATCACCAGGTCGCCCTGAGTCATACGACTCACACGGTCCAACACTTGCTGAGGTCACGACACAGAAAAACACATTATCGCTCTTATTCACTCCCTCCAGGATTTCAGGTTGTTTTCCCAATTTATCTGATTTTTCAGTCACTGTGACGTCAGTTTTGTTGTAATAAAGTCGCAGAAGCAAGTTGTGATTTTTTATTTAAAGAGAAAAAAATCACAACTTCAACACTGTAATGATAAAGTCTTTCTAAATGTACTTTACCATAAATCAAAATGGAGGCTCTGGTTATTTCATCTGTAATTTATCGTTTTGAGTCCTGTCCTGTATTCATGGGTTTAACCCACATATCCCTGGTTTTAGTATTTTCTACCTTTTATACTTTTATTTTGATAGATTTTAAAGTTTCACTGTCTCAGATGATGTTGTTGGTCTCTGCTCAGATCTTCATCAGTCCCGTTTGGTCTGCGTGTTGATGGAGTTACCCAACCAGAGCCGACGTGTATAAACCCTGTGGTCGGCGGTGGTGAGGCTGGCGTCAGCTCCTCTGGTTCTGCTGAATTAAACCTTCTGATACGTATCGTTCGTTGTAGTGAAACTTTAATTATTTTCTCTACGTCTCTGTTGTTTCCTCCTGTTTTCATAACATGTGTTGGTGTCTGATGATGTGAAACCCTATGTGTTTGTAACTGGATGAAAGATGATCTATAAATAGCGACTGATTGATTGATGATTAGAGGAAGCAGCTCTGACCGGTTTGACGTTGATGACCAGTGTGATGCCGTGCTCCAGCAGCATGTCCTGGGCGATACGAGACACCGTCTTCTCCACCAACACCAGGTTGGGTCGAACGTCTACGATACGTTGGACGTAGTTCTTTAAAAACTCCCGTTCCTGACGCAGATGGAGAAACAGAGAGAAACAGTAAAATCTTTTTAAAGAGGTTGTTTCCTCTCGGATCAACGGTTCAGTTGAGCGGCAGCGACTCTCTGACCTGCAGCACGATGGGGTCGATGCAGGTGAACTTGGTCTCTTCTCTGTACAGATACTCGATCGAACACTTCAGCAGCAGGATCTTTGGGTTCTTGATGTACGGATTCATCTGAGCAGACGAGACACAGATCAGGTTATTTTCACTGAGACAAACAGTTAAATCACATGTAGACCAGTTTTTTAAAACCTCTGTTGTTTTATTGTTTTACCCTTTCGTCCACATGTGAAGAGATTTTTTAAAACAGTTTTAGGTTGATGACGTCGTGGTGAGACAGGAAACACAACATGGTGATTAACAACATGGAGGAGCAGGACGACACTTCTTCTTCTTGGGTTGTATTTCAGAGGTGATTCGACTCATCTCTCTATTCATCGTCATTTAATTTGTTCTTTGTTCCCAGGATTCACATTTTTCATGTGGAGCAAGTTGTTTTAGAAAATTAAAAGGAGAAAAGAATCTGTTGGTCTTTAAAGCTGCTCGTCTCCGTGGTGTTTCCCGTGGATCGGTGACCTACCTTCTTGTGAGCGATGTTCTTGGTGCAAACGAATCCGTTGACGACCGTCGAGTCAAACTTTCTTCCTCCAGGAATCTGAAAAACGAGCAGAAGTTAAACTCTGATCTGAGGCCAGCGAATTGTCTCCGCCTGCGCTGGACGTCACCTTCTTGATGTGGACGAGCTGTCTGATGTCCATGTCGTCGTCACAGTTGCGGACGTCGGGTCGAACCGTCTGCACCACCTGTCTCACCACGGGGACGATGATGTCTCTCCAGGACAGGGACAGAGACTCGCTGTAGAGCAGCTGCTGCAGCAGCGCCATCATGTGGCTGTGGTTGGCCGAGCTGAGGGGCAGCAAACGTCAGCGTCAGTTTATCTGATGTTACAGTTACATATATATGTATCTATAATGTCCACTCACAGCAGCCTCTCCATGGCCTTCTTCTCTCCGTTCTCCTCCCTCAGCTGGTCCAGAGAGCTGTGGTGCCAACCCAGAGGAGTGAACAACATCTCTTTGGCCTTTTCTTCAACACGACGGTTGAACAGAGACTCTTCAGGAACAAACACAGGTTTTCTGAGCTTTGTTTGACATTCAACTTATTTTTTATGTCCTAATTAAGTCAGAGAGGAAACAGAGACGGAGTCTTACCTTTGATGAAGGCGTCGCTGATGACGATGTTCTGTCCTCCGTCCTCAGACACAAGAAACTCAGCTGAAACATCAAACACATGAACTGGATCATTACAGTCTCGTCTCTCTCAGTAAATAAATGACAACTGGTAGTTTAGTTTTTAACAGAAGAAACGCTACAGTTACCGCTGCAGCTGCTGGTAAAGTAGTGTTAGTGTTAGTAGTGTCGTCTTTACCTTTCTGCTCAGTAGAAGCAGGAACGTGTGGATACTTTGACTGTTTCTTGATGTGGAAGTTGACGTTGTTCTGCTCCATGTTGAGGTTGATGGAGGCGGCAGAGTCACTGTCCACCACCGACTGGAAGCTGCTGACGGACGTCCTCTTACTGGGGCTGGCAGAGTCTGAACACGGAGACGGAGACGGAGACAGATTATGTTATGTAATAAGGTGAGTTGTTTTTATTCTGCGAAGCTGGTTTAAATCTCATAAACGTCGTCGCAGCAGGAAACAGTTTCAGGGGAAGTTTATCTGCTGCTGCACCAAACACATGGACCAGAGCAGCTGTTAGTGAAGACTGACAGTTTCCATGGCAACATGAGGTAGTTGTACTACCGGGACGTGTCAACTACTATGACGTATAAATTACCAGGTGTAAACTGTAAGAATGTATTAACTACCAGGACGTATAAACTACCGTGTGTAAACTACCAGTGTGTACGTACTGGGCATGGTGTCGGTGTAGTCCGTCTCATCTGCCAGCTGCTCCGTGTCGCTGTCGTCAAACTTGATGTCTTTGAACCAGGACGGTTCTGAATGTCCCTCTAAGGAGTTGACGCTGTCGCTGTCTGGAGACGGCGTCTCTGAGAACTCTGTACTCTGGAGACCAGACAGAGACCGTCAATACGTCCGATCAATACCGACACGTGATCACCGATCGGTCACGGGGTCCTCACCTGCAGGGGGCGGTAGAGAGCGTACTCGTCTCTGAACAGCTGGTCGTGATGCGTGACGCAGTCCAACCAGCGTCCGTCCACCAGAGCCTGACCGATGGCGATGGCCTGAGCTCTGACAGAAGACGGACACGTCAGAAAACACGAGCTGAGATACTGTTATTGATCCGTTTGAACAGAAACAATCAATATAGGAGGAGATCAGCCGGAAGGACGGTCTAGGACAAGTTCACTTGAGTCAGAGGTTAAAGACTGACTGGAAACAGGAAACAGGTTCATCTCATGTGACACTCGACCACATATTTTCTATCAGTGCAGATCTATAAGACATATGGATAAATACTTTGTCACCACGTATGTGATGTTTTTATAATCTATATAATTTAGATTTTTATTACATCACAGATGTCGATAGAAGGTCGGTTTGTTCTGTACGTAAACGTGTTGAAGGTTAAACTGTTGGATAATCTGGTACCTGGTGGAGATGGTCCCGTTCCTCAGCAGCCAGTTGACCAGCTCCTTACCCACGATGCAGTTGGGGTACGTCCTCAGCCAGTACCTGTGGTCCTGGAACTCCATCCCTGTGCTGTTGTTACAGATCTTCTTCCACAGATCTTTGAGCTGAGACGAGTCCTGAGAGGAAAACAAACACTGACTTGACTGTTTTCTGTTTGTTTGTCACAATGAAAGAGTTGAGATAAACAAAGCAGCTCCACCAGCAGGATCTTCCTCTCCTCCTCACTGTGGTCCAGCTTGGTGCCCGTCTTGGAGGCTGACATGGCTCGGCTGGTGGGAGGACTGACCGAGCTGTCGTACGACGGCACCATGGAGGATCCGGATCGGTCCAGAGACAGGTTGGTGACGCTGGCCGACCTGCAACAGACCGACAGTCCGGTCACCTGATGGAGGTCTAGATCAAGTGAATGAGGTTAAAACATGAACAAGTCAGACCTCTTCCTGGCAGGAGATTTACCGACGTCCTCCTGCAGCGTGGTCAGTCTGGACGCCAGGCCGCTGCTCTGAGGCTCCTGATGAATCATACTAACAAACAAACACATCAGCTGGTTCGTGGTGTTTCTGATGAGACTCTAACTCCGTCAGGTTCATGATCAGTCAACGTGAAGACGACTAGTTGTTCTCTACGCAGCTAAGAAGCGTTAGCGTTTCCTCACAGACACAGCTAGAGCTCTGACAGACGTGAAAAAATGAATAAAACAAAGAGCGACACTCACTTCTTTCTCATCCCAATAGGAGTTTTTCTATGCCAGGAGAGAGAGAGAGAGAGAGAGGAAACGAGATTTTCTTTGAGGCAAGTTGACAGAGAAAATGAAGCAGGAAGCAAAATGATTCAAAACCAGAGCAGCAGGCGGCGACATGCAGCCGATCAGACGGACGAAACCAGATCAAAAACATTCATGTCAATTTGTTCTGTGCACAGTTAATGAAATCAGTGTAAAACAGAGAAGATTAAACGAGTCGCTACACTCACACTCTTCATACCTGGTCACACTCAACATGATCAATAAACTCAGTGGGATTCAGTGAGTTAACGGTGCACAGAGCATCACAATCAAAACAGAAGAGAGCACGAGCAGCGCTGCAGGAGACGACTCAACCAGTCGATCACAACCTCAGCACACGTTGAAACAAGACAAATAAAACAAGACCAGTCGTAGATATCCTGAGCTACGTCCAACACTTCGTCTCATCGTGTTTATTACACAGACTTTGATGTCTGGAGAGTTTACAGCCTCATTTATCATTATTTAATAATAACAGAGTAAAGTCTGAAGGCTTCATCTCTAGAAAACTTCACAGAGACGTCAGCAGCATCCAGGTGAAATGTATCACTCACACATGGAGACGGTTTTATGTTTCTGTTGGAGTAAAATCAAATGTGACTCTTCATCTGTTAGAAACATGTGTGGTTAACAAGAACTGAGTCTAAACTAATCTCAATTATCCACTTTCTTCTGTCTGGACTCTAAACTAAACAAGTAAAAAGGTTCAAGGTTTTATCACAGTTTCAGTGATTAGATTTGATCTGACTGTGTGTGTGTTCACCTCCAGGTCAGGTCTTCCTCCAGGAAGATGTTCCTACTCGCCTTTCGTCCTCCTACCGGCGTCCGCGGCTCGCTGGGCTCCAGGACGCACACGGAGCACGGCGAGTCGGACAGAGCGCTCAGGTCCTCGCCGATGGAGCACGAGTCGGCCGAGTGGGCGTAGCTCAGAGCGAGTTTACGACAGTAGGTACAGGCCCGCAGGTCTCCTGGAGACGTGGAGGAGGAGACGTGATGGAGACGTGATGGAGACGTGATGGAGACATGATAGAGACATGATGGAGACGTGATGGAGACATGATGGAGACATGATGGAGACATGATGGAGACATGATAAGAGACATGATGGAGACGTGATGGAGACATGATGGAGACATGATGGAGACATGATGGAGACGTGATGGAGACATGATGGAGACGTGATGGAGACATGATGGAGACGTGATAGAGACGTGATGGAGACATGATAGAGACATGATGGAGACGTGATGGAGACATGATAGAGACATGATGGAGACGTGATGGAGACATGATGGAGACATGATAGAGACGTGATGGAGACATGATGGAGACATGATAGAGACATGATGGAGACATGATAGAGACATGATAGAGACATGATGGAGACATGATGGAGACATGATAGAGACATGATGGAGACATGATAGAGACATGATAGAGACGTGATGGAGACATGATGGAGACGTGATGGAGACATGATGGAGACGTGATGGAGACATGATGGAGACGATCTTCATCATGTCTTCATCGCGTGATGATGAAGATGATGTGTTTGTTAACGTGCAGCGAGTGACTGACCTGTGTAGCCCATGAACTTCCCGGGTATTTCCTGGTTGCAGCAGCGGCTGCAGAAGATCTGACCACACAGACGACAGTGGTGACGGCGGCGGAACGTAGTGAACTTCTCATTACAGTCGTAACACTCTTTACACTGACTGTCGGGCATCCAGTACTGTTTCAGATCACTGTCCTGGAGAGGAAGATGATGATTAAAACACACTGAACACACAAGAGATGAAAGAAACAAAGATTCTGTTTTATCTCCTGGTGAAAAATCTGATCTGAGCAACTTCACTTGACGTATTGAAGCAGTTAAATAAAGAGGAGCTTGGAGAAAAACACCTCAGCTTTTATTTCAATTAACACTGAACTACTCTGTGGTTGAATTCAACTAACTTCAACTTTGATCAACCGCGTGTTTCTGACCGAAAGACCAGTCGACTTGTTCATGACACATCTGTGTCGACGTCTTTAAACCCGTCGACCTCAGTCCATCTGAAACGTGACGAGAAGCGGTGGAACATCGAGTCACGCTGAGACCAACACGAGTCGTCACGTTTTTGTTCAAACGTGTTAAACTGGTTAAAAGATAAAGCTTCACGGTTTCAACTCGATGAAGCAGAAACTAAGCGTTTTAATCTCTGAAATGTTCTGAAAGTCACGGACATTTGTTTAACTTTTAACTGAAACGGTGGAACTGATTTTATCACCGTGTTTTCAACAGCGACTGTTGTTTGTTCTACATGTTGTTTACTTCTTTGCATGTTTCATGTAACTCGTGGACACGTCCCAGCTCTGTCCCAGTGGTTGATGGTGATTCTCACAGTCAACATTGTGTTTCCTGCAGCGTCAGTAACATGAACGACGTGTCCGTAGATAAAATACCTGACTCTTCCCTTCCATGATTTCCTTCAGTCTCTTCAACGCGGTGCGAAGCTGCACGGCCGTACGAGGGTCATGGTTACTCAGAGGAGCGTCTGATTTCCTGCTGCCATCTACAACACACACACACACACACACAAAAAACTCTTTCACTTCTTCTTTCAACATCTCTGCTGCTGCATTTTCAAACATGTCTGTTAATAAACGACAAACGTTTGACAATGCGCCTTCACTTTACTCATCTGGAGAAACTTCCTTAAAGTTGCAAAAGTTTTAGAGCAAAAACAAAAAAAAAACAACAAAAAACCACACGGCAGAAAGAAAAAAAAACTGTGTTAGCGTCAAACGTCATTCCAGTTGTTATCATTAATACTAATGTTAATATTAGTACCTGAGAGGAAACATTAGAGCCAAACAAACTGAGAGGAAGCTCTTTATTAAAACACACTCACACTAGCATGCTCTCAGGACACACACACACACACACACACACACACACACACACACACACACACACACACACACACACACACACACACACACACACACACACACACACACACACACACACACACACACACACACACACACACACACACACACACACACACACACACACACAGTCTGTTGTTACATTCAAGCTCAAAGCATCAAAAACACACAGAGCAGCAGCCGCTCACCTGGCCAATCCACTGGAATCAGAAAAGACATGAGAACGGACGTTACAGCCTGAACACACACTCGTCTACACGTCTGACACACAAACTGTTACATCAACTGACACATTCATGATGAAACATGAGTCCAATATAAAAAGAAAACAGCGTCTTCATCGGTGAAACAAAGACAAAGAAGTCGATGGATCAAATGTTTAAATATGTTTCATTTGAAACATGATAATCTTTGATAATCTGAGTTTTTGTGTAAAACACTGAATCATTAACATTATGAGTCAATAGTTTCTGTTGAATCAGTTTGACTGTGTGTGTGTGTGTTTATCAGTGATGATGAGTTGAGTCTTTTCCTCACATCAGATGATTCAATCAACAGGTTTATATCAGAGAGAATTTAAATAAATCAGTAGTTAAATTAGACAGCGACATGTTATAAAACCAGTAGATAATAAACATAAACCTCCATCATCCTGTTTCTTACCGCAGCAGCTGAGAAACTCGTCGACGTCTGTGGATCAAATCTACAGATTTTATAAAATCCCAGTTCGTTGCAGCAAACAACAAAACATCAGCGTCTATGGAGCTGTGAGCTGCCTCAGTGTGTGTGTGTGTTTATACCAGAGGCGGTGGAGGTGCGGCGGAGGTGTTCTCCATGTTGCTTCCTGTGCGTCCTGGATCCGTGCAGCGAGTGTGAAGGACTGGACGACCAGCTCCTCCTCTCTGACTGAGGAGATGGGGACGGCACATCTGGCTTCTCTGGGACAGAGACAGATGTTGAGGGAGGACGTCCCTCCTCTGCGGCACACACACACACACACACACACACACACACACACACACACACACACACACACACACACACACACACACACACACACACACACACACACACACACACACACACACACACACACACACACACACACACACACACACACAGGTCACTACAGGAAGCGTGTCCGATCGTAGACTCTAACAGATTTAATCTGAACTCTGTTGAACAGAAAGATTTCCTCTCCTTTGTTGTTTTGGTGACTGATGTGTAAAAACATCTGGATCATTTTCATCCAAAAGCTTCATAACTGAAGTTGTCAACTTCTTAAATCTAAATATTTTAACCCTTTGGGGTCACATGATTCTTCAAAGCGAAGTGCTGATTTAAACTCTCTCCCAGTTCTGGTTTGATGTAAACAGACCATGTAAAACCGGAGTCATGACCGTTTTAATCTGACAGAATAAAAGTGTCTTTAGAGCGTAAAACTGGGCCGGGAGGGAACAGAACGGGGCAGCGTTGCTGTTTCTTCTATTTATTCACCAGATTTTGTCATCGGACAAAAGAAAAGTGGTCGGATCAGCTGATACTAACCGATGTGATCAATATATCAGAGATGTCTGTTGTGTGCCAGATGTGCCACGTTACACAAAGAGCAACGGTTGAAAAATACAGTTAAAAACATATAAATATATTACGTTTTACGTTAAATATGTGTACATAGTTAATATATCTCATTAATGTGTGGACATGTGCTCTGTGTTTACTTTACAGTCATTTAACATCATTGAGCATATTTGTGTTTTTTTAATAAATATCAGATTTTTTAGGTGAATTTATCTGGAAACAAAGATACCAAACATGGTCAAGGTTCTTTAAGGTAAAGTTTATAAAAATCTAAAGTATTTAAAACAGAAAATAAAGGTTGAGCTCAGTTTGAGCTGAAGATGATGTTGTTTCCTCTTTAATTCATTATTAACATCTCATCATTAATGTGTTTAAACCAGGTTAAATAAAAAACCTTTAACCTCTGGTTGTTTTGATTGAAAATAACCGATTCATGTCATGTGATCGCTTCATAACGGTCCAGCTGCTGCTGCTGCTGCTGCTCAGGCTTCAGAGGCAGGAGCACGATCACGAGTCATGTGGCTGCTGGCGCTGATCCAGGATCACATGACCTGACCGGGACTCACATGACGGTGGAGAACAACTGTGACTTCAAACAGCAGCAGGAAACGTGGACTGAGGAGTTAGATTGATTACAGCCGATTTAAGTTTCCGTCTCATCTTTTATATGATTCAACGACGTTAAAACTGACCCCAGAACAGTTTCCTGTCGTGTTTGATGTGACGTCATCAGACTTTATTTCCTCTTTTTCTGATCTTATCTTCTGTTCTGCTGCTGTCGACTGAATCGTTTTATTAATAGTTTGTCAAGTGATAAGACGGAGACGTGTGGCAGATCTGAGGTCAGCACAGCGATTCTGCCAAAAACACCGTTAACATCTCTACCTTCATGTTACGTTTCTGCTCCGGAGGAAGATTTTATTCTGTTCATTCAAAGTGTTTGTTCATCCTTTAACGCTCAGATGTTTTAGATTCAGTTCATCTGAACATGTTGAAGGTTTCTCTGTGTAAAATGTTGCGTCGCGGTGGAAGAGAAGAGGACGATGGACGTGACCTTGTAGCTGGAGGTTTTTATGTTTTTGTCTGCAGGTTTCTTCCTCCTGCTGTGCTACTGTACATTTGATGGTTGATTACTGAACTAAAAGGCCTTTTATTTACTACGAGCCACGACATCTTGATTAACTCTTCGACCTCTGGACACGTGAGGATCATTGGATCAGTTTTTGTTGTTTCGTTAAACTAATAAAGAGGCTGGATGACTAAGATGATGTTTGACTTGTTTGTTGTGAGGAAACAGGATAGAAAGTTGATTCATTAATCAGTTTTATGTTGTTGGAGGTTTGATGTTTTTTTTGGTAAAGTTTGTTTTCAATCATCACAGAAGCTAAATGAACATTGTAACATCTTAAAATAGTTTTAACTTCATTATCTCTGACGTTTCAGAAGCAGATGAGTCTCCTGACGTCATCGTGTTTCATGTCCAGACCTTTGTTGTTGAAGCGGAACAGGTTGACGAAGGAGCTGTAGGCGGAGCGGAGCGGAGGCTCATCCTGCTCCGGCGTCAGGGGTTTGAAGTGCGTCAGGTGGGAGGGGCTTGACGGCGAGGTGACGGGCGGCTCCACGCTCCAGTCCGTTGACGACGAGGACGACGACTTGTCATCGGCAGCCATGTTGCTGCTAGATCTGCTGCAGGAAGAGAAGCTGTAAACTACAAGATCATACTGAGACGCTGATTAACTTCATGTTGTTACTGAAGCAACAAATACAACTGTCGTTAAACTTTATAATGAATGTCAGTTTAATTTAACTTGCTGATTGTTTTATTATCTAATTTATTAAAAAAAGTAATTCTCTTTTTTCTCAATTTTAAATTAAATATTAAAGTTATAAAGCGGTAAAAGACTGTGACTGTGACGTGGTTTTATCTTATGGAGACTAAGACCAGTCAGTGAAGACGAAAACGTTCAGTTGAAGTTAAACTGAATCACGTGTTTTAAAACTGATGTGAACTTTGACTTTATGAGACAAATGAATTCACTTCTTCTCTTCATGCTCCTTATTACATATTAAACACTCAGGTAAACAGAAATAAACAGAAATTCAACAGTGGGAGTTAAACTGTAAATAAATGCAGCTCAGTAAGTCCAGGTTTATTTAAGATGTGGATTTTATCTTAAACAAACAGAAAATAAATATGAAATCATCTAAAATAAACAGTTGTAGGTTTCAGCAGATAAATGTGTGATAAAGTTGTTGAAGATTAAAACAATGATAAGATTATAATTTTATTTAACTAAACACATTAAATGTTTCTCTAACGTGAAGAAAAACACTGTAGATAAATGTGTTAAATTATTATTGTTGTTGTTTAATCTTCAGTTAATTTATATTGTATAAGTCAGATAACAACCAGGATGAGATTAATCAATAAATACTGACTAATAAATAGTAAAGTTTGCTGGTTTGATCAGATCATTTAATAAAAATTAACAACATAATAAAATCACATGATCGCTGTTGTCACGTCACATGACGTCCTGACGTCACAGTTAGACCCGGACCAGTCTGGTGCCACGGTAGAAATAAATGATAATAAACCTGCGTTTAGATCCCGTCCCAACTGATCTGGTCCAGATACAGAGGTCTTGGTCTTAGACCTGGTCTAGACCGGACCAGGTTTAAAGAAACAGCTTCGTCACCATTCAGATGTTTTTACATCGAGAATAAAGATTCACAAATATGAAACCAGCATCTGGACATTTAGTGTTTAACTTAGTCCAGATTCTATAAAACTAGATGTAGTAGTCTGGTCTGTAGACCAGGTCCAGGTCCAGTGAGGTCTGGATACTGAGTAAAATCTGAATAATCAACTTGATGTGTGTTTTTATAAATAAAGTAGAAGTTTAACAGGTTTGAAACTAATAAAATCTAATCTAATCTGACACTAGCATTTAGTTAATCCTGGTCTCACCTGGTCCAGATCTGACAAGTCTGAGTGTTGCTATTAATGAGCTGGATCTGGTCTGATGTGGTCTGATGTGGTTTCAGTCTGTCAGATGTTGACAGAAAACGGAACTTGAACATCAGCTCGTTAATTTAATCTAATTACACTTCAACTCGACTGTCACCGTTTTTATCATCTGCGTCGGTAACAAACATTAATCCATTCAGGTTTAAATCGATCATCACTTCAGTAGCAGCAGCTTTTAAACAGTAAAAAAGCCGTTAAACGTCGGTGAGCCAACGTCCACCGGTTAGCTCCGTTAGCTTCACGTTAGCCTAGCCTAGCTAGCGTTAGCCTCCGATGCTAACTAGCCGGTAGCGGCAGCAGCGGTCGTATTTATCCGACATTTAACGGAAGGATAGAGCGTGAAGCGTCGTGACAGTATAAAAAGTGATTTACCGGTTCACCGAGCGGCTCGGTCATCACTTTAAACAGCTCCGGGGTCTGAAGACGATGATTATTAAACACCTGACGGCTCCCTCTGACACGGAGGCCGGAGCAGTCGATCCCTGCACCGGCTCCGACTGTTGGGATCGACGCTAAAGCTAATGCTAAAGCTAAAGCAGCGGAGCTCAGAGATCATCGATCAAACCAGGTCTGTTGTTGTGACAGGACGTCATCTAGTGGACATTTACCGTCATTACACCAATAATAATAATAATAATAATAATAATAATAATAATAATAATAAAATAACCAATATTATTAATAACTGTCATTTTAAAAAAATATCTCATGGTTTTTATGCTGTCAGATACATTTCCTCTTGCAGAACAAATAAATATATCCTGTTCTATTCTAAGTCACGATAACAATAAAGTATCTTCATGTATTTGCTCTGTTTATATCATTATAATATTATTTCATTATTAAAATAATTACATCTATAATATTGATTATATTATATAATATTGTATGTTTCTATTCAGGGTTTTTATCAGTCACAGTAGCTGTGGTCCACACCTCCTCCACTCTCTGTCTTAACAAGACTCCAGTGTTAAAACCTGACTCAGTTAACTGAAGAGGTCTCATACTATTTCCACAAGCACTATGAGGTTTTTTTGGTTGTTCTCAAAAAACATAGAAAGTGTGTGTTTATCAATCTGGGATGTGAATCTTTTTACACATTTAAAACAAGATGAAAGAATAATTATGTTTTTATTGTAGAACATTGATTATGCTGTAACGAGCTGTATGTGGTCGTGTTTTATAAAAATATAGAAGAATCAGGATGAAAAAGTAAAAAAAGGGAAAACTTATTTCTGTTAATTTCAACATTAAATGTGAAATGTGACATTTTATATATTCATTATAAATTATAAATATGTATATTTATATATTAGAATATATTTTATATAAGGGGGAACTTTATCTGTTTGACAACATTAAAAAATCATGAAAATACATTAACGGAAAATAAATAAATAGTATAATTTATGTTGTAAAATAATAAATTAATAGTTTATATAAAACTGTTCATTGTAAATAAAGTGGTTTTACTCAGTGTGTGAGAGTTAATTTTATTAAATAAATAAATAATAAAACGGTTTAAAACGTTAAAATGTTTCATTTGAAAACCGTACGTGACGTCACAAACTCTCCCGCGCATGCGCAGTCTCGTGGCGTTTTATTCAAATTTGAAAACAGACGCAGAGAAACGTTGACGGAGCCGGAGCCGGTAACTGACCGTCGGGGTCGGACACGTTGAGCCGGTGAACGGTTGAATATCGGTGAGTTCGATCTGTTTTATCTGATCAATGATCAACTAGTTGACGGTTAAAGAAGCGTCAACGGTCACGTGTTAGCTTGGCTAATGCTAACTGTAGCTAACTGATCAAAGTGTTTTAAACTGTGTGTTTCTAATAAAGTGATCGGAGACCAACTAACTTCTTTAATTATCGTTTACTGTTTTAATTCTGAACCATAACAACTTCCTTTTTTTTTTTTACTAATTTAAAATTTTAAACTAAAAAAATCAAACGATCATTATTTACGTGAAATGTTCGTGTTCGTCTCTAGTTTTGTTGTTTTACTCTTCTTCTTCTTCTACTTCGACTGATCGATTAATTGGTCGATAGCTTCTGGTTCCACCAACATTCTGACTGGTCGAGTTTTTGATGTGTCAAGTTTTATGGGCTGGTCCAACATAGACCAACATAGACCAACATATACATTTAAAACGTGTCGGGTCTCCAGACGACCGACAGCCGTAGACCGGGCGGCTGCTCTGGACTTTTCCAGAACACACAGATTCCCAGTCTGCCCCTGAACACAGCACATGACCTAATATCACCAACGGCATCATCCCTCAGATACACCGACCACACCGGATGTTCAGCCTCTATCATCCAAACACAAAAATGATATTAATCTAATAATCTGTTCGTGTCTCGGCCGAGGTTCAGTCTCGCTCTGAGGACAAGTACAGTCGATTATTATAACATGAAAAAACTAAATATTCTAGTGCAGTTAAATATTCCTCAACAGTTGTTGTGTTGACGTCAACACACACACACACACACACACACACACACACACACTCCCCCTGTGAGTCGAGTTTTAGTCAGACGTTCGGGGCTTCGACCGACCAACCAACCATTTCTGTGGTTGATTGCAGCTCTGGTCTTTAGGTGCTAACAGCTGCTGCCTGTCACACCATGACTGACTGACTTCGTCCATCTGTGAAGCGACAGGTCACATTTCTTCTTGCTATTAGCTCAGTGAGGTAGAGGAGGGTTCTCGGTGTTGAAGATTGTTTTGATGCACATTATAATCCCACCTCCCCACAATCTGCTTGTTGCTCAGAATTGCCTGATTTTGCCTAAAACTGCCCGACTCCAGGTATTTTAAGGTTATTGTCTGTTGTTGGTTTTAAAATGTGTATAGACCGGATGCCTTAATTTCCCTGTGGGATTATAAAGTGTCCAGATCTAAATTATCTTTAACGGTTTTATTTTTCTCCCTCAGTCGTTAATTTCTTCACCTGAGCGTCTCTTCGTGTTTGTGCGATCATGTCGAAGACGATGATGACGCCTCTAAAACCGTCCAAACAGACATCGGCCGCGGCGTCGAAGATCAAAAACAAGATGCTGAGTGAGTCCAACGTTCATCTGATCACAGTTGAGTTTGTCTTCTAACAACAACTTAACTCCCTTCTTGTTTCTTCCCGTCCACGCACCAGACACATCGTCCTTCTTCAAAGTGTCTTTAAAGGCCAACAACAAGGTCCTGGCTCTGGCTCTGGAGGCTCAGAAGGAGAGAAGTCGTCAGCTGGAGAATGAGGTCATGTACCTGCAGAAACAGGTGGAGGCGCTGTGTTTCGAGCTGGCCACCAGGAAGTACAAAGAGAGGAAACTGGTGAGTGTGTTCAGTTGGTTCTGGCTCTACCCAACTAACTCAGAGACGTGACGTTTGACTGATTCACTGTGTCGTCTCCACCTTCTTGTTTCTCAGCTGCTCATCCTGAAAAACCTCCACAGAAACACGGTGGAGCACTTTGACATGGTGGCGGAGCTGTTCCCCGACAGCGTGAGGATGATTCTCAATAAGATTCACAACAATAACTGTCACAGATTCTCATCAACGATTAGATGTGAAATATTTAAGACTAAATAACAATAAATGATCCTGGTCCCACAGGATCTTCCCACTCTGTCGCAGGAAAACAAGACCGTGTTTGGATACGATGAAGAAAACTCTGCAGAGACGAGGTGAGAAGTGATTGTTTTCAGGTTTAAATGTCAAACGAGAAGCAAACTGTTTTACAAACGTCTGTCTTGTGTTGTCCTCCTCCGGCAGACGCAGCATCACTGATCAGTTACGTCGTCACACAGAAACGTTAACGTCCCACCAGCCTGAAAAAAACCCGGATGGATCCGACGTCTGTTTCCAGAGTGAAGCTGTGAGGTCTGGTGTCGACCGTGTTACGGAGATTAAAGGTTTGAATTTTTAATTATCAGACTTGACAGTTTCCACCCTCTGACACTGATGTCATTTGTACATTTTAACCAACTGCTTTTTCTTTGTCTCACGTTACACAGAAGCTGAGAAAAGACATTCGCTGCCGCGTCTACAAGCTGCTACGACGGTAACGTCCCGACCGTCCAGCAGCCTGAGGCAGGAAGTGGAGAGGTTGTCCATGATTTTCTCTCAGTCGCTGCCCGGTCCGGTTCCCTCCTCTTCCTCATCTCAAAACACGAACCCTCCGAGACGCTTGGTCACTGAAACCGAACAAGAACATGGCGACAGACAAGAGAAGACGTTGATCCTGAACACGACGATGGAGATGACGCGGAGCGACGACGTTGATATTGTCACCGTGGAAACAAAGGCCAAGAAGCCAAGACGCTTCAGCAAAATGAAACAGAAGAAGAATCAGGAAGACGACGCATGTTCACAGTCGAACTCGGTAGATACCAGAACGCATGCTGACGACCGCGACGCTGCGGGTCATCAGTCGACTGAAAAACAGTCACAGAGCGTCAAGTCGTCTCGTATTCCTAAACCGAACAAGACGGGACACAAAGTCAAACATTCAGCCACAAAATCCTGTGACACCGTCACACCAGGTCCCGAACGTGTCGGTGAGAGTGAACAGTTAGAAATGGAGACGGGTGTCGTAGAGAACAGAGTGTCCAGAATCACAAGCAGGAGGTCGAGGACCAGAGGGAGGAGGATGTCGTCGGTGTTATTGAGGCCGTTTCCTTTAACGCCGTCTGAGATGGAGAGAGATCTGTTCACGCTGGAGCAGCTGCAGAACCACTCGGACGACGGCGAGCTTCTTCCCTCCGACGGCTACAAACACAACACGACAACAAATTATCTGAAACGTCACAACATCGAACCGAGATGCAGATCGACGTTTGTTATCTCAAACAACACGTCACCAGAAGACGCCGTTGTCGAGTCAGACATGATGTTTCCTACAGGATCCTTCAGCCGTCAGGAGGAGCCACAAACCTCCATGGAGTCGAACATCATCCGTCAACATCCAGGATCGTCTGCTCTCAGCTGCAGCGACGCAGCGTCGGTCGAGGCCACTCTGAGCTCCTGTAAACGGACCTGGATAGACACCCAGGATGAGGATGGAAGCAGCAGCATTACCCACGATGCACTGCTTCAGGACAGAGACTCCAACGCCAGCACAGAAGGTCAGAAACTGAAAAAAGCCAGAAGAGAAGAAACAAGTTGCTCCAAGAAGAAAACTTCTCGCAGGAAGGAAGTTGGAAGGACTGACAGGAAGAGGGAGGAGGAGGTCAAAGGTCAAGAGTCGGACAATGTGGAGCTTTTTATCAAACCAAACACAGCGGCTACTTATCAGAGCGGTCACAACATCGAACCGAGATGCAGATCAACGTTTGTTATCTTAGATAGGAGAAATTACGTCTCATCAAATGAGACATCACCAGGAGACGCCGTCGTCGAGTCAGACATGATGTTTCCTTCAGGATCCTTCAGCCGTCAGGAGGAGGAGGAGCCACAAACTGGCACAGAGACGAACATCATCTGTCAGCGTCCAGGATCGTCTGCTCTCAGGTGCAGTGACGCGGCGTCAGTCGAGGATCCCTGTGGTTCCATATTCTCCAGGTCGGACCTGAAACCCACAGAGTGCAGAACCAGGTCCGAGCTGCACGCCGCCACTGAAACCAGAAACCCGAGAGAGACGTTCATCGTCTTCAGGAGAAAAACTCAAGACACCGTTTCACCAAACGCCACAAGGACGTCCAACATGTCCAACATGTCCAATGACACCAACGAGACGGTCCACCAGGATCTGGAAGACCTGCTGACGGACGAGGTGCCGCCGTGGCTGGAAGGAGACGTCAGCGTGGCGAACAGTGAGATGGCGTCTGTGTTGACACCGAGGAGGGAGGAGCCTAACGATGTCACAACTGAAGCTTCTCCAGGTGACTCTGACTTCAGCTGTAGTTTAACTGATCGACGTGTTTTTGTTTTGATCATTAGAGTTAAAGAATCGGAAGTTGATTTTTTTTTTTTTTTTTTAATTGTAAAGTTTAGATCTGAAACGATCAGTGAATTTGAAACCATTTTAACTACGACTGTAACTGTTTTGTTCATTTTTCAAACCAAACTAAACTCTGGGCTGTTTCCTGTTTGTGGCTCTTTGTCGTACGTCAGTAAAAATGAAATTAAAATGCAGAGAGATTTGATTAAAGTGAGTCATTTGAGCTGATTTAATCATCTGATCACGTTGTGTTTTGCAGCAGGAAGAGTGTTGACATCTCTGACCAACACCATCGTGACTCCAGACGATGGAAACGGACGAAGAACCAGGAGAAGAAAGGCCGTCAGCTACAAGGAGCCGTCTATCAACAGGTGACATCTTCATCTACTGATCAGTTGATCATAACAGGAAACGGCTTAAATCACTGACTGTTTTGTTTTCAACAGTAAAATCAGACGTGGAGACGAGTTCACCGACAGCACGTTCCTGAGCTCGCCGGTGTTCAGAGACAAAAAGAAGAAGAAGCAGAAGACGACGACGGCAAAAACTAAACGAGCCGGTTCTTTTTCAGTGGACTGACTGTTCTGTATAAATGACTGTTTTTATTTGAAGACTTTTTAAAGTGGTGTGTGTGTGTCGGTCAGAGCCACAGCAGCTTGTGATAAATAATTCAAACCAGTCTGGCCGCTGGAGAAACGTGACCCTCCTCACTGCTGCTCACAAAGGTTACCATGTCCACACATGTTTACCTGCCTCCTATGAACTGCACTGCAGGACGGTGGTAAGTCTATTTATTTTAGAAGACTTTTTCTTTAATAAAGATGTTTCTGGTCAGACATGATTCTGGTTTGTTTCACTGCTCCATCGCGTGTGTGTGTGTGTGTGTGTGTGTGTGTGAGATCAGGTTTCCTCTTCAGTTAATTGTCATCGTATTTAATCTAACGTAGACGAGCTTTTGCTGCCGCTTTACATGTTAAAATGACGTCCAGATCAACATATCAACATGAACCAGAGTCTATTTCACCATCAATACCAGTCAAACTCCCCTCAACAGATATGTTACGTTGGTTGAAGTAATATCCAGTTTAACGTCTTTTGTTTTCACAACCAAATAGTTAACAATGAAAGTAAATGGGGCAGTCAGCCAAACGTATCTAAATTGTCATTTTTTAACCACTAATAAAGCTCAAAATATCACTTCACTTCAGCAGTAGCATGAATAGGGTCCCTACACATAAACTGAAGGACTGATAACTTAGTAAGTGAACCCAGAGTTTATTAAAACACTGTTTTACAAGACTTACCCAACGTCTTCCGTATAAGTCAATTATTGGCTGCAAAGAGATTCGTTCCTGTTATGAATGTAAACTTCACTGTTTGTAGCAGTTTTGTCAAATGTCAGTTAATTATACTGTAATGACCCCGAAGACACACGTTTGGAAAAATTAGTGAGCACATGACCTGTCGTAGCAGCCTGCATCATCTTGGACTGGGTTTGCTTTTATCACTTGATTTCTGTTTTTAATGATGACGGGGATGGAGAACACAGCAGGAGCAGCTTGCACAGGTCTTGAAAGTCTTAAAAAGGATGAAATTTTGAAACGCCGTTTTCCAGACCTCGAAAAGTCTGGAATTTTGTGTGAAAGTCTTAAGAAAGTGTGGAAAAAGTTATCATGGTCAAATTTCAGAGTTCGCTCACATAATCTAGTAAAATAATAAGAGCATCAGGAAAATCATACAAAATGTTTTGAATTCGCCACCTGGTCACATGTACTGGTATTAAACTGTCACATCCAATCAAACCTTGCGTAAAATTAAGCTCCTTAGTTTCCTGCACAAGGATCAATGAAACTGACGACGTCTCCTGACTCGTCTGAGTGGACACAGTCACAGTCCCGGTTCTGTCAGACACGGGTCGGTGTGTCTTCTCAAACTTATGGCTCCAACACCTGAAGTTTAAAACCTGGATTGCACTTTGACCCCAAGTCCAACACCAAAGCATATTTCAGGTTTCGTGCTAAAATGGACGTTGCCAGTAGAGGCAGCACTGGTGAGACGTCTCCAACACTAGTCTGGCTCCTGGTGAACTGAGATCAGCGAGTTTATTCATTCATTCTTTTACTAAAATCAACTTTTGTACTAAATACAACAGGTAGAATCTCAACCTAAAGAAAAGGCAGCAAGTATAAAAGTACATAAAAACAAGGTCTTGAGGAAAACTATACTGGAAAAAGTCTGGAATTTTTATTTGGAAAAAGCGAACACTGCTCAGGAGAGGCAGACCTGGAGCTGCACGACTTAGATGCCAACAACTCTGACTTGTTTGGGAAGAAGACGTTTGACGCCGCCTGTTGGTTTAGACCCCCGGGTCTCTGGACCCAGAATATAAGACAGTATTTTTCCTCTAGGAAAAGACAAATAATAAAAACTTTAAAAATAGTGACATACAACCAGAACGGGCTAGAGTTGCAATCGATAATCAACTTGTACAACTTTAACACAACATGGAAGACGTTGGGTAAGTCTTGTAAAACAATGTTTTACGTTACGTTTGGCTGACTGCCCCATTTACTTTCATTGTTAACTATTTGGTTGTGAAAACAAAAGACGGTCAAACTGGATATTACTTCAACCAGCGTTAAATATCTCTTAAGGGGAGTTTGACTCTGAACCAGACTCTGGTTCATGTTGCTCTGGACGTCACTTTAATGACAGAAAATTGTTTCCTGTCGTTTTCACAGGAAACAAAATGGGAGCGAAGCAGCTGAAACGAGACGTTGAAGCTTTAATGTGAGTGAAAATTTGAAAATCAGAGACTTTATGTGAGTTGTATTTAAAAATAACCAGAGACTGACGTGTGTTTCAGTGGTGATTACATTGGACACAAACTGAGAGAGAATTCCTTCGATCCGAAGGGACGAGGAACGTCCACGCTGCTGGACGACCTGGTAACACTTGATTAGGAACAAAAGAAGAACAGCTGATCACTGTGATGTCAGACATTCAGCCTCTTTACTTCCTGTGCTGTTCAGGCTCACTATGATCTTGCGATCACTGTCGCCCTCTGGTGGTTGGACAGAGACGGAGCAGTGGACGTCCTGGACAGAGACCTGATGTAAGACGATGATGATGATGTTTTTACATGTACAACTTCTTCACATCAGTGCAACTAAATTAATGAAATAAGAGATATTATTTTATATCCAATAAATCAGTAAAAACATGTTTTTTAGCCGTTTGCATCAGAGGAAGAATTGTCTTGTTGCTTCTGAACTTTTTAAGTTTATTTAATTGAGTTTCTATTTGAAATATTTTTGAATTATGTTTAATGTTTTCATGGTTTCAGAACATTTGTGTTGAAACAGGAAAACATCTCTAATGATTGTATCTTAATTAACAGTTGTAAGAAAAGTTCACTGTAAAAAAGTGAGGAAGTAAGTACATGATGTTACTGTGTTTAGTAACTGATGATCTGTGATTAGAACAAGTAGCTCATCTAAAATATACCTAAAAACAGTTGTCATTTTTTTTAATGAAGTTTTTTCTCGAGTTTAAAGAGAAAACTGTTGCTACAGACAAACTTTTACTGAATGTGTTTTTATAAAAACTGATTTGTGCAGATAAAGAGACAGGAGCTAAGGTTCACTCAACTTTTAGAAATATTTGGAGAAACGTAGATTTACCACTGAAGTCATCTTACTTGTATTTTTTCTACATCAGTGGAGCTACGTACACTTTAGGTGGAGCTCAGTATCCAAACCGTCTGGAGCGAGAGGCGATGATCCTGTCGTCGTTTGCTGGGATAATTATGGTGAGTGTCGGTTAGTGTTAAATATCACAATATTTTCTCTTATTTTCAAGGGTTCAAGTTAAAATGTAATTGCTACGTGTTCACATCTGAACGTTGAGGTTTGTTCTTGTCAGACGAGTCAAAGAGCTGACGGTTGTTCAGATGAGTCAGTGAAACTTCACAAACGGTGAAGCAGGAAGTTGAGGCTCAAACAGCTGCTTGATACAGCGACACCTGATCAAATTGACTGATCCTGAAGACAGAGTTACTGAAACCAGGTCTGGATCAAAACGACCAGATGAAGCTTCAGTGGTTGAACTGATGGTTTCAGTCGTGATTGTGGAAGACGAATGAACAGACGGCGACTTTGAGGAAACGTCTGTTGTTTTACACAGAAAGAGACTGAAGTTTCATCTTTAATCTCTGATACAGAAACATATGTCTCTGATGCTCCGGTCTGGTAGTTTCCTGATTAAACAGTTGGTTTGTAACATCTGATCGTCGTCCTCCTCCAGAATAATCTTCCTGTGGAGGAGATCTTGGCTCTGTACAGATGTAAACCAGTTGCTTCTTTCTCCAACCAACACACCAAGGTAAAACCAGCGTCCCAGCTCATGTTTCACAAACGACATCGTAAAATGAATAACTTCTCCTCGTTGTTTTAAATCTCCAGGGTACGATCGTCTACCCGTTCACTCTGTCCTACCACCCGTTTGCGATGCTCGGCTCCTACAAGGCCGTGCTTCACTCCAAGAAACACAGTGAGTTTACACATGATTCAACTCTTGTCTCATCTGGTTTCACCTTTAACCTGAAGTTAAATAAAATGAAACCGCTCGTAGATCAGAAGTTGAAACGATGGTTGTCAGAGAGAGCGAAGGCCAACGCTCCACCGGGACGAGCGTCGGTTCAGTCTTCATCCTCGTCTTCCTCGTCTCAGTCCTTCCTCAGTGTGAGTCGACAACAACGTGTCAGTCTCTGTTCTTCAGATCAATATGATTAAATGTCATTTTAGACCAGAAAGATCAAAGTCCAGCTTCAATGTGACATCATAAAACAAAAAAAACACAGTGAAATAATTATAAAACTATAAAGAGTAAAGTTTGTTTTTTAACTGAAACACATTTAAATGAACAAAGTTCACTTTTTAAAAGTTTAAAAACTAAAAATTGAAACATTTTCTTTGTGTTTTTCATCAAGTTCAAACTTTGTTTGAACTTTAATTATAAGTTTTTATAAAAACTGATACCAGTGCAGTCAAAGGTTCTTTCATCTTGTAGAAATATTCAGAACAACTTGTTTTTCTTCTTGCTGCTGTTGAAACATTTGAAATGTTTAGTTGAGTTTTGTTTTAAATCCAGAACGATTCAGGTTAAATGAACTGATGTAAAACGTGTCAGGAGGAGTTGAACGCTTGTTTTTGCTGCTTCCGTGTGGTCGAACATCGTCTTCAATTCAATTCAATTTATTTTATTTATATAGCAACAGGTCATAAAAACATTTATCTCAAGTCTCTTTACATAGAGAAACCAACATTTCCACAATGAGCAGCTCTTGGCGACAATGGAGGAAAAAGTCCCTTTTAACAGGAAGAAACCTCCATCAGAACCAGACTCAGAGTGGACGTCATCTGCCTCGACCGGCTGGAGAGAAATGAAAACAGAGAAAAGAGAAAGAGAAGAGACAGAGGAAAGAGGGAGGAGGACGGGGGAGGGGGGAGGAAGACAAGAGGGAGACCAGAAAGAGACAGTAGAGACTAGATGTTTACAAGTAGTTGTTAAAGTAAAATTATCATTACAATTAATATTACAATAATAATAATAATAATGATGAAGATGAAAGTGATGATGTCATCAAAGAATTGGAGTCCAACAGCTCTGGAGTCAAAACTTCCTGTAAAAGAGAAAGAGGTAGGAGGAGACACAACTGAGAGAGAACAGATGATGTTAAAGATATGTAATATTTAAATATTAATATCAGGACATGAAGTGTGAGGGAGCGACAGAGACGTGAGGAGTGAGGGACAGAGAGGAGCAGTGTATTGTCAGAGTCCTCCAGCCTTAATTTGTCTTAACCTGACGTCTGTGTTTGACCGTCAGGACGCCAGCGGTGGACCGGAGGACAGAGTCCAGCACTACGAGGGTTCACAGGAGTCTCTGCGGGACTGAGCCAGACTCTGCAGCACCACCTGCTGTTAATGTTTTAGTTTCTCACTTCATCTAGTGGTGTTAACAAATGTTCATTATTCAGTTTAGTTTGTTGTGATTGTTGTTACACATGAGTTTTACCCTTTATCTTTCAAAATTACATCGACTTGAAAAAGTATTCACACCCCTTCAACTTACAAACACAAACTTTAACATATTTTATTGTGATTTTATGTGATGAACAAACTCAGAGTAGAGCTGAAATGTGAAGTGGAAAGAAAATGATACATTGTTTTTGAAATTTGTCACAAATAAAACTCTGAAATCTGTGGTGTTCATTTGTTTTCAGCCCAGTCGATACTTTGAAGAACAAATCTTTTGGGTTTGTCTCCATAGCTTCACATCTAGAGACTCATCTTGTTCATTCTTCTTCACAAAATAGCTCAAGCTCAGTCAGACTGAACGAAGCGAGGCTGAACAGATGTAGGTTTGTGTCTTTCTAACACAACAGTCGCCCCTACATGGGGCGTAACATCGTCTATAAAAATCAGGTGTGTGGACAGATTCTTCCACCTGAGCTGTGAATGTCTGCAGCTCCTCCTCAGCGACCACGAGCCTCTTGGCTGCTTCTCTAATTACTGCTCTTCTGTCAGTTTAGGTGGACGTCCACGTCTTGGTAGGTTTGTAGTCGTGTCTCACAGCGCTTACTAATAGGTGACTTCTGAAGGCAACTGGTTGTACTGGAGTTAATTTAGTGGCGTCAGAGTTCAAATGAACACCACGCTTTTCATTTAATTTGTTACAAATTTTGTCTTTCCACTTGTCAATTCTGCTTCACTTTGTGTTGTTTTATCACATAGACCCAATAAAATACAGTTTGTGGATGTAATGTGACCAAATGTGTAAAAGTATGAACACTTTTTAAGTCACTGTAGCTGATGGTTAAATGCTTGTTGTTTGTTGATGAGCTCTGACTTTCTGTGTTGTGTCTTTTGATCCACCTGACGATGGATTAGTGGATGAAACGCATCTCTTGATGTCCATATCAATAAAAAGAGGGCACAGCAGGTCAGCAATTTGCGTGGTAGGACTTTTTTGCGTTGATGATTCAGGGTTTTTTCAGCTCTGTGCCCGGGGGATCAAGACTCTTGGCAGCGATGCCAATGTGTTAAATCCCAGCGCTTTGAAAACACAGCTGGTGACGGAGCTGCCAGGCCTTTAAATTGAGGTTTAAAAAGCAGGAGTCCAATGTGAAACCACAGTTTATCGTTGGTGATGAGCTCTGATACACTTTCCAGAATGAGCGCTAAGGTAAGAGTTTTATTTTGTTTTAATAACTGTGGATTAAAGTTGTAAAAAGTACAAATCAAATTTCCGTTAATAAACTGATGGAGCGGTCAGGAGGATCTGTCATTTGACTCTTTCTCTCGGACTCAGATCATCTTCTACGAGGACAGGAACTTCCAGGGTCGCTCCTATGAGTGCGACACCGACTGCCCCGACATGCAGCCTCATTTCAGCCGCTGCAACTCCGCCAAGGTGGAGAGCGGCTGCTGGGTCCTGTATGAGAAGCCCAACTACACCGGCTACCAGTATGTCCTGACCAGGGGGGAGTACCCCGACTACCAGCGCTGGATGGGCTACAACGACACCATCCGCTCCTGCCGTACTTTCTCTTATGTGAGTAGATGTCCTGCGCCACCTGGTTTGGTGAGTGTGTGGACTTGTGAATATATGAGGAAGGAAATGTTTGCGCTGTCGTCCCTGCAGACCGGCGAGGGCCCCTACCGCATCCGCATCTACGAGCGTCCCAACTTCCAGGGCCAGATGATGGAGTTCAGCGACGACTGTGAGTCGGTGCAGGAGCGTTTCCGCAGCCGTGACATCTACTCCTGCAACGTCATGGACGGATACTGGACCCTGTACGAGCTGCCCGGATACCGCGGACGCCAGTTCTTTGTCAGGCCCGGAGAGTACCGCAAGTTCAGTGACTGGGGGGCCACCTGCGCCACCACCGGGTCCTTCCGCAGAATCACTGAGTTTTAATCTGCAACGTCACTTGATGTTGTTTGTGAAAACTGGTTATGTTGATTAAAATAATGTGGATGGATTAAATAAATGGATCTGTTGTAAGTGTTGTCTGGGTGTTTTGTGGTTTCGACTGATCTAACTCACTCACTCTACAACACAAACTTTCTACAAATAAAAAGGAGCCGGTTTAGTCATTTATTCACGTGTGTCCGTCTGTAGTTAAAACCACTGAATCATCCCTTTAAAAACAACAAACAGAAGACGGTAAAAGAGCTGAGCGGCGACTGTTCCAGCTGTGGCTGTTGCTGGAAGCTGTTCACTGTCCGTTCGCCCCGACAGAGTGAGGAAGACTCCTGTAGAGTCTCTGCTGACACCAGGCTTCATTTAAATAACAACACACGTGGCAGCAGCTGCTCCCACAGGTCGTGTATGTTCTGTATAAAAAGACGAACCTTTTCCTTTAGTGCTGAGAAAACAAAACAACCACAGAAGGTTTGAGCAGCAGCAGCAGCATCAGCAGCTGGAACCATGATGGGAAAGGTTTGTGTTCACTTTGATGTGTCTGATAATTGTAACACAAATAAGCAGAATGTGACATTTGCTTCGTTCTGCTCCGTCAGATCATCTTCTATGAGGACAGGAACTTCGGAGGTCGTTACTATGAGTGCATGAGCGACTGCTCCGACCTGCACTCCATGTTTGAACGCTGCCGCTCCATCAGGGTGGAGAGCGGCTGCTTCATGATCTACGACCGCCCCGGCTTCACGGGAAACCAGTGGTTCATGAGGAGGGGAGAGTACGCCGACTACATGAGCATGACCAACATGAACGACTGCGTCAGGTCCTGTCGTATGATCCCCACGGTAAGATCATGAAAAATAACTGAGTCATTTTCTTTTGGTTTTCATGATTCAGTAACGAGGTTACAACAAATACAGATGTTGCAGGAAAAACGTAGAAAAACATGTTGCAAAAATGAATTGTTCTCCAAATCTAACTATATTTTAGTTCTTTATTAAAACACAAATGTAAGTTTAATCTCAGTTATCAAGAGCTGGTGTAGTCCAGTTTGTGTTAATAGATACTGATTTAAATTTTCACAAGTTAGCTTAGCTTAGCATGAGGATGGTAAAACAAGGGGAAACAGCTAGTTTAGCTCTGTGCAGCAGTAACAAAATCTGTTAATCAGCAGCTGTAAAGCTCAATAACTGACACATTATAGGTAAGTTTTATTCATTTTGGACAAGGCCAGACTAGCTTTTCTCCCTGTTTTTAGTCTTTATGCTAAGCTGAGGTAAACTAAGCTAACAGAATCTAAAATTAGCTTCATATTTACATCACAGGCATGAATAAATGGATATAAATGGTTTGGCAGAATAAACTGAACCAAACCAATTCTCTGTCTGCACAAGCTCAGCACAAAAGTCCTGAGTCTCAGTCCCAGGTTGATCACAGCTTCCCTCCATCCAGTACGAGATCCACTGTTTTACTTCCCTTTAGCTTTGGAAATCTACTCGTAGCTAAAGAGCCTTTATTAAGAACCTTTATTTTGCTGTGAAATGTCTTCACGTTTGACCTCTGCTGCATCTGCAGCACAGCGGCAGCTTCAGGATGAGGCTGTACGAACACTTCGACATGGCTGGCAAGATGATGGAGCTGATGGACGACTGCCCCAACCTCATGGACCGTTTCCACATGTCCAACTTCAACTCCTGCAACGTGATGGACGGCCACTGGCTGCTGTTCGAGCAGCCTCACTACAGGGGGCGCCACTACTACCTGAGGCCCGGCCAGTACAGGAGCTTCAGCGACTGGAGTGGCCACAGCTCCAGGTTCGGCTCCATCAGGCGCCTCATGGACCTCTAAAGAAAGAAGAATGGTTCTTGTGAAATGTCTTCTCTTCGCACTGTTTCACACGCTGAATAAAATGGCGTCTGTGCTCAAGTGTTTTCAGTTTTGTTCTTGCTCTCTGCACCTGGAGGCCACGTTTTCCCAGGAGGACGTGTCAGGGTCATGGCCCGACATCCTGACTCTCATCAGAGGACTGAATAAAATACTGGAAGCACTGACACTGAACACAGACAGGCTCAAGCGTTGTCATTGACAGTTACAGAATAAAAATATGATAAATGATTAGTTAGTTGTCTGGTGCTTTTGATCAAATAATGCTGATTTTTTCCAGCAACATGGGTAAAAGGTCTGTAAAGTACAAAAAATATAGGAATCTGGGAACATTTCTGTCTTTTATTGCAGTGTACATGCATCTCCACTGGAGGGCAGTGGTAAAGAGTTGAAATTATTAATCAAACAAGATTAAACTAATTCTTTTAGCAAAAATATAAATTTGAGCTCAACTCTAACAAACTGTATGACACTGTAAATTCAAACAGAACAGAAAATAAAAGACCGTGCTGCAACTGTGGAAGCAAAAACAGCAACACGACCCATTCAGTGACGACAAAGACAACAGGTTCATACAAAAACACAACGTACAAGTCCGACCCCTCACACAGCGTCAGCCGGCAGCTCTCACCTGCACAAACATCTCTTCAGGACAACACGGTGACACAAACGGAAAAGAATCCTGGTTATTACAATATGAATGACAAATGCAGAGTCTGCATGTTACATTCACTATAAATGTGACAGGTGTGAGTCTTCAAAGAGCTGGATGGTCACAGATGAGCATGGGGAAGGTAAACACCACAGCTCCCAGCACACTCTCAGTGACGACAGGAACCATCGTGTTGATATGAGATGAGGGGAAATGCTGTTTTTGTAGCGTAAACAAAGCTTTGTTACTGGTTATTTCTAAACAGAATCATGGTGATTTCTATGTCTAGATCATCTTCTATGAGGGCAAGAACTTCTCTGGACGGCATTTTGAATGTGGCGTTGACTGCGCCGACCTGATGTGCCGCCTCAACCGCTGCAGCTCCATCAGGGTGGAGAGCGGCTGCTTCATGATCTACGAGAAACCCAACTACACCGGTAATCAGTACTACATGAGGAGAGGGGACTATCCAGACTTCTATCACTGGGCTGGGATCAACGACGCCATCAGCTCTTGTCGCCTCATTCCCACGGTGAGTAAGTGTCTCTGGGTGAAAACCAAGACGTAAACTAACAAACATGAGCCAAAGATAAACAGATACATCAGTTTAGTCACATGTTGAGAGACGATAATGTTCCCATATCATGTTTCTGTTGATGTGATGGTGATCGCCTTCTCCAACCACAACAATGACCCCAGGATAAAAATGATGCTGTGATATCTTTCAAAATGTCACAGTTGAATTATTAAAGTTTCTCACTGTCATCACGACAGCTGAATCTTTCTTAAACTCAACTCTAACAACCGCAAAGTTGACATGCATGAGGTTAACACCAACATTAGCATGCTAACATGGTCAAAGAGATGATGCTAATGTACCGATGCTTTTCCTGAGACATGAAGGATCCTTCAGAGTCCAACGTATCCTGAGATTCACTGCAGCACGTGATGATGTGGACGTGTAGTTAAAGTTGTTATTGTTGTTGTTAGACAACAGACGTGTAACTTAAATACGCTATGGATGTAAAAAACAAACTATGAGGTGAACTGCTCTCATGTCATTCGTCTGTGGCCGACGTTGACCTGTCAACCAAATCCTCTAAAAGTCAAACAGATTCATCACTGTAAATGTCAGCATGCTAAGATCTGGTCATCAGTGTCATCAGCCCTTATGGCAGCGTGGGAGGAAGCCATCATATCATTATATCATCCAATGTAAAATTGTTTGTGATCAGAACAAATTAAACATTTGATTTAAGTGTATTTATCATTTTAAATGTTTGTATTATCTTATGTTTGTATGTAGAGCACCTTGACTTGCACTAATCTGTACGAAACCTTTATAAATAAACTTTATTTATTGATTGGTTTATTAAATGATTCCCATCAGGTTCCAAATTCGTTCAACATGCGTCTGTACGAGCGAATTGAGTTCGGGGGTCAGATGATGGACCTGGCGGACGACTGTCCCAGCGTCATGGACCGTTTCCACTTGAACGACATCTTCTCCTGCAACGTCACCGACGGGAACTGGCTCTTCTACGAGCACCCGAACTACCGGGGCCGGATGTACCTGATCAGTCCCGGAAAGTACAAGAGGTTCAGCGAGTGGGGTGGCAGGAGCGCCAGGGTCGGCTCCATCAGACGTATCACTGACTACTGATCTGTGCTGAGCAGGTTTGGTGATAGATAGATACAACTTCAAGGATTTAGACAAAACATAATGAAAGCTTTTGAAATAATAATCAGAATAGATTCACAAACAATAGCAACACATCTTGGACTCGATCAAACCCTCACCATAGTAATAAAGAGTCTCATAAGTCTACATATGATTATATCTGAACTTATATTCGATCTATATTACTCCACCACAGGAATCACGTTGACCCAACGTCTAAATCAGTTTGATCCTGCTGATGTGGGTTTAATGTGACGTTTTCAGGATGAGATTGTGATGAACACGGTTGATAGAACAATAACTCATCGCTCCACATAAACAGTTTTATCCAATCCTCACCCCCTCTCCACATCTGATCCATCATCAACTGTGGGTGACAATACTTTATGCTGTGCAATCACACAGCTGCCTTTTCTTTCTGTTTTTTATATAAAGCACAGCAGCTCAGCTCCAGGACAACACAGACAGCTAACACAGTCCAATACCAACCAACCATGGGGAAGGTGAATGAATTTAGTTCACTGTTTTATATATGACATCATATATTTTGCAACACAGCTCAACTGTGTTAAAAATGGAAACTGAACTTATTCTGATTGTTTTTTCAGATCATATTTTACGAAGACAGAAACTTCCAGGGGCGCTCTCATGAGTGCAGCAGCGACTGTGCCGACCTTCACTCCTACTTCAACAGATGCAACTCCATCCGAGTGGAGAGCGGCTGCTTCATGGTCTATGAGAGGCCAAACTACATGGGCAACCAGTACTACCTGAGGAGGGGGGAGTACGCTGACAACCTGTGCACCATTGGCATCAGCGACTGCATCCGTTCCTGCCGTATGATCCCAGTGGTAGGACACAGACTCCTGGTTTGAGTTTAGTTTTAGTTTTGAGGTGAATGTATCCATGTAACAGTTTCTGTTCTGTCCCAGCACCGAGGTTCCTACAGGATGAAGCTCTACGACCGCTTCGACATGTCCGGTCAGATGCACGAGCTGGCGGACGACTGCCCAAATGTCCAGGACCGCTTCAACATGTCTGACCTTAACTCCTGCGAAGTGGCAGATGGACACTGGCTGCTGTACGAGCAGCCCAACTACAAGGGCAGGGTGTACTACCTGAGGCCTGGAGAGTACCGCCGGTACAGCGACTGGGGCGGCGTCAGCCCAAGAGTTGGCTCCATCAAGAGGATTGTTGACTTCAACTGAAGCTTTGTTTAAATGAATCTTCTCCATGAGTGTGTTTCCAATAAACTTTAACTTCACGATAAAACACAACGTTTTTGTTTCCTTTATCTGCCAGTTTGTCATATGACACCAAACACTGTCATACTGCAATCCAACAGTTTGTGCCCTGTTAGGATTGTCTTGTTTCCGTGGTGGAGATTTATCCACATGACTGGATAAAACACAATGAAGACACCGGAAAGTGTGACAGTTAAACAGGACACGGATACAGTGAAACAAAGTTTAACCACATCAATATTAAGAAAACATCAAAATAAATGAACAAAGTTCATAAAGACATAAATCATCAAAGTTTCTGACAAAATTTGAATTCCATTCACCAGCTGCTTTTGTCATTATCAACAAATCTGATGATAATCAGCCAGTTTATGAAGCTAAATCAAACATCAGTAACAACTTCATTAACATTGTAAAATAAATATACCTCCACATTTAAGGTTTGTGACTGATACCTCCCAATATACTTGATGAAATGAAAAATGAATAAAACTATTACAGTATTATGCTGATTCCTTTTTTTTTAATGTTTTTTACGTTTGTTATGTTTTGTAACATCTGAGTTGATCTGTGCACATAAGGGCACCATACCACCAGATATCTTTCAATGAATTCATGAAATTAATGATAATAAAGAGACAAGTCTCACAAACCGGTGGATGTTAATTCCATAAATTTAAATAAAGTACAATAATTACAGTAATTGTTAGTGATATATCCAAGTTGTACTCTCATATATACTAAGAATCACGGTGGTACTGCATTGAGTCTAACCTGTTAGATACTTGCCGTGTCACACCAAAGAGTTGACATAACCATCCAAACAAATGTACAGGTTACATACAGTTGATTAAAACACAGCTCAAATCCAAATAAAACATTTCTGTCCAGTGCATTAAATAGAGCGACTGTACGATAAACACTTATCACAGTGGTTGGTTGCTCAGGTAGCGCTGTGGACAGTGAAAGGCTTCCTGCTCTGTTACCCTACATATTTAATGGTAAAAGGTTGTTCCATATTGTTCTGCAGCCATTGTCCATTGGACGTGTGGATACCATACTAGTCCTTTCCTTTGTGCACACATGTCAAAACACCAAACCAGTAAATTATTATTGCAAATACAAATCCATATTTTTGACCCAATGTTGTGCTCCAACACAAAGGTAAACATGTGCCAGTAGCCTTCAATTATAACTATGAGAGAATTTGAATAACAATACTTCTGTTTGTTGAGAGGTTGTATAAAAAGCCCTGAAAACATGGGGAATCTCTCCAACGGAGACCATGGGCAAGGTGAGTGCTGTGTTTTCTCTCTGCTGTTGGAAAAATACAGTTTGTGAGTTTGCTGTTTTACCTCAATAACAGACCTGAACTGTCGTGTCTTTGTTTTATCACCCAGATTATCTTTTACGAGGACAAGAACTTCCAGGGTCGGAGCTATGAGTGCAGCAACGACTGCACAGACCTTCACTCGTACTTCAGCCGATGCAACTCCATCAGGGTGGAGAGCGGCTGCTTCATGATCTACGAGCGACCCAACTACATGGGCCACCAGTACTTCATGAGGAAGGGCGAGTACGCCGACTACCAGAGGTGGATGGGTTTTAGCAGCAGTATCCGCTCATGCCGCATGATTCCTGCGGTGAGTAGGTTTGGTGCTTATTAAGAACGAAAAATCATAGTAAGGCTGTCACTCAAGTTTAAATACCTACCTATGACTCCCTCGGTCCTGCAGTATCGAGGATCCTACAGGATGCGAATCTATGAGAAGCCCGACTTCAGTGGTCACATGATGGAGTTCCTGGACGACTGCCCATGTGTGTCCGACCGTTTCCACCACCGCCACGTCTACTCCTGTAATGTTATGAACGGATACTGGATCTTCTACGAGTACCCCAACTTCCGTGGCAGACAGTACTTCCTGCGACCCGGGGAGTACAGGAGGTACCGCGACTGGTGCGCCACCTGCGCCATCGTTGGCTCCTTCAGGAGGGTCACCGATTTTTAAACACTGGGCGGAAAAAACTTTGCTGTAAATATCAGACACTTTGTTTATTAAAGCTGTTGAATTTTTAACCCTAATTGTGAAATTGTGTTTTCATTGTTTTGTCGAATAACAACATCATAAAGTGGAATTCCTCTAAAAGGTTTGCATGTTATGCTCACTCTGAAATGACTGTGAACGAGATGGTGGAGACTGTTCAGAGCTGTGGTCGTAGAATAGACATCATAAATCATAAATTATAAGGTCTTTATTGTAGAATTATGGACTACATACCCATAATTCCTTGCAGAAGTAGCTCTATCTTGTCCACATTGGCATCATTACTGCATCCTATAATTAATTGGTACTTGAACGTATTTAATTAATAATAGTAATAAATTCCTCAAAATGATAGTTTTATGGTTCTATTTACATACTTACCTGATGTTGGATCTATAAGCTGCACAAACCAGCTGGGTAAACCAGTTCTATATCTATTCTTGGACTAATTGTTCATTTAAGTTCAAGATGAGTGAAAGGAAGAACGATTAACAAACCAGTTTCCAACTCAAAAGAAGCAAAATGAACATCATCTGTGTCTGTCAAACCCTGACATTTCCAGCCACTAAATCATTACATCAGAAAAAGCCGCCTATCGAACCTGAACCTGAATGAAACTTTGTGTAAATCATGATTATTAAATATCTACAGAAGCTTGAGTCGACATTAATGTTCAAGGCTTCATGTCATACTGACACAGTTTTAGTTTTATTAATATATTTTGACTTTTTTTCCAGTTATTTTTTGTGCACAAACTAAAAATCAACATAAAATGCACCAACTGGAGCCTATAGTTTGTTCTTACCCAAGTCTGTAATCATCTCAGTCAAACCAATGTACTTAGCAAAAGTTTTGTCAGCTCAGTTTAATAAATCCTTAATACACCAAATAAACTCATGTTTCCATTTTTTGTCCATGTCTGTTTAGCAGGATTGTACCAAGGAACTGAACTAATTTGCAACCAAACACTTTCCTTAACATTTAAAGACTTTGGGCAGTTTCTCAGGAGATCTTACCTGGATCTTTTTGACTTATCAAAGTTCCTCAACACAAACAAACACTTTGTATACTCCATATACTAAACTATTCACTTCTTCAGTGAACAAGAAACAACCTATAATTAAATCTGCTTAATCACAGCATGGACACTGAGCACCTTCTGTGCAGAATCACTGTGATTTTCTCAATGTATTTATTTAAAGCCAGATGATGATAGATAGCGCTTTTAAATAAGTGATTTTTTTCAGTAACGTTTGTTCATCAGAACAAGAAATTACAGTTTTTAAATCCTATGAAATGAGTTTAATTCAGTTTGGTTGTAGGTTTCACTGTTAATCTGAATGTAGTGGTCATGCTCCAACACTGTGCTGCTACCTGACAGTCAGTCAACATCAGTAAACAAACCAACAAACGTCCTTTTCAAATGAAACTGATATAGTTCAGATAATAACAAACTGCTTTAATTTGCAGGAAGTCAACAGAAAGTCATTGTTGAATTGTTCACAACAACTGAATATTTGCACAGGTTCTGGGTCTGTCACAGGGTTTGTCAGAGATGTGGCTTGATGTCACATTATTTTCTATCGGTGATGATCAGACCATATGTGGAGAACCTTCTGACCGAGAATGGAACAAACACAAAGCTTCTGCTTATAATAGACAATGCAGATGAGTGCTGCCAGAAATGTATAGATAGAGAAGCATTGTTACACATTTATAAACCTCATTCAGCAAAAGTCATACTGCTAATTCATCAGCTTGGGATATTTGAATAACAACACATCATTGGCCCTGGGATGTTGTATAAAAAGCGCAGGCAATCATGGAGTTGGCAGAGCAAGTTGATCCACTGGAAACGACCTCAACCATCGTCATGGGCAAGGTAACAAGATATTCACTGTTTTTACACATTCATAACTTCCAAATTGAAATAATCTTCAGGTATTATGCAACTGAATTAACTGACAGTGAGAAATGTTTGACCTTTGATCTGTTCTCCATCGCAGATCATCTTCTACGAGGACAGGAACTTCCAGGGTCGCTCCTATGAGTGCATGGGCGACTGCTCCGACATGTCCTCCTACCTGAGCAGGTGTCACTCCTGCAGGGTGGACAGCGGCTGCTTCATGGTCTACGACCGCATGAACTACATGGGAAACCAGTGGTTCATGAGGAGGGGAGAGTACTCTGACTGCATGAGCATGATGGGATGGAGTGGAAACATCAGGTCTTGCCGTATGATCCCCATGGTAGGAATATTCAGTTTTTAGATTTTGTTTTACCATTTTGTCCTTGAACAATCATCTTAATCTGTTTTAAATGTTTTTGACACCACAGTACAGAGGAAACTACAGAGCTAGGATCTATGAGAGGGAGAACTTCGGTGGTCAGATGTACGAGATGATGGACGACTGTGACAACTTCATGGACCGCTACCGCATGAACAGCTGCATGTCCTGCCACGTGTATGACGGACACTGGCTGATGTACGAGCAGCCCAACTACAGAGGCAGGATGATGTACCTGAGGCCTGGAGAGTACAGGAACTTCATGAACATGGGATACAGTGGCATGAGGTGGATGAGCATGAGGCGTATCACAGACATGTGCTAAACCTCTGCACTTGCTTTTAGTAAATAAAAATGAACTTTAATTCTTAACAATTGATGTCAAGTGTTTACTTTCTCTGCATGGTTCAACACAATTGGTGACCAAATGGTACAAGTTGCAATCATGAATGGGTCACCCATCATCAAAAGTAAAAAAAACAACTAGTTAATAGGTTAATAGTTAATAATATATTTCAAACAATTTAAAACCATGTTTACCAATATGATTTTTAATTTAGATATCAAAATCTTGCTGCAACATAATACAACAAAATACCTTTGTTAAGACTGCAAAGGTACCCCCCAGTATCTGAAAGGGAGGGACCTGCCCATGGAATTCAGTGGGCTTCAATAGCAGGTTGCTGAGTAAGGACTTCACTGAAGGGGGCCACTGTTTCCTTTACGTTTGGTCCAGTATAAAAGGAAAAGGTTAAGCCTGGTAGGAAGGCAGTTCAGGAGTAGCAGCAGCAACAACTTATCTGCAGCAAACATGAGCAACACCGGCATGAATATGAGGGGAAAGGTACATTTAACAGTCTGTTTTTAATGGGTAGAAATGAGTTTGTAAATTCAGTTAGCTAACTGTCACAATTTCTGTTATTTCCAGATCATCTTCTACGAGGACAGGAACTTCCAGGGTCGCTCCTATGAGTGCAGCAGCGACTGCTCGGACATGTCCTCCTACCTGAGCAGGTGTCACTCCTGCAGGGTGGACAGCGGCTGCTTCATGGTCTACGACCGCCCCAACTACACGGGAAACCAGTGGTTCATGAGGAGGGGAGAGTACTCTGACTGTATGAGCATGATGGGATGGAGCAGTAGCATGAGGTCTTGCCGTATGATCCCCATGGTAGGAATTTTACTACACTAGGTATCATTTGATGTATTCGTCTTTGAACAGTCGTCTGAACTTCAAACGTTTTTGGTACTCACAGTACACAGGATCCTACAAGATGAGGATCTATGAGAGGGAGAACTTCGGTGGTCAGATGTACGAGATGATGGACGACTGTGACAACTTCATGGACCACTACCGCATGAACAGCTGCATGTCCTGCCACGTGTATGATGGACACTGGCTGATGTACGAGCAGCCCCACTACAGAGGCAGGATGATGTACCTGAGGCCTGGAGAGTACAGGAACTTCATGGGACATGGGATACAGTGGCATGAGGTGGATGAGCATGAGGCGTATCACAGACATGAACTAGACAAATGTATTTGATTCAAATAAAAAATATGGTTAATTCTTAAAGCACTATTGTTCTGTTTGGTTTGTTTTTTATTGGTAAAAATAACTAAATAACTAACAAAGTTGTAACCAGTCTGCAACATATACTACATGTTACAGGTGCATTCAGTAATCATGTAGCTGTATATGTTCAGCTGTATATATAAGTCAGAGACTGTCCATTGAAAGCCTCTGCAGAAGCATAATGACAGAGATCTGATTTTTACATGACGGTCCAGGAAACTTGATGGTTTGGGTTGGGTCTTTTCTAAAAACTCTTTCCAGTCCTTGTTTCAGATGCAGACATTCTTTCTACTCTTGGTTATTTGACACTTATGGTGTTGCAATAGATGCAATGGACCACATGAATTAACACTTTAACCCATGGAACCTTGTGTTTGTACCCAACACAAACACAAGGTACAAACACAAGTCTCAGAGAGTGAGTTTCATTTTCATGATGTTCTCTGAGTTGTATCTTTGGCTTGGCTAAGCACTGAGTATTATCATGAAAGACTTTTTTAAATTAGAAAACCTGGAAAAACTTGAGTTGAAACTTTTGTGAACTTTAACTGTCCATAAGAATCAATGAAAAAACATGATGATTTGATGATGACGATGCAAACTGTTGATATTTTTGGTGGAAAGTGGAATAAATGCCATATCACCTCGAGTTCTGGTGGACTGGTTTCTTCCGTCCTTTTTATTACCTCAGATAACATTTCCTTTGTTTTAGGTGAAAAACTTATCATTATTATTATTAGATTATTGTCATTTTCTCAGTTAACCACCTGCAAACGAAACCACAACAGCACCTTCGGACATTTTTTAATAAAATTTGGAAAACTCCGAAAATTAGACAAAAGAGTTCTTTGTTTTATTTACTAAGTCCTGAAGGACAAAAGAATTATCACTAAATAAAATGCTGTGTCACATTAAAGTGTCACATATATCTGGTGGGTGACCTGCTGCTTTCATAACGTCATATCAAACATTGTAATGTGAATCAGCTGGTTGTGAATGTCTTTTTAAAAAGCAAGTGGGTTTGTATTGATACAGGTTGACAGAAAAAACAAATGAAATAGCAGTGAAAAGGTGTTTCCAATGTATACCCAGTATATATTTGTGTTATAAATATGTGCATAATTAAATGATAATCATTATATGAAATATATCACATTTGAAATGACCTAATAGTCAAAATGCATATTTTCTCAGCAATAACACACCTTGTTTTTAATCACGTCAGTTTTTTACATTTTATATTAAAATTTAAGTTGAAGAGATTAAGTGAATAATAGAGGTAAGTGGTGATGTGTCTGAATGTCAGAACTGACTGTACCAAAATGTAGATTCAGTTTCAGAAGTGAGATTCCTTAGTTTAAAAAGTGTTTCTCTGGTCTGTGTTTTAACTTCAACATCATTGAGACATTGAATTATGTAAATTTAAATAACAGGTTTTGTTATGTGTTTGACCAGTTGTGCATATTGTGGTTTTCCTCATGCACAATAAACAATAAAGTCATGAACAGGCGAGTTTGCTTCTCACTTTTGTTTTTGCCAAAGATAGTTTATGAATCACTGATCTGTGCAGCTTCATGACACATGAAGAATAGGTTGAGAAAAGCAAAAATTGGTTTTCCTTCACCCAACGTGATCCTGGTTAGTGTTGCTGCCATCTGGTGATAAATGATGATGTGAGCTTATGGTAAACATAAGCTTAGGTTGTAACCTGCTGTGTTAGTGTGAGACTGGTCAATAGTAAATAACAGAAGAGTTAATTTAATGGGGTAACATCACATTTTATTTAAAAAACGTTTTCCTTTTGTATACAGTTGCTCTAAAAGCAGGAATCCATGATACGCCTCATGCTCATCCACCTCATGCCACTGTATCCCATGTCCCTGAAGTTCCTGTACTCTCCAGGCCTCAGGTACATCATCCTGCCTCTGTAGTTGGGCTGCTCGTACATCAGCCAGTGGCCGTCCATCACATTGCAGGACATGCAGTCAGACATGCGGTAGCGGTCCATGATGTTGTCACAGTCGTCCATCATCTCGTACATCTGACCACCGAAGTTCTCCCTCTCAAAGATCCTCATCCTGAACTGGCCTTTGTGCTGTGAGGTGAGATGAATAACTGTGAGTGGCAGAAATCTCATATGAATTGAAGACAATATTTTAAAATCTAAAAGCTGTGTAGTCACAGTACTGTACCATGGGGATCATGCGGCAAGACCTGATGCAGTCACTCATGCCCATACGCTGGTAGTCAGAGTACTCTCCCCTCCTCACAAAATACTGGTTTCCCATGTAATTGGGACGGTCGTAGACCATGAAGCAGCCGCTGTCCACCCTGCAGGAGTGACACCTGCTCAGGTAGGAGGACATGTCGGGGCAGTCGCTGTTGGTCTCATATGAGCGACCCTGGAAGTTCCTGTCCTCGTAGAAGATGATCTGAAAACAAGTACTTATCATGCACAATGCACTGCAGGTTGCATAAAATACACATTTTATTTTTTTTTAAGTATCTGATAAAAAATAAATAATGTGGAGGTCGAGCAGCAGCTGTACTCACCTTGCCCATGGTCATATCTATAGTTAATGTTGTTTCTGCTCAAAGTGGAAGTGACTCTTCTAAATCTTTTGTATTTCTCCCTGTTGCTTTTATACTTGACCCTCGCGTCCAAATGGATTCATAACCCTATTGTTCAAATTCCTGACAGGGCAACACAGAGAGCAGAGGCCCCTGTGTACGCTTCAGTTCAAAGTGACCTTCGACATACCGTGATTTGCGTTGGTTGCAGGTTGTGAGGAGAGGTCCTGCTCTGTATCGTGTTTTCTGTGCTGAATAATACAGAACATGTTTTCAACCAACATACCTTTCTTTACCTCTGATCCAGCATTTTTAACATAAAGCACAATAAACAAATGTAAATCTAATTTATAAAATATGAAGCTCAGGAGATGGAATGAATGGAAGAAGATGTCTTTATTCCTGTTCAGTGTGTACTGGTCGGTTAGTTGATTGATGATATGTAACATCAATGCTGAATTTTTGTAACATGATCGGTCCAAAACAGCTCCACCTTTAGAGGTCTGGAGGAGTCCAGGTCTCATCTGGGACCTGAACCAGAAGTTCACCTTCAGAGTCTGCTCTGGTTGTAAATGGAACTAAAACATATATAGTTCACTTGGAAAACGATTAAACCCTCTGCTACGTTGAAATAATTTCACGTTGTAATGAATAAAATCTGTAGGATTTCAATGCACACTGTAACAACCTTGTCATTGTGCAGCTGAAACAGTTGTGCTGATGTTGCTATTGTGTGTCTCTGCAGATAAGAGTATTAAAACAAGGTGAAGATGATGATGATATAAACTTATACATTTGCTTTCCAGATTTATTAATTTGACCATAAATGAAGCAGTTGTCAGCGGCCACCTTCACAGAATTCATGCACATTCATGCACAAACAGAAGCTGTTTGATCTAGAATGATAGAGCCTGTGAGATGATGCATAATAAATCCTTTTCCATCAGCATTTACAACCAGAGGGATTGGCATCGATTGCTGCTGACTCATAGCTTCCAAACAAAAGTGCCAGCGATTGTTTGGATGCTATAAAAAAAGGCTTAAATGGGATAGGATTGCAATCGCATCGCACAATCTATCAGACACCATGCAAGGCAAGGTAGGTTTACTATAGATGTACTGTTTGCACACATTTGCTCCAAATCTTTGGATTAAATGTTGTGTTTTGCAAAGTTGGGCAACATGTCTGTATCCGTTTGTCACCATCACCATGTTTAAAAGCATCAGGGTTGAGAATCGTAATGATAACGTGTCCATATTGTTTTTCAGATCATCTTCTACGAGGACAGGAACTTCCAGGGCCGCTCCTATGAGTGCAGCAGCGACTGCGCCGACATGTCCTCCTACCTGAGCAGGTGTCACTCCTGCAGGGTGGAGAGCGGCTGCTTCATGGTCTACGACCGTCCCAACTACATGGGCCAGCAGTACTTCCTGAGAGCCGGGGAGTACTCTGACTACCAGTGCATGATGGGCTTCGGTGACTGCATCAGGTCTTGTCGTGTGATCCCTACGGTAGGACAGTCAGAACTTCAGAAAACACAAAGTATTATCAATCTGCAAGTTTCCATCTTATTAACTAACTGCTAGTTTAACTAACTAACAATTAACTTACTGCTGCTACATGACAGTACAAAGGATCCTACAGAGTGAGGATCTACGAGAAGGAGAACTTCGGTGGTCAGATGTACGAGATGATGGACGACTGTGACAACTTCATGGACCGCTACCGCATGAACAGCTGCATGTCCTGCCACGTGATGGACGGACACTGGCTGATGTACGAGCAGCCCAACTACAGAGGCAGGATGATGTACCTGAGGCCTGGAGAGTACAGGAACTTCAGGGACATGGGATATGATGGAGTAAGATTCAGCTCCATCAGGCGCATCACTGACTCCTGTTAACTTTGTGAATTAAAGAAAATCTGATCTAAGAAATAAATAATTGGAATACACAATGATCATTAGTGTTGGTAATAAATGTATTTGATTTAATTGCATTTGCACATTATATAATTAGAATACACATTAAACACTAAACTTGGTAAAAACAAACTGTTGTTGTTTCCTGGTTTTATTAAGACAAATAATTCACACATCAAATGTCATTGCTAAAACAGTCTTCATGCACTTAAATGAAAAGTATGCATACTCATAAACTTTAAATAGGTAGTTTAAAAACAGCTGGAGAATTCACAAAAAGTATTTCACTTACTGGTGATCGACCTGGACCCAGGTCTAGTTCATCATATAGCTCATAACACAACAATCCTCTAAATCAATCACAACTTAACACAGACATGTTCAACCGTGATACGAAAAATCTAATAAACGGTTCCTGATCTCAGGTCAGTTCGTTATTTACACAAAAATATAAAGAATAATAATGAATCCTCAATGGCGCTGACGTCACTTGTCGGCGCCCGCCAACGCGCCGGTTTAAACGCGCTGATGACGTAACAGTTTTTGAATATACGCGGGACCGTTGACACGTGAAGAGCGGAGCGGTGAGTGAAACAGTGAAACAGCTGCTTTACTGTGACGTCATGAATGAGTCAATCAATGTTAAACACAAGATGAAACGATGTTTACATGAGCGGCGGCGTGAGTCTGTCAGTCAGTGTGTGTGTGTGTGTGTGTGTGTGTGTGTGTGTGTGTGTGTGTGTGTGTGTGTGTGTGTGTGTGTGTGTGTGTGAGCGCGCGCGCGCTTGTCGGCCTACGACCCATATGTTAAAGCAGGAGTAAGTTCAATTCAGTAACTGATTTTCCTGCGGTCTGCTGGACTCTCTGGAGATGTCAACACCTTTATCAGGTCAGATTCATCATCCACATCCGGACTTCACTAGTAAACCGGTTCTGATCGTTCGGATCAGTGACCCACAAAGAAGCAAGTTGGGCTGAGCTGCCCCCACTCTAGAAAACCACTGTCTATTTTAGCCGACTTTATAATTCTGAGTCAGATTTAAAGAAGTTCATGGTTGAACATATTTTGATTAGTATTAAACAATGAATGTTATATTTTAAATATTCTTTTCCATTTAATGATTCATGTTTAGTCATAAATGAAACGAGATGAGTGAGGGACGTGTCTCTGTGTGTGTTTAACGAAGTGATCTCCAACGCTGCTGCTGTGTTCAGGGCCCGTCCTGGTCATAGCCAGGCCCCATCCATCCAGGGGGCGCACACATGGGGGAAGAAAAAGGTCTCACTGTCACTATTGGTATAGCCTATTAAAATAGTTAGTATAGTTAGAATATTCTTTAGTTAGAATAAAAACAAGCCCATGTTAATTTAACGCCACAGTAAACCCTGTTCAATTATCATAATAATAGTAATAATAACACTCTCCCTCCTCTGGGTAATTACTGTCCTGGAGTTGAGTTTTTTGACGTGATCGGCTACAGAAAGAACAACAATGTCAAAACAACCAGAACTGTCAGATGCCCTGGGAAGGAAAAAAGAAAAGAAGAAGAGGAAAAATTTGAGAAAGACAGAGGTAAAGATGATGTAATGACATCATTGCGTACATGAGTTATCTAGCAGAGTGTGGTGTTAACTTTTAAGGGTTAGCCTTTAGCCCAACGTTGGTTTGCTAATTGATAAATCACTAGTTTTAGCGTCAATCTGCAGCCGAGACTTATGGAAAACAGTATCATAGGTTGTTACTCCCACCTTTTATCTATCTATTATCAGATCTATTCAGCATTTGTCCACATTGTTATTGACTTGTTAGCTAACAAGGCCCCTGCTACTAACAGTCAAAGTGCTGCTCCTTTCCACTCCTTTATATAACATAGTTGCAAACCTAGTTGTTTGTTGTGTAACTGTTCATATTGTAAAGTGTGTTTATAGTGTGAAACATTACATCAGTGTTACAGTGCACATCATTAATGTTAATACATATTATATTATATTATACTGCAGTTAACAGCTTCTCTGCATTCTGCTAATCAGCATTTTAACTTGAGTCTAGTCTAATTTTCATATCAGAACAAAACGTTTTGTATGTTATACATGTACAGTCTAGTGAACATGATGCGTCTCTTAGGTTTTTCATTTTAATTCTTGGAATCATCTTTTTTTGTTACTGTACTGTAACAACTAACAGTGTCATTCACTTTCTTCAGATGTGCTGTTGAAACATTTGAATCCCCAACAAGTCTTACAGCAGCATGAAGGAGACGAGGAGAGTAAAGCTGTAGCAGGTGATGTGAGCTTCAGGAGGTCATTAAAAAGTATTAAATCAGTATTAAAGTCAGTATTAAAAAGCACCACTAGAAGTCTCTAGAAGAAAATCCCTTTTGTAATATAGTTATTGTGTGCAGCTATGTTCAGAGGAAACTGTTCAGGTATTTAAATCCTACTTGTAATTTGTTGTGTCAAGACTGGTTTCTTTAATATTTTGTGCAGTGCCTTATTTATATTGTATTCATAATTTATTTTGTGATTATTTCTAATTTGTTCTTCTTAACTGTTTTGATTGAGCGACATGTTTTACTAAAACGAAGATATGTCAAAGAATAAGTGTCATGTCATTGGTAATTATGTGGTGTTGTAGTGCCACCTTGTCTGGATGTTGTAACATGTTCCATGCAGATTGTTACTGCATCTTGAATATCGTGTTAGCATTTGCTAGCTGTTTCCTGCGTAAGTGTGTGTAAATTGCCAGCAGAAATCTTTCCTACGACGCCGGTTGCTGAGGGCTGGCTCACGCTCATAGTGTGAGTTGGCAGCCCTGTAGAAGACTTGTTGTTTACATGAACCAACTGAATCTATCTGATAGATACGACTTAAATCAATCAAGTGCAGTGACTCTGATCCAACAACATGTTCTAGTCTATGTAACAGGATGTTATGATCAATTGCATCAAACGCAGCACTAAGATCCAACAGGACAAGAACAGAGACAAGTCCACTGTCAGAGGCCATAAGAAGGTTGTTGGTAACTTTCACTAATGCTGTTTCTGTACTATGATGAGTCTGAACCCTGACTGGAAATCCTCATAAAGACTATTCCTGTATAACAGAGTAGAGTACATTATATATTGTAGAATACTATATAATCTTTCACTGTGACCGTTTGGCAGTGAGACTGACAAGAGGGAAGGTAGTGCAACAATTGCTTTATTTTGTTACATTCAGTGAACATTTAGTGACTTTTTAGTACCAGGAATCCATGATACGCCTCATGCTCATCCACCTCATGCCACTGTATCCCATGTTCATGAAGTTCCTGTACTCTCCAGGCCTCAGGTACATCATCCTGCCTCTGTAGTTGGGCTGCTCGTACATCAGCCAGTGTCCGTCATACACGTGGCAGGACATGCAGCTGTTCATGCGGTAGCGGTCCATGAAGTTGTCACAGTCGTCCATCATCTCGTACATCTGACCACCGAAGTTCTCCCTCTCATAGATCCTAGCTCTGTAGTTTCCTCTGTACTGTTTTTTCAGAGAGAAATAAAAACAAGTTAACTTCTCAATCAAGTTTTCAGGAGGTTGGATCTTGCAGATGCCTTTTATTTTTGCTTACCATGGGGATCATACGGCAAGACCTGATGCCACCGCTCCATCCCATCATGCTCATGTAGTCAGGGTACTCTCCCCTCCTCATGAACCACTGGTTTCCCATGTAGTTGGGGCGTTCATAGACCATGAAGCAGCCGCTGTCCACCCTGCAGGAGTGACACCTGCTCAGGTAGGAGGACATGTCGGCGCAGTCGCTCATGCACTCATAGGAGCGACCCTGGAAGTTCCTGTCCTCGTAGAAGATGATCTAGAAAAAACATGGCGATACATTTGTTTAGAGTTCGATTTGATATGAAGAACAGGGATATGATCTGGTTCTTGACATTTCATGTAAATGTTTTTTATTTGTGCTGTGAAATGAAACAGGAGCTTACCTTGCCCATGCTCATTTCGGTGGTGGTCATCGTTGCACTGGTTGAGCTGCTGCTGTTGCTACTGCTGTCTTGTTTGTGTTAACCGTTGCTTTTATACCTGACTGAACCCGACACAGTCAGAGGGGCCCCCATTGTTAAAACTCCTGAGCCAGCAACATGGTATAGTTCGCTGTACAGGCCTGTGTTACCACATCGCATCATCACATGGCTGGGCCCTCGAAGACTTTAGAAATGTTTACCCCTTTGATGAGGTTAAACAAAGCAGAGCTTTTCAAAGCTAAAGTTGTTAGGCCTGTTTCATTGTGTTGCCTTTGACCAGCTCAGTGCAGCTGCATTCAAAACCTGCATCAACCACTGAAAATAAAACTTAAATATAGTTTGGAGGGAGTAAGTCAAACATTTAGCTTAAGTTAAGAAACAAAATGTATTGGATATTCTAAAGGCAAAACTGATACAGCTTTAATCATTGAACTGTAATGGTATGGAAATGATTGGATGGATGATTTAGTTTTGTAAAATCAGCTGTTAATTTTTATTGTAGTTCCTCCGTTGTTAGTGTTTGTGTCTTTGCATGATTCTGATAATATTGTCTAAATTTTCATGTTTATTTTTTGAATTGTTGCTTATTCATTTTTTTCTTCTTCTTCATGACTTAAGTTTATGGATAAAGTTCGTACTAGTAGAGATGGTGGTTGTATGACATCTATTCTGCTCCTGCTGCCAAAGGAGCCAATCACAAGCTTTATAAAAAAGCCAATGATTGGAAAACATATGTAGCCGTTGTTGTTGTGTGCTCATGAAAATGGACAGTTGAGGTTGAAGGTGAAAGCTAATTTATCTACTGTCAAACATCACATTCGGTCAGTTGCTCTGGGAAGAGTTGACAGCGTCGTGTTGTGTTGTAAAATAAGTTGGTGTTGCACAACTTTGTGTAGACTCAGTAGTAGAAGCAAAGTAATCAAATGTTTTTTTTTCAATCATGTTTGGCTGTTGACTCCAAACAGTTGTGATCTAATGTGCATGTATCTCCATCCATTCAGACAGGGGGTATTGTCTCATTTGGATAAAGTCAGTGTCTGTGGATTTCGCCAAAAAGTCTGAGTGTTGAAACTTGAAGAATTTTAACTTTTGTCTTTTAATCTTGTGAGGAAAGACATGATCTAGTAAGCAATGTCATAAGAGTTTGTATTTCTGTGTGTGTTTAACCATGCACTGCTTGTTGTGTTGCATTAACAACATTAACATAAACATCAGCCAGAATTAGTTGTCTTTCTCTACGTGACCACCGTTGACCATAGTGATGCATCTGAACGGGTGTTTTTTCTTTCTCATCATCCCTGTTTTGTAATATTGGTTGACTCGGTCATCATTTAAAAAATAGATTAATCAGTTTAGTTTGGGAAAGACTTGATACCAACAGAAAAAATGTCTGTCACAAGTAGAAAGCAAAGCTAATTAAGTTAATTAAGAGAATTCACAATCTTTCACTGCAGTTGGGAACAAAAAGTTTGACTTTAGAAGTCATAGCTTAGATAGATACCATTAACCCCACCAGGGAAATTGTTATTTGTGTATATATTATCAGTCATTATGATTTATGGTCTTGCAAATGTCAAGTAAGACTTTTATATTTGACAGTTAATGCTGAATCTGTGTTCTGTTACTAATGAGGTTATTAGCTTCCTGTTGCTCAATGTAGAATTTTAAGTCCTGTTACATATTATGTATTGTAGAATACTATATAATCTTTCACTGTGACCGTTTGGCAGTGAGACTGACAAGAGGGAGGGTAGTGCAACAATTGCTTTATTTTGTTACATTCAGTGAACATTTAGTGACTTTTTAGTACCAGGAATCCATGATACGCCTCATGCTCATCCACCTCATGCCACTGTATCCCATGTTCATGAAGTTCCTGTACTCTCCAGGCCTCAGGTACATCATCCTGCCCATGTAGTTGGGCTGCTCGTACATCAGCCAGTGTCCGTCATACACGTGGCAGGACATGCAGCTGTTCATGTGGTAGCGGTCCATGAAGTTGTCACAGTCGTCCATCATCTCGTACATCTGACCACCGAAGTTCTCCCTCTCATAGATCCTAGCTCTGTAGTTTCCTCTGTACTGTGGTGCCAAGAACATTTGAAACAAGTTCAGAAAACTGCTTAAAGACAAATACATCAAATGATATCTAGAGAATGAATATTCCTACCATGGGGATCATACGGCAAGACCTGATGTTTCCGCTCCATCCCATCATGCTCATACAGTCAGAGTACTCTCCCCTCCTCATGAACCACTGGTTTCCCATGTAGTTCATGCGGTCGTAGATCATGAAGCAGCCGCTCTCCACCCTGCAGGAGTGACACCTGCTCAGGTAGGAGGACATGTCGGAGCAGTCGCTGCTGCACTCATAGGAGCGACCCTGGAAGTTCCTGTCCTCGTAGAAGATGATCTGAAATAACAGAAATTGTAAGTTAGCTAATTTGAATTTGCAAACTCATTTCTGCTCATTAAAAACAGACTGTTAAAAGTACCTTTCCCCTCATGCTCATCTCGGTGTTGCTCATGTTGGCCGATGAGTTGTTGCTGCTGCTGCTCCTGAACTGCCTTCCTACCAGGCTGAACCTTTCCCTTTTATACAGGACCAAACATGAAGTGGCCCCCCTTACTCAGCATCCTGCTATTGAAACCCATTGAATACACAGGTTATGTCCAGTTTTTCATGTAAACCCTTACATTGTTTAGAAAAGCCTTTTCTCTCATAGCAGAGTGTTTGTAAAATGTGAATGGGTTGGCTCATGTGAATGTTAAGAATAGTGAGCCTGATGTGTTTGGATCACATGTTTTTTTCTGTATTTTTTGCCGACAACAGCATTCACACTATTGTTGGTTAGTTCTACAGTGAAATTCCAATAATTGATTTCAGTATGTTATAACATGCATCTTACTTGGACATAACAGATCAGATGGTTTTACATGACATTAAATGTATAATGTATTGATGCATTTTCAGGAAATAATCATGACCAGTATTTCAACTTACTTTTATGTTGATCATCAATTTACCAATAAGATTTTTTGAAAGCAGTAATTAACATACCTCTTTACCTATTCCTTTCTTATATGTGGTTTTGTTATAACTTAATTATAACAGAAATTTAAAGGTTACCAACATGACAAGTTGCAGGACAAGAGGACCTTTGGGCCTCAACCAAAAAGTTTAACTTCTATGAGGAAACAACTTTATATTTAACTTTGACTCATGTTGTATATACGTCAAATTAGATAACAAGATATTTAAGGTAATGACATTGAGCTGGTGAGTCTTGTAGTGAGTACACTTGCTCATCGTTCCTGTCAGATAGTAATTTTGCTCAGAGGAAACATGACTGTGGTATTTTAATATAATCAGCATCATCCTCAGTATGTGGTTGTGAGTCTAATAAACAAAGATAGAAGGATTTTAAATGAGTTTTATTTTTTTTATTGCTTTGAGACATTTTTGTGACTCAGATTTTGTGACTCCTCTACTAGTATTATTATAATATTGTTCTATAAAATTTTGTATTTTCACAAATGAAAAAATAAAAAGAGCATAATATCAGAATTATATATCAAATATCTGGATGGCGATTGAAAAACTTTGAGTGTACATGACATGGACTGGTTGAGTTGAGAAATTAAATTAATAATATTTGCACAAACAGATGACCAGCTACCACACATACACTGTAGAGAACAGTCTAATAAATGGGGCCTGCAACAGACTGAGTTTGATAAAGATGTGAAATACAAATATGGTGAAGGTGATTTTCACTTTAAATAAGCTCCATATTTCTTATAATAAGATGACTGATATCGCTCTTGATCTTGATTATATGTGTAATATTTGTAATGTTTTCAGAACCAATGAAAGTGTTAATATGTGTTTGTATTTCAGTCAGTTACCATATCATAGAGTTACATGATTTTTTTTCTGATGCAAAAAGACATAACATGTCAAATGTGTAGATGGTGTGTACTAAAATTGACTGGCCACGCTTTGACCAAATCAGTGAGTTAAATTAGAAGAGTGGGTTTGCTTTATTTAAAATTTAGTACCAGAAATCTGTGATATGTTATAGCATATTATTATATATTGTAGAATACTATATAATCTTTCACTGTGACCGTTTGGCAGTGAGACTGACAAGAGGGAAGGTAGTGTAACAATTGCTTTATTTTGTTACATTCAGTGAACATTTAGTGACTTTTTAGTACCAGGAATCCATGATACGCCTCATGCTCATCCACCTCATGCCACTGTATCCCATGTTCATGAAGTTCCTGTACTCTCCAGGCCTCAGGTACATCATCCTGCCTCTGTAGTTGGGCTGCTCGTACATCAGCCAGTGTCCGTCATACACATGGCAGGACATGCAGCTGTTCATGCGGTAGCGGTCCATGAAGTTGTCACAGTCGTCCATCATCTCGTACATCTGACCACCGAAGTTGTCTCTCTCATAGATCCTAGCTCTGTAGTTTCCTCTGTACTGTGGTGCCAAGAACATTTGAAACAAGTTCAGATGATTGTACAAGAACAAAATGGTAAAACAAAATCTAAAGACTGAAATTTCTTACCATGGGGATCATACGGCAAGACCTCATGTTTCCGCTCCATCCCATCATGCTCATACAGTCAGAGTACTCTCCCCTCCTCATGAACCACTGGTTTCCCATGTAGTTCATGCGGTCGTAGACCATGAAGCAGCCGCTGTCCACCCTGCAGGAGTGACACCTGCTCAGGTAGGAGGACATGTCGGAGCAGTCGCTGCTGCACTCATAGGAGCGACCCTGGAAGTTCCTGTCCTCGTAGAAGATGATCTGGAAAAGGACAAAATGTAAATTATGAAACAAATGTTAACGTAAAGTAGAAACAAATAAGAAGAATTTAAAACTTGCTGGAGACGTGAGCGTTCTTACCCTGCCCATGGTCATGGTAGTTGTTGTTAGTTCCTCAAAGAACCGTTGCTGCTACACTGATGATGGTCCAGTTTTAGCTCGTACTTTTATACCTGACCAAACCCAAAGACCCTCATTGTGTAAAGCCCTGACCCAGCAACATGGTATAGAAGCCTTTAGAGTGCTGAAGGGCATATGTCACAGTTTCCATTGGACTGAGTTTCCATAGAGGACTACAGAATAGATTTTTTTCATCAAGAACGAAACACAATTTCTTTTTGGAAAGCATAATAGAAGCAAAACAGAAGAAACAAATATGATCGTTTTCATATTTATCAAGATTTGTTACATGTCCCTTCAATTTAAAGTCTGACAGTTCGTAGATATTAGCCTATCTTTCTGAGTGAACACAGTAGCCTGACATGCCAGGATTTAATGGACATCTGTAAGGACAAAATCTTTTATGTTGTCATTTTTACATTATTGGAAGTAAACTTTGATGAAAATTTTGATGGAAAAAAAAGTGTTTTTATAAGTAAGTTTAAAATTAAATTGTCGAAGCCAAAATTAAGGATGTATGGTCATGTCATACCATAAATCATATCATAACATAAAACTGGCTGTGAATCAAATGTTTCACCTTGTTTATCTAGCAAGAGCTGATGGCTGTTATTCCACCTCCAATAACTGAGATTATTAAATTCGTATTTGGGAAGAAATCTGTTCGTGTGATGTGTTGCGAGTGTAGATAATAAACGATGACATGAGATTGCATATACAAATTAAGAAAAAATCGTCTGTGGGGTGGTTGGGATCAGCTCTAGAGATGGGAGGAAGATCTCAAAGTCAAGTGGACATGTTGAAAGAAGACAGTTAAGGTTGTTCAGGTCATGTCTTTTGAGTGCCTCATGATCAATGTTTTTTCTGGTGAAGTTTAACTAGTGGGAGACCATGGAGAAGACCCAGTAGATTCTGGAGATATTTTGCATCTTGTTTAACTTTGGAGGACATTTGAATCCCCAACAAGGTGCAAGAAAGGACTACCTGGACTCTCTTGCTTGATCTGTTGTCGGCTGAAAATGAATAGATGGAAGATGCTTAAGTTGCTTCTTCTTTTCTGGAAGTCCCATACACCATCTTGTTGTCGTCTTCTTTTGCTTTATCTGGTGTGTCTTAGTTGCAGGGGCAATCACCTCAACAGGGAGTCCCAGACTCTTCTCTCCCTGGCCACCTCCACCACCCCTCCCAGGGGGAGCCTGAGGTGTGCCCAGGCCAGCCTCAATACATAGTCTCTCCAGCGTGTCCTGGGTCTTTCCTGGAGTCTCCTCCCAGTTGGGCATGTCCAGAATACCTCCCCCGGGAGGCATCCAGGGAGCATCCTAACTACATGTCCTAGCCACCTCATTTGGGTTCTCTCGACTAGGAGGAGCAATGAGCTCTAAGGCTGACCCTGGCCACCCTACAAAGGAAGCCCATTTCAGGCACTTGTATCCATAATCTCATTCTTTTGGTCACTACCCACAGCTCATGACCGTAGGTGAGGGCTGGAACGTAGATGGACCGGTTAATTTAGAGCCTCAGCTTCCTCTTCACCATGACAGACCAGTGCAGTGTCTGCATCACTGCAGATGCAGCCCAATCCATCTGTCCATCTCCCGCTGCAATTTCCCATAACTCATGAGCAAGACCCCTAGATATTTGAACTCCTCTTGGGGCAGCAACTCCTCCCTGACTGAGAGTGGGCACTCAGCCCTTTTCCAGTTGTGAACCATGGCCTTGGAGTTTGAGGTACCTATCTTCTTGGCTGCAAAGTTCCATCCATCTATTATCTATACTGCTCAATCGCTGATGGACGCTGGGCTGCTGGAGTTGATCCCAGATAACTTTGGGCAAGGGCAGGGCACGTCCTAGGCAGTTCACCGAGCTATCACAGTAATTGGTTCTGACTTCTACTTGCAGTGCCCACCCAGGAAAGGCTCAGTTAATACATGCATGCCATAATAATAAAAAATCAGTCAATCATTGTTCTTGGTTTGAACTACATTAATTTGATCCTAAATTATAATGAAAAAAAGTTTTTGTAAAATCTTTGTGTAAAATGATAGATGATATAAAATTATACAGCTGTGATCATATCACACACACATCACAGCCATCACATGGCTGTATAATTTTATATCATGCTACTAACAGTATTACAGTGTTAGCATCACATTTGAGACAAATACTTAAGTTGATATGGTGGGATGTTCACAGTGACAATACTAGCATGGTCATGTTTTGCAGGTTTATATTAAGTTTACCTCCACAGTTTGTTTGCTCACATTTATACCAAACACAAAACATCGTAAAGATAATTGGGTGTGTTGCTATTCTGATAAGTGAGCAAAGTAATGGACGTGTTGACATTTGAACCTGATAGTGGCACAATTAGAAGTCAGACAATCCCCAGAGTATCCTCATGGGGGTATGAATAGTTGTACCAAATTCTGTCAGTACATAAAATAGCTATTAAGATAAATCTAAGTCTGGATCCAACTACTGGACCAACAAAGCATCAGACTGACTCAATTTGTTCTGATGCTCAAAGGACTTTTGGCACATAGTCATTGTTAACTGAGATTAGATGCAATGCTATATCTGTCTTTTGACTTTATGCATGTGTTAGCAGAATATATCTTGCTGTATCTTTAAATACTGTTGGTAATATTTGTTGTGGTCCCACATGGGATGGAACAAATAACCACTGTGGTGGACACTGTGGTTGTTGTTATCACGCCTTTTTAAGTCATGAACAACAATGAATTGAAGTAATAAGACAACAGTTTAGAAGGTTACATCATATATTTATTTGTAGGTTATATAATTGTCAAACAAATTTACATTTACTACACATCCATGTCCCACTACCTCATGCCACTGTATCCCATGTTCATGAAGTTACTGTACTCTCCAGGCCTCAGGTACATCATCCTGCCTCTGTAGTTGGGCTGCTCGTACATCAGCCAGTGTCCGTCATACACGTGGCAGGACATGCAGCTGTTCATGCGGTAGCGGTCCATGAAGTTGTCACAGTCGTCCATCATCTCGTACATCTGACCACCAAAGTTCTCCCTCTTATAGATCCTCATCCTGTAGGATCCATGGTACTGTTGTGCGAAAAACAGTGTTAAGGTTACATTGCCATTATTGTGTTTTCAGAGTGATTAAAAGGTTAACTTCTTAATATCAAGTTTAATATCAAGTCCAGTTCAAGAACATGTCTAGTGCATGACCGTAATGCACAAGATCTGGTCTCATATGTTCTGCTGTGCACAGTGTGTGCTCTCTACAAAACTCTTTTTCATTTTAATATCTTAATGCGTGTCTCCTCGCATTCAGGACAGCAGCTCCGACCAGCCTGATACCAGTGTCTGGTTGAGAAGTCATCTGACCATGTTTTGTCTCAGTCACCCCAGCCTCCTATTGTACGCTCCCATTGTTAAGCTACAGCAAACAGTATTGCATTAACTGTGACATGAACCAAAGCAACATACCATAATGTTTGCTGCATGAACTATTTTATTGGTGAACACCAGCTAAAACACAAACACTCTCAACTGAGAAAGAGCTGTTGAATACCACCAAAATGTGTCATAATGTTTTAGATTTAGATGTATTTTCATAAATGCAAAAATAAAAAGAGCATAATATCAGAATTACATATCAAATATCTGGATGGCGATTGAAAAACTTTGAGTGTACATGACATGGACTGGTTGAGTTGAGAAATTAAATTAATAATATTTGCACAAACAGATGACCAGCTACCACACATACACTGTAGAGAACAGTCTAATAAATGGGGCCTGCAACAGACTGAGTTTGATAAAGATGTGAAATACAAATATGGTGAAGGTGATTTTCACTTTAAATAAGCTCCATATTTCTTATAATAAGATGACTGATATCGCTCTTGATCTTGATGATTATATGTGTAATATTTGTAATGTTTTCAGAACCAATGAAAGTGTTAATATGTGTTTGTATTTCAGTCAGTTACCATATCATAGAGTTACATGATTTTTTTTCTGATGCAAAAAGACATAACATGTCAAATGTGTAGATGGTGTGTACTAAAATTGACTGGCCACGCTTTGACCAAATCAGTGAGTTAAATTAGAAGAGTGGGTTTGCTTTATTTAAAATTTAGTACCAGAAATCTGTGATATGTTATAGCATATTATTATATATTGTAGAATACTATATAATCTTTCACTGTGACCGTTTGGCAGTGAGACTGACAAGAGGGAAGGTAGTGCAACAATTGCTTTATTTTGTTACATTCAGTGAACATTTAGTGACTTTTTAGTACCAGGAATCCATGATACGCCTCATGCTCATCCACCTCATGCCACTGTATCCCATGTTCATGAAGTTCCTGTACTCTCCAGGCCTCAGGTACATCATCCTGCCTCTGTAGTTGGGCTGCTCGTACATCAGCCAGTGTCCGTCATACACGTGGCAGGACATGCAGCTGTTCATGCGGTAGCGGTCCATGAAGTTGTCACAGTCGTCCATCATCTCGTACATCTGACCACCGAAGTTCTCCCTCTCATAGATCCTAGCTCTGTAGTTTCCTCTGTACTGTGGTGCCAAGAACATTTGAAATAAGTTCAGATGATTGTTCAAGAACAAAATGGTAAAACAAAATCTAAAAACTGAATATTCCTACCATGGGGATCATACGGCAAGACCTGATGTTTCCGCTCCATCCCATCATGCTCATACAGTCAGAGTACTCTCCCCTCCTCATGAACCACTGGTTTCCCATGTAGTTCATGCGGTCGTAGATCATGAAGCAGCCGCTGTCCACCCTGCAGGAGTGACACCTGCTCAGGTAGGAGGACATGTCGGAGCAGTCGCCCATGCACTCATAGGAGCGACCCTGGAAGTTCCTGTCCTCGTAGAAGATGATCTGAAAGGACAATGATGCTTCATCAGTAACATGTTCAGAAGCTTTTCAGTGACAATTTATCAAGATTAACATTTAAAATAGAAATGTCCCTTATTTTTGGATGTATCACCTACTTTCATGGTTGCAGTGTTGTTGCTGCTCCTCAGGACTGAGCTGTGACTGATGTACATCTCTGTCAGTGGTAACCGTTACTTTTATACTCCCTCAATGTGAAAAAGTACGTAGAGTCTCTATTGTACTAATCCCTGCTGAGTCAGCAGCACACCATAGAAAACTGTCATGGTGCTAAAGGGTTATTATCTGACCACTGCACCATTGTGGAGGAAATGAATGTACTTATACGTGCAGAGTTATTCCCTAACATACAGAAAAATGGGACAATAAAGAATGAGATTAAAATGAGTCAACATTTGGAAACCACAAGAAACAATAATGCCTTTAGCCTGCATTTAAATATTCATCTTGCTTTGTTTGGATTCAGAAGTATTCAAAACCATGCATTGATGACAGCTTCATCAATGAAGTCCTGGTACTTTGCTTTTTTCTGTTGGTGTGAATTAGCAAGCCTGTCCTCCCAAAGTACGCGAAGTTCGGCAAGTAAGATGGTCTCCTAGATGTCAGTACCATGTCAGGATTAAGTAAAGTCACTGCTACGTCTTGTGGGAATATGAGTTTTTCTTTTCAGGTCCACTTGCAGCTCACCATCAGACGCGTGTTGTAGAATGGAAGGTGGACTCATGGCTCTTCTCTTTGCCCTGGGAGCCTGGCTGCCTTGGAGGTGGGAATTGATAGCTACAGGAGGGGGTGCCTGGTTCTTGTTGGCCCTGTTAGTACCCTGTCGTGCCTTCACCTGTACCAGCCCTCTCTCAGTGCTTTTGGACATCCTGCGAAGATATTGTTCAATGTGCACAACATTGCCCCACATTCCTTCCATCCTTCCCTCAGATTTTTATATTATCTGGTAAGAGATCAGCCATGTGCAGAGAAAGTCAGCTTGCCTTGGTCGGTGCTCCAGAGCTCCTTCCAAGACAGTAGTCGATCAAGTGCTTGGTCCCACTGCATCCACTGGTGTTCTTCTGCTGCCTCTTGGACCCTCTGCACCACAAACTCTCTCCTGCCTTCAGTGTTGCCATAACTTCAGCTCAGTGTGTTGTAATTTCCAAGGCCCTTGGCAGACAAAGCTGAAGATCACCTAGTGCTTCCAGTATGCTTCTGCCTCTGATATGGCTTCTTTTGGCTTTCACTTCCTGCTGCATCTGATGGACTTGTTGGTATGTCAGACTTCCCCATCTTTAGACCCAATCTTGTGTGTATGTATAAATTTTTTTCCCCATTGGTAGTTGTCAGGCCATCTGTACATTCCCGGGTCAGTGTTCATTTCCTGGTCTCATCTGCTGTGAAATCTTTGTGTTTTCACGTGGCTTCTATGTTCTCTTGGTTCCTTGACTTGTCATTAGCCATTTGTTTTTATTATTTTATTTTTGTATTTGCTTTCAGCACATTTTGTTTGTCTTGTTCAGTTCTTAATTTATGACTTTTCTAATAAACCTCTAAGTTTGGATCAAGTATCATCATCATTCTGTTCCCTGAGTCCTTGGATCATGCTGAACCTTGTACCTTGCAGTTTGGACACTCATGGTCCACACTGAGACAATGTTGGTTCTTGTCTCAGGCCTGACAAAAATCCTCAAGACACACTTATTTTTTACTGTAATGAACACTTATTAAACCCAGAAAGGAAAAAAATGATTTCTGAAATTGTTTCAGAAGCTTAAGTTTTAATAATGAATAGGAAAAACAATATAATCATTATATCACATGATTTAAAAAAAAAAATCTGTGTTTCTATTAACTTCACACTTGAATAAATGAAGCCAGAAAACTACAGTAGCCAAAAAAATTTAAAGGGTTAACGTGTAAGAAATGTACAATTTTTGAGTTTTTATTCTTATTCCCATATAAACCAATAAGAGGAAGCACATACTCAGAATGTTGTGGTGTCCACTGTCAAGACAGAAAGAATGAAATACTCTCCTTTGTCCCTCTATACCTTCATCTTCTACTATGACATAGTCAGTGGCAAGGGGGCTGGTTTTACTGGTCCGTTAAGTGTGCCTGTTATTCACATTAGTTCCAGACTCAGTGGACTCAATGCTAATACAAGGATTGTCAAAGAAGGATAAGAAGCAAACTTTGGAGATTATGCTTGAGACTACAGCCTAGCTCACACTAGCTGACTTTATCAGTGATTTGTGAGTCTCAGATGCTGCCGTAATTATTATAGTGTTTACACTTGACAACTTGTGTTCCCATGATCAGGAGTATCAACAACTAGTCTGTGACCTGTAGTGTACTGTGACATCACAAAATTATACGTCTTGTCAGGCATGAAATAGACAGTTATAGCTGCTGCTTCTCACCGTGATTGCCATTGCAGGTGCTGCCTCCAGTGCTAAGACTAAACTGGCCACCATAAACATCACAGCAACATGATGATTTTCATGGGAGCATATATGGTATGTCATGTGTTTTTGTACCTTTTTGGCTTTCATCCTCATTTTTCTTCCAGTTTTTTCTTCAGTCACCACTGACTAATCATCTGTGTACCAGACCTTTTTGTGATTAATCCATGAACAATCTAATTTCATCTTTGTTCTTGCAACAGAAAATACATGAACTAAATTCTAAACTTTTTGTGGTGTTGAACTTTGATTAAAAAACCTATGAAGAAGGTGAAAACACGCCACCACCCCCAAAAAACCTTTTGCGTATATATGTGTGCATGAGAGACCAGTCAGACAAACAGTAAATTTAGAGGAGTGGGTTTCCTTTATTTAAAATTTAGTACCAGGAATCCATGATGCGCCTCATGCTCATCCACCTCATGCCACTGTATCCCATGTTCATGAAGTTCCTGTACTCTCCAGGCCTCAGGTACATCATCCTGCCCATGTAGTTGGGCTGCTCGTACATCAGCCAGTGTCCGTCATACACGTGGCAGGACATGCAGCTGTTCATGCGGTAGCGGTCCATGAAGTTGTCACAGTCGTCCATCATCTCGTACATCTGACCACCGAAGTTGTCTTTCTCATAGATCCTAGCTCTGTAGTTTCCTCTGTACTGTGGTGCCAAGAACATTTGAAACAAGTTCAGACAACTGTTCAAATGCATCAAAAGAACCTACAAATGGAAATTTCTTACCATGGGGATCATACGGCAAGACCTCATGTTACCGCTCCATCCCATCATGCTCATACAGTCAGAGTACTCTCCCCTCCTCATGAACCACTGGTTTCCCGTGTAGTTCATGCGGTCGTAGACCATGAAGCAGCCGCTGTCCACCCTGCAGGAGTGACACCTGCTCAGGTAGGAGGACATGTCGGAGCAGTCGCCCATGCACTCATAGGAGCGACCCTGGAAGTTCCTGTCCTCGTAGAAGATGATCTGAAAGGACGATGATGCTTCATCAGTAACACGCTCAGAAGCTTTCCAGTAATAACTTGTTAAGAATTGTATCAAATTAAAATAAAAATGTTGCTTAATTTCTTGATTATTTACTTTTTGGATGAATCATTGCCAGTACCTACCTTGCCCATGGTCATGGTTACAGTGTATGTTGTTGCTCCTCAGGTCTGAGCTGTGACTGATGTGTATCTCTGTCAGTGGGAAACATTACTTATATAGTCGGTCATTGTGAAAACTATGTTGAGCTTCTATTGTACTAATCCCTGAGCCAGCAGCACACCATAGAAACCTGAAGAGCCACCATGGTGCTAAAGGGTTATTATGTGAACACTGTACCACCGTGGTGGAAATGAATGTCCTGTATAAAGCATTGTCTAACATATAGCAAAAATGTACAATTAAAACATGAAATGACATTTAAAATTCATGGTAAACAATAATGCTTCAAGTTCAGATATAAATATTCATCTTTCTAGTTTCTAGTTTTCGATTCAGAAATACTCAAAACTACATGTTTACATACCACAGAAGACAAGACAATAGATTTGGTCATTTAGCAGTTGTTGAAGTTGGTGAGACTGGCTACAGCATTATGGCTCAGTTTAAACAGTGAGTCTGAACACTCTCAACCTTAAAAATTTGATATGACATTTTTCTGTTGCTGCATAGCCAACGATATGACATCAGTTGTTCACTGACCAAGTAATTTATCCATTGTTGTGCCCACAGGACCCGTTTTAAAAACAACCTGTGCACCAACAGTTTCATGTTTGTGGTCAGGTTTGTGTCTGAGTCAGGCCCCTTTAACTTTCCCAACCCTACTCTGGAGCCCTCCTCCACACCATCTCCACCCACACATCTTGGTGACTAGTGGATTCAAGGATTTCAAGGATTCGAGGAGCATTACTGCCATTGCATCACATGTTAGGAACATGAAGTGAACAAAATTAGATTCCCTGGTCCCAGTGTAAGCCCAATGAGAATAAGAATAAAATAAGATAAACTAGTAGTAAGTGATAAAGTATAAATATAAAAACAACAATATAAAATAAAGTATAATCTATAAATATGAAATATATTTACAGTATAGACATCAAACATCTAGCGATGAATGACAACAAGGAATAGCATCAACAAGATTTTAGATAGCAGCAACAAAGATATAAAGTGGCATATTGTGCAAAAAAAGGACAGTCAGTGCAAACAGCTGCAATGTGATGTGTATGTATGTGTCCGTGGGAGATGGGTGGGGTAGCAGGGGTTACAGGGGTCCTCCAGAATTTAACAGTCTCACAGCTTCTGGGAAGAAGCTGTTCCTCAGTCTGGTGGTCCTGCTTTTAATGCTCCACAGCCTCCTGCCCGAAGGGAGCAGGACAAACAGTTTGTGTGCGGGGTCCTTCATGATGCAGGAGGTGCTTTTCCTGCATCTGGAGGTGTAGATGTCTGTGGTAGTGGATAGGCTGCATCCCACAGTTCTCTGTGCAGCCTTCACCACCCTCTGCAGAGCCTTTTTTTCCGCCGCAGAGCAGCTGCCGTGCTACACGATGATGCAAGAGCATAGGACGCTTTCCACCACATATCTGTAAAAGGATGTCAGGACTGAGCTCCCCAGTCCGGCACGCCTCAGCCTCCTGAGGAAATAGAGGCGCTGGTGTGTCTTCCTGATCAGGCAGGAAGTGTTGCTGCTCCAGATGAGGTCCTCCGTTATGTGGACGCCCAGGTACCTGAAGCTGGAGACCACTTCCACCGCTGTCCCTCTGATGTGCAGGGGAGGAAGGGGCGGATGTCTGCCCCTTCTGAAGTCCACGATCATCTCCTTGGTCTTCTTCACGTTGTTGCAGAGGTTGTTTTCTCTGTACCAACCCTCCTGCTGTTCCACCTCCTGTGTGAAATACTTCTACTACTGTACTACTACATATTGCAATACTACTGCATTTAGGAATGTTATTGGTTTAGGAAAGAGGCTGTTCTTGAATCTACAAGTCCTTCATTTGGCTATTTTTGCAATTTCTCTAAAGAGTGAAGAGGATAGCCATAAATCTTTTGGGATGTGTTAATCACTCTCTGTATTGCTTTTTTCTACTGCAGACCATACAGCGTATCACTCAGTCATATAGTACACCATGACACTCTCTACGGACAAAAGCACTGTTCAAACAAATACAGTAATGAAAGGTATAATGTGTAAGAAATGTCCGTCTTCCTGCCTTTCTGTTCCTGTCTTATTCCTGTACAAAACATATAGGAGGAAGCAAATTATCAGAAAGGTAGTGTGTCCACTGAAACAAGGCAATATTCTCTTTGATCTCTTCTTCACCCTCATCTACCAGTGTGTCATAGTTGCCAGTGTTGCCTGTGGGCTGGTTTTACTGGTCCTCCCTGCTGCCTGTCATTTGGGGTTTGCCTTATGGCCAGTATACACTGTGCAATCTGATCGTCCCAGACGAGAGATGACCATCGTTGGAGAAACAGGGAGATATCTTTGGTTGTGGCTCTAAAATGGTGGTCTTTCTTCGCACTGTAAGACAGGTTCAAGGACGGTCATTGTCAGCATCTTCCGACCAAAGATAACATGAGATAAAATTCTAGCGGTGTCAGAAATTCGAACGACTATCTCACAGTGCGACAGCTGCTATGACCTATGTCTACTAATCAGCCAATAGAAATGCAGCAGGAACTGATACAATGGACACAGCAACACCGGCACTAAACCCAAACAAATGAACACTTGCCAAGGTAACTATGATGGCGCAAATGGATGATGTACACTGATGACGCTGCATATTGACGTATGTCATAACCTGCGATTCAGTATCTGGTTATTGTACAATCTGAACACATCAAACTTGACGTCGTACCCAAGTTTACTAGATTCATGTCGCATTGTGTGTCATGCAATGGTCTATTGGTTGATTAGACCATTAGAAGATTGATTGAAGATGGTTAATGAGAAGATTGGCAAAATTGCACAGTGTATAGAGGCCATTAGGGAGTTTATGAACATAGCTATGACATAACATGGCCCCAGACTAGACTTAATGGTGTTTATCTAAAGCTAACCCTTAGGGTTATCAGAGAAGAGTAAGCATAACAGTGTGTGGAGTTTCGAATTGGAATGATTGAGACTGCAGTGGAGATAAGGGAAGTCTACAGGAGGAAGTGTGATCGTGGAATATATGAAAAACTTGGTTTACAATCTACTAGTGGTTACAACGTCTTCATTGTCTCATGTTGGACTGTGGGCAGAATGGTTGCTGTAATGACTCACTATCATCTCGTGAGGTACAAAGTGGCATTATAAACATTGTAAGGGTTGGGGATAAATGGTTAGCACGCTAACTTCAGTCAGTATTTCTGTAACATGTAGACATCCTTGACAGTATAGCAAAACTTTTAATTGTTCACATTCTGTCTATAATCTTATTAACATATTGAATTAACGTGAATAACAATTTAAGATTTACCTACTAGAGTGGAATAATAATTGAGTGTAGACTTTTCTGGAAAAGGACATTACTTCTAGTGTTTGCTGTGTATGACCAGTCTTTAGTTTAATGAATTACCCTTTTGCCTTCCGATTTTGTACCCTTGTCACGTTAACTAAAAACCTTTGCACCAGAACTTTTATGATCAAAATCTTTACCTTTTCCATCTAAGAGTTAGTTGAGTCTGGTGCTCATGGTGCTCAACCTTGTCATTCTATATTGCATCTTTTTTCTTGCAACAGAAAGTAAAAACTAAATCCTAATCTCTTTGGGAAGTTGACCTAGGTAAATTAGGAACCATTAAGTTGTATACACACCATTTCCTTAAATAATCTTTTTTTTTTGTGTGTGTGTGTTAATGTATGCATGAAAGACCAGTGAGACACCGTTAAATTAGAGGAGTGAGTTTACTTTATTTAAAATTTAGTACCAGGAATCCATGATACGCCTCATGCTCATCCACCTCATGCCACTGTATCCCATGTTCATGAAGTTCCTGTACTCTCCAGGCCTCAGGTACATCATCCTGCCTCTGTAGTTGGGCTGCTCGTACATCAGCCAGTGTCCGTCATACACGTGGCAGGACATGCAGCTGTTCATGCGGTAGCGGTCCATGAAGTTGTCACAGTCGTCCATCATCTCGTACATCTGACCACTGAAGTTCTCCCTCTCATAGATCCTAGCTCTGTAGTTTCCTCTGTACTGTGGTGCCAAAAACATTTGAAACAGGTTCAGAAAACTGCTTAAAGATAATTACATCAAATGATATCTAGAGAATAAATATTCCTACCATGGGGATCATACGGCAAGACCTGATGTTTCCGCTCCATCCCATCATGCTCATACAGTCAGAGTACTCTCCCCTCCTCATGAACCACTGGTTTCCCATGTAGTTGGGACGGTCGTAGATCATGAAGCAGCCGCTGTCCACCCTGCAGGAGTGACACCTGCTCAGGTAGGAGGACATGTCGGAGCAGTCGCCCATGCACTCATAGGAGCGACCCTGGAAGTTCCTGTCCTCGTAGAAGATGATCTGAAAGGACAATGATGCTTCATCAGTAACCTGTTCAGAAGCTTTTCAGTGATAATTTATATAAAAAAAAAACATAAGTGTCCCTTATTTTTTGGATGTATAATTGTCAGTACCTACCCTCATGGTTGCAGTGTTGTTGCTGCTCCTCAGGACTGAGCTGTGACTGATGTACATCTCTGTCAGTGGTAACCGTTACTTTTATACTCCCTCAATGTGAAAAAGTACGTAGAGTCTCTATTGTACTAATCCCTGCTGAGTCAGCAGGACACCATAGAAAACTGTCATGGTGCTAAAGGGTTATTATCTGACCACTGTACCATTGTGGAGGAAATGAATGTACTTATACGTGCAGAATCATTCTCTAGAGAGAAGAATCATTCTCTAATACATACAGAAAAATGAGACAATAAAGAATGAGATTAAAATGAGTCAACATTTGGAAACCACAAGAAACAATAATGCCTTTAGCCTGCATTTAAACATCCATTTTCCTTTGTTTAGATTCATAAGTATACAGAGCTCCACGTAAACATATTCCAGAAAACATTACATAAAACATAAACACTTTTATTTATTAAACTCTTGTTGATGTGAGGACTGGCAACAGTATTATTGATAGTATTCAAACATGTGTTCAAACATGCTGAATATGAACATTCTCAGCCTTAAAGATTTAATATAAGTTTTTCTGTTGCTACACAGTCAACATTACATCAACAGTTGCAAACAGTCCACCACATGTTTGTGGTCCTTGTGTGGGTGGTTAAAGAAGAAATGTAAGGAGCCATGGGTGATGGAGGAATTCCCTGACCATCTGGAGATTTTATTAAGACTCCCTCTACTTTGCCACATGCACATCAACCTACTCCCCTATACAATAATCTGTCTGTATTCTGGCTTCCTTGCCACCATGAGGTTACTAGGGTTGTAATCAACCAAAGAAATTCTTGGTCAACTGATGTGCTGAAATTTTGATTAAAAATCAACGAATCGCGTGCGGCAGTGAGGGTGGGTGAAATTAATTAACTAATCATCTGTCGGCTCTGACGGCATTTTGCATCACGTGCATCTGCACAATATCATATGATTTCCTAACATATACTGTCAACTAGTGATATATACACAAGAACTGAGGAATATTTAGACAATTGTTTTTTTCATGATAATTATAGTTATGATAATTGACTCCCTGCTTGTCCTTGCACAGAGTGAGACTGAACATTGGAGCTCACCTTTGCAGCCGAGACATGAATAGACTATTAACTTAATATCATTTTTGCGTTTGGATGATAGAAGAGGCTCAACATCCAGCGTGGTTGGGGTGTATCTGAGGGATGCTGCCATTGTTGCAGGAAGGTGTTCAAAACATTGAAATATGCCAATTCTATGTTCATCTACTAAAATGGATGGAGCAGCCTAACGCAGACAATTTAGCTTACTGTTTTTAGGTGATAGGCCGTATTCAGGGGTGGACTGGAAATCTGTGTGTTCTGGAAAACTCCAGAACGGCCGCCTGGTCTACAGCTGTTGGCTGTCCGTAGTACTGACAGTCCTGACACTTTTTTAAATTTATCTATTTGTCTGACCGGCCCATAAAACCTGTAGATCAGCAGCCCAATTGACACTGGGCTGGTCCAATCAGCACAAGAGATTGTTTCCGAACCACTGGCCTTTGACACAATCAGACCAATCAGAATTTTGGTCCCAGTCGACTGGGAGATTACAGCCGTAGAGACTAGCCATCAGGATGCCGTCCAGCAGCTTCAGTACTTTGTTTTTGGTACCTGGAGCTGTCCCCAGAACAAGCTGAAGGTGGAGATGAGGACATTGGTGACCACAGCAGCCAGATTTCAAGAGTTATGGTACTCACCTGCTGGACACACCCCCACCTCCTGTTTGTGTTTCAGCATTGTGCTCCCTGGTCTCAGTTCATGTCACTTCAGTGACAAGGGTCCTGGTCTTGCTTGTGTTCCGATGCTAAGGGTGTGCACTGTGGCCAGTTCATGGTCCTGTCTCTGGGGTCCAGTAGAATTCCCCACCAATTTGTGTTTGTGTCCTGGGGGTCAGTGAAGATGCCACATGTTCTCATGTTATTGTTCCAGGGTTCTTGGAGAATGCTTCGGCGACAGTATCAGTGTCCACTCATGGGCCTCCTCTGTGTCAGTAGCTCTCCAGGCGGATGCTCTGCCAACTAGTGTTCCAGTCCTGAGGCCATGTGAGGTTTTTGTGTCTTGCCAGCTTCTGTGACTTGCCCACAGCCTCCTTCATTGCTGGCCTCCTTGACAGTCTCCAGAGTGGCTCTGTCCCTGATGGTGGTCTTGACCAACTCAGCCCCCAGTGGCCTTCGTGCCATGTCCCTATCTGTACCCCAGTGTTTCTTCCTGCCCTGTCCCAGTCTAGCCCCTGTAACTTTTCCAACTCTAACCTAAGCCCCCTAGCACAACCCCTCCTCCTACCCATCTCAATGACTGAATTTTTTTTCTTGCTCTATTTTCTGTGGTTATCCTTCTGTCTTGACCCCATCCAAATGTGTTGCACCTGTGTCTCATTTTCTTGCGTCCTTGTATTTATGTATAAAACCATGTCACCATTGTTACTTGTTGGGGTATCTGCACATTCCCTGTCAGTCTTCATTTTCTGGTCTCAATTGCTCTGAGTTCTTTTGTATTTCCCAAATGGCATTTGAGTTGTCTTGGTTCCATTTTTTGTATCTTTTGTATTTGCCTCCATGACCTTCTGTTTGTCTTGTTCAGTTCTCCATTTTTTTAATCTCACAAACCTCTTTGTTTGGATCATGCATCATCACCATCCTCTCTATTCGTCTATCCGTCTCTATTCTATTAACTTCACACTTTTTCACCAAATCACCAATTACCTCACAAACACTGAAGTCAGACAACTAGAGTAATCAAACTGTGACAAAGCCCTACAGGTCAGGGTCCACTTACCAAAAGAAGCACATACTCAGAATGTTGTGGAGTCCACTGTTTTTGTACAAATAAGGACATACTCTCCTTGGTCCCGTCTCCACCCTCATCTTCCACCATGACCTCAGTCAGTGTGGACAATGGGGTTTACTGGTCCTCTTAGTGTGTCTGGCATTCTGGGTGTGTATTAGATTCATTTTCCAGACTAGACTCACTGGTTCCAATACAAGGATTATCAAAGAATCATAAGAAGTAAACTGTGTGGAGTTTAGGATTGAGACTGCCCCATTCTGTATTCAAACGACTGCTTCCCTTAATTGTTGCCAGTTTGCCGTGGGTGTCATTGTACCTTTCTGGTCTTCATCATCACAACCCTTCCAGTGTCAGCTTCTTCTTCAGGCAGCACTGGCTCATCATCTGTGTACCAGACCCCCTTATGTTATAGATCCGTATAGAGTGAGTAGAGTGGTCTACAGGTCCATTTATGATCCCTTTACTAATGTATGTATGTATGTCCATTTCAAATGTCAGGCCTTTTATACTCCCCATGCGTACTTTATGTTGGCATGGTGGTTAAGCAATGCATCCACTAGAGGACAGTGTCAAGTGCGGAGTTCTGAACTCTGATGTAAGTTTCAAACAACAACAAACATGGCGACGGTGAAGCAGATCACAGCTTCATTCTAAGAAAGAGATAAAAAGAGGCAGGGCAGCAGATGGTGGTGGTTTTTGGTGACCGTTAAAAACATCAAGGCAATTGTTCAGAGATTCCTGTTGAATTCTTCTTCTTTGTTCCTTTTGCTGGTCGCACTTGAGTTATACTACCCAACACTGCCCCTACGATTTCCAGTGGTATTACTTTGTTTGCTGCTACTGCTATGCATCAGTAAGCTCTATGTAACTGGACCAAATTGCGCACGTAATGAGGGATGAAAGGCTCCGTCTGTCTCTGTCCTGCATAGATGGACCTTAAATGTCATGAAGTGTTGAACCTTGTCATTCTATATTGCATCTTTATCTTGAACGTGAATAAAAACAAACAAATGAAAGGAATTAAGTACCATGAATATTTTGGCCAAAAAAAAAAAAAAATTTTGTGTGTTAATGTATGCATGAAAGACCAATGAGACACAGTTAAATTAGAGGAGTGAGTTTACTTTATTCATAATTTAGTACCAGGAATCCATGATACGCCTCATGCTCATCCACCTCATGCCACTGTATCCCATGTTCATGAAGTTCCTGTACTCTCCAGGCCTCAGGTACATCATCCTGCCTCTGTAGTTGGGCTGCTCGTACATCAGCCAGTGTCCGTCATACACGTGGCAGGACATGCAGCTGTTCATGCGGTAGCGGTCCATGAAGTTGTCACAGTCGTCCATCATCTCGTACATCTGACCACCGAAGTTGTCTCTCTCATAGATCCTAGCTCTGTAGTTTCCTCTGTACTGTGGTGCCAAGAACATTTGAAGCAAGTTCAGATGATTGTTCAAGGACAAAATGGTAAAACAAAATCTAAAGACTGAATATTCCTACCATGGGGATCATACGGCAAGACCTGATGGAACCGCTCCATCCCATCATGCTCATACAGTCAGAGTACTCTCCCCTCCTCATGAACCACTGGTTTCCCATGTAGTTCATGCGGTCGTAGACCATGAAGCAGCCGCTGTCCACCCTGCAGGAGTGACACTTGCTCAGGTAGGAGGACATGTCGGAGCAGTCGCCCATGCACTCATAGGAGCGACCCTGGAAGTTCCTGTCCTCGTAGAAGATGATCTGAAAGGACGATGATGCTTCATCAGTAACACACTCAGAAACTTTTCAGTGATAATATATGAGAACCTGGATATTTTGTCACATTTATTTTTTTTTTAGATGAATCATTGCCAGTACCTACCTTCATGGTTGCAGTGTTTGTTGTTACTCCTCAGGACTGAGCTGTGGCTGATGTGTATCTCTGTCAGCGGTAACTGTTACTTTTATACTCCCTCAATGTGAAAAAGTATGTAGAGCTTCTATTGTACTAATCCCTACTGATTCAGCAGGACACCATAGAAAACTGAAGAACAGTTATGGTGTTAAAGGCTTATTATCTGACCATTGTGGTGGAGATGAATGTACTGTAAAATGCAGTATTGTTGTCTAAAATATAGGAAAAACAAGAATATAAAGACTGAGATTAAAATGAGTTGACATTTGGAAACAACATGAAACAATAATGCATTGAGTACTTTTAAATCTAAACAAAGTAACATGAATATTAAAGTCAGGCCTGAAAGCTCCATGTCAGCATATTCCAGAAAATAAGACAATTGATTTATTCTTTAAGCTGTTATGATGTTGGTGAGGACTGGCTACAGTAGTTGTTACATGTCTGTTTTTACTGTATGTTTAGAATACTTGTATAATACTTGCAACAAGAAGCGTAGCCCCAAACCAAAGCCCCAGGTTCACCACCAGCCCCTTCACGTTTCTAAAAAGTGTTCCCCACTCAGCGACATACCTGCTGAGAAACCACCTCTGGTCATTGGCAGCTCCATTTTGAGAAACGTGAAGTTAGCGACCGAGGCGGCCACAGTCTGTATCCCAGGGGCCAGAGCGACATTGAATCCTATTTAAAACTGCTGGCTAAACGTAACCGTAGATACGGTAAGATTGTTATCCACGTCGGCGGTATTGACACCCGGCTACGCCAGTCGGAGGTCATGAATATTAACGTTGAGTTGGTGTGTACATACGCCAAAACAATGTGGGACTCAATGTGGGTAATTTTCTCTGGTCCCCGACCCAATGTGACCAGTGATGACATGTAGAGACCATGTCATCATTTAACCGCTGGTTGTCGAGGTGGTGTCCAGACAACGATGTGGCTTTATAGATAACTGGCAACGCTTCTGGGGAAAACCTGGTCTGATTAGAGAGACGACATCCACCCACTTTGGATGGAGCAGCTCTCTTATCTAGAAACCTGACCGATTTTATTAGACCTAAAACCTGACAACCCAGAGTTGAGACCAGGAGGCAGAGTTCAGTCCTACAGCTTCTCTGTGCTTCAGTTAGAGCATCACCCACTCAGATGTAGAGAAACTGTGTCTGCTCCCGACCACAAGTTTATTAAACCAAAAAGAGGAGTAACTCATAGCAACCTAATTAAGATTAACACAACTAATATGATTGACCTATTCTGTGTCACTGAAACTTGGCTAAAGCAGGAGGATGTTGTTAGTGTAAATAAATCGACTCCTCCAACTCATGTTAACACTCACATTCCTCTAGACACAGGCCGAGGAGGAGGAGTTGCAGCCATTTTAACTCTAATCTAATGATTAATCCTAAACCTAAGACTAGATATAACTCATTTGAAAGTCTCACTCTTAGTCTCTCACATCCAAACTGGAAAATGCAAAAACCAGTTCTGGTAGTTACTGTGTATCGTCCTGGTCCTTATTCTGAATTTATTCTGAATGTTCAGAGTTTTTATCTGAGATATTTCTCAGCACAGATAAAGTTATTATAGTGGTGAATTTAATATTCATGTAGATGTTGATAACAACAGCCTCAGTTCTGTGTTTAACCTGTTGTTAGATTCAATTGGCTTTTCTCAGCACATAAACAAACCTACTGACTGTTTCAACCACACCCTTGACCTTGTTCTTACCTATGGTGTTGATGTTAACAATTTAATAATATTTCCTCTCAATCCTCTTCTCTCTGACCATTTCTTAATAAGGTTTGAGTTCACTGTGTTAGATTACACAACTTCTGAGAAGCAGTTTCACTACAGTAGGTGTCTGTCTGACGATGTTGTGGCTAAATTCAAAGAACAGTTATTTATCCGAGTGCCATATATGAATACAGCAGAGGATGACTATCTTAAATTTACTGCTGCTCAGGTTGATCATGGTTTTGACAGCGTTGCATCTTGCCTACATTCAACACTTGATGCTGTTGCCCCACTGAGAAAGAAGGTAGTGAATCAGAGGAGGAGAGTTGGTTTAACTCACAAACACAGGCTTTAAAGCAACAGTCAGATTCTAGAGAGGAAGTGGCTTCAACCAAACAAGAAGAACTTTATGTAGCCTGGAGAGATAGTTTCATAGAATATAAGAGAGTCCTCAGAAAGGCCAGAGCCTCTTACTATTCTTCTCTAATTGAGGAAAACAAGAACAAGCCCAGGTTCCTTCTCATCACTGTAGCCAGGCTGACAGAAAGTCACAGCTCTGTGGAGACGTCTATTCCAGTAAACCTCAGCAGCAATGACTTTATAAACTTTTTTACAAGTAAAATTGTTGTCATCAGAGATAAAATCAGTTACCTCCTTCCCACTTCAGGAGCTGATATTTCATCCAGTGCAGTAGACTTGGAATCAGCAGTAACAGCTGATTTTTATCTGGACAGTTTTTCTCCTATAGATCTGAACTGACTACAACCATTTCTTCATCCAGACCAACGACTTGTCTCTTAGACCCTGTTCTAACCAGGCTGTTTAAAGACGTCCTCCCTTTAGTTGACACGTCCATCTTGGGTCTGATAAATCTATCTCTAGTAAAAGGCTACGTACCACAGGCTTTTAAAGCTGCAGTAATCAAACCATTACTTAAAAAGCTTCTCTGGACCCAGGTGATCTAGATAATTATAGACCCATATCAAATCTCCCTTTTATGTCCAAAATCCTGGAGAAAGTTGTTGCTGCTCAACTATGTGATTACTTACATGAGAATAGTCTTTATGAGGATTTCCAGTCAGGGTTCAGACTCATCATAGCACAGAAACAGCATTAGTGAAAGTTACCAACGACCTTCTTATGGCCTTTGACAATGGACTTGTCTCTATTCTTGTCCTGTTGGATCTTAGTGCTGCGTTTGACACAATTGATCATAACATCCTGTTACATAGACTAGAACATGTTGTTGGATCAGAGTCACTGCACTTTCATGGTTTAAATCGTATCTATCAGATAGATTCAGTTTGTTCATGTAAACAATGAGTCTTCCACATGTACTGCAGTTAGTCATGGAGTTCCACAGGGTTCTGTGTTAGGACCAATCCTCTTTACCTTGTACATGCTTCCCTTAGGAAACATCATCAGGAAGCACAATATAAACTCTATTGTTATGCAGACGATACCCAGCTGTACTTATCTATGAAACCAGATGAAACTAACCAGGTCATCAAACTTCAGGATTGTCTTAAAGACATAAAGACCTGGCTGAATCAGAGTTTCTTACTTTTAAACGCAGACAAAACTGAAGTCATCATACTTGGTCCTGAACATCTCAGAACATCATTTTCAGATCACATAGCTAATCTGGACGTCATCACTTTGTCCTCCAGTTCTACTGTGAGGAACCTTGGACTAATCTTTGATCAGGACATGTCATTGTATCTCATATTAGACAAGTCTCTAGAACAGCTTTTTTCCACCTATGTAATATTGCAAAAAAATCAGAAGCATCCTGTCTAGAAAGGATGCTGAAAAGTTAATTGATCATTTGTTACCTCTAGACTGGACTACTGTAACTCTCTACTATCAGGGTGGTCCAGTAACTTCATCAAAACCCTTCAGTTAATCCAGAACGCTGCAGCACCAGTACTGACAGGAAGTAGGACCAGAGATCATATTTCTCCTGTACTGGCTGCTCTTCATTGGCTTCCTGATGAATCTAGAATTGATTTTAAAATCCTCCTGGAGGTGTAGGACGCCTCAGCCTCCTGAGGAAATAGAGGCGCTGGTGTGTCTTCCTGATCAGGCAGGAAGTGTTGCTGCTCCAGATGAGGTCCTCCGTTATGTGGACGCCCAGGTACCTGAAGCTGGAGACCACTTCCACCGCTGTCTAGTGACTCATTTGTCCATTGATGTAACGATTTCTTTGTGGATTGTTGATTTTACTTGTTTCCCATTACAAAACAAAAATTCCCGTAACAAAAAGGGGAGAGACTGCCAAATGATAGTTGCCAGTTGCTAATGACCGGGGCAAATGATAGTCATGCAGTCATTCAGCATTTTACTTTTTTTTTGCAGCAAGAGCAAAAACCTTAACCCTAAACTGTGGGGGAAGGTAAACTTTGATACAAAACCAAAATCAGTAAAATGTAATTGAAAACGTAATTCTTTTCAAGAAATCTTGATTTTGTGTGTTTGTCTATACATGAATGACCAATGAGACAGTTGAATTAGAGGAGTGAGTTTACTTTATTCAAAATTTAGTACCAGGAATCCATGATACGCCTCATGCTCATCCACCTCATGCCACTGTATCCCATGTTCATGAAGTTCCTGTACTCTCCAGGCCTCAGGTACATCATCCTGCCTCTGTAGTTGGGCTGCTCGTACATCAGCCAGTGTCCGTCATACACGTGGCAGGACATGCAGCTGTTCATGCGGTAGCGGTCCATGAAGTTGTCACAGTCGTCCATCATCTCGTACATCTGACCACCGAAGTTGTCTCTCTCATAGATCCTAGCTCTGTAGTTTCCTCTGTACTGTGGTGCCAAGAACATTTGAAACAAGTTCAGATGATTGTTCAAGGACAAAATGGTAAAACAAAATCTAAAGACTGAATATTCCTACCATGGGGATCATACGGCAAGACCTGATGGAACCGCTCCATCCCATCATGCTCATACAGTCAGAGTACTCTCCCCTCCTCATGAACCACTGGTTTCCCATGTAGTTCATGCGGTCGTAGACCATGAAGCAGCCGCTGTCCACCCTGCAGGAGTGACACCTGCTCAGGTAGGAGGACATGTCGGAGCAGTCGCCCATGCACTCATAGGAGCGACCCTGGAAGTTCCTGTCCTCGTAGAAGATGATCTGAAAGGACAATGATGCTTCATCAGTAACATGATCGGAAGCTTTCAGTGAAAATTTATTAAGAACTGTATGAATATGAAATGGAAGTGTCCCTTATTTTCTCACTTATTTATATTAGTCTTATTTATATTAGTCATTACCAGTACCTACCCTCATGGTTTCAGTATTTGTTGTTGTTCCTCAGGACTGAGCTGATGTGTATCCCTGTCTGTGGTAACTGTTACTTTTATACTCCCTCAATGTGAAAACCATGCAAGTCTGCTATTGTACAAGTCCCTGAGTCAGCAGCAGAAACCTGAAGAGCAGTCAGGGTGTTAAAAGGTTTATTATCTGACCATTGTGGTGGAAATGAATGTCCTGTATATGTTCAGTATTGTTGTCTAATGTATAACAAAAACATGACAATATAGCTTAAAATGAGGTGAAAGCTGGAAACCACTGGATGTCATAATGCTTCAAGTACTTCTGATCTAAACAAAGTGAAATGAATATTTAAATCAGGACTTTAAGCTCCATATAAACATATTCTCAGCAAGACTTGGCAATTGATCTTCCTCAAGCTCTTACTGATATTAGTGAGGACTAGCTTAAGCAGCCATTACAACAGTTTTTGCTCTGTATGTTCAGAACACAAATTAGATCAAGAAAAAAAATCATCTCTACTCTTGTCTCACAGGCTAGGGGGGACATAAGGGGAACAATGTTCATCCATCCACATACCCACACACACATTCATACATTACTAATATATACACACACACATATAAAAATAGATATAAAAATCAGTGATGAATAAATAGATTAATACAAATGGTTATTGAAGTACTACAGTGTACACTCAACTCTCACATAGAGCTAATTTATTGTACACAGATCCTGCAAATGATAGGAATGATTTCCTGAAGTGTTCATTGTGAAAGTGGAGCTGGATGACACAAACCTCTCCAGTTTATGGTTTACAGTGTTTCCTCTAGGATTTCTTTCAAGGTGTGGGGGCAGGACCCCATCATCCCCTTACCCCTACCCTCTCCAATTTTTTTTGTTTGAAACTCAGAAAGAAACTCATGTGTCAATATATGGACATTGTCTGTGCAAAGATTGATGCTGTTGAAGTGAAACAGAGCAAAACTAAAGAGGTCTTAATGAGGAAATAGTCAGGTGCTTTGTGATGTGCTAGTTTGTCATCAGAACTTATTTAACTTCATTTATTATATTAACCTATCATTATGTTATCATTATTTGCTATCATTATCATTATTATTCTATTGTTAGTATCATTCAGTTCACAGTGCATTGTGTGTATACAGTAAATACAGTCATCTAATAAATAGGTCAATATCTCCAGCTTCTTTTGGCCTATTTACATGATCGATGTCTTATTTTAATCATCTTTAATCGGAGTGTTTACATAACTTTAACCAATCACCAGTTGTATGGTGGGACATGCAAGTCAACAGGAGTAGGAGTTTGTTCCCTCTGTCCAATCACAGCCTGTTACCAGGCAGGAACAGGATTTTTAACCTTTGAACTGCTCATAAACTGTCCTGTGATGTGTAGTTCTTTAGGAAATGCAGCGTTATCACTGTAGATTCACTTTTTGATGATGTTAATCGACCGTTTGATTGGTGTTGAACAAGTTGTTGACCTACAAGGGGGGGTGGAGTTTTATTTTTGGGGAGTTTGTTCACTTGCTGTTTTAATTATTTTTGTAATTGTTTTGCCAGCGATACGCGCCGGGAAATTGGGTGACCCACTCTGCCCCTGTTCCTGGGGCCATTGGGGCTCAAAAAGGTAATAATCATTTTGCATTATCTAATGAATTTATGTGTAATTGGGGAGGTATCGTTGTTGATGCAGGCATCAGTGCACCGTATTGACCATCCGCCATGTACATACACATGCAGGCAGTGTATATATTAATCATCAGTGTGCCAGACCCTTTTGTGATTACAGAAGCGTGTTGTTGCATTGTTCTGAATCTTGTTATTTGATATTGCATCTGCTTTTTCTTAGCACAAACTAAAAACTAAATTCTAATCTCTTTGTGGAAATGAACTCTGATAAAAAACAACACAAAAAACAAATGAAGTCAATGTAATAACATGAAAAATGCACAAGAATTCTTTTCAAGAAATCTTTATTTTGTGTATTTATGTATACATGAAAGATCAGTCAGACAGTTAAATTAGAGGAGTGGGTTTACTTTATTCAAAATTTAGTACCAGGAATCCATGATACGCCTCATGCTCATCCACCTCATGCCACTGTATCCCATGTTCATGAAGTTCCTGTACTCTCCAGGCCTCAGGTACATCATCCTGCCTCTGTAGTTGGGCTGCTCGTACATCAGCCAGTGTCCGTCATACACGTGGCAGGACATGCAGCTGTTCATGCGGTAGCGGTCCATGAAGTTGTCACAGTCGTCCATCATCTCGTACATCTGACCACCGAAGTTGTCCCTCTCATAGATCCTAGCTCTGTAGTTTCCTCTGTACTGTGGTGCCAAGAACATTTGAAACAAGTTCAGATGATTGTTCAAGAACAAACTGGCAAAACAAAATCTAAAGACTGAAATTTCCTACCATGGGGATCATACGGCAAGACCTCATGTTACCGCTCCATCCCATCATGCTCATACAGTCAGAGTACTCTCCCCTCCTCATGAACCACTGGTTTCCCATGTAGTTCATGCGGTCGTAGACCATGAAGCAGCCGCTGTCCACCCTGCAGGAGTGACACCTGCTCAGGTAGGAGGACATGTCGGAGCAGTCGCCCATGCACTCATAGGAGCGACCCTGGAAGTTCCTGTCCTCGTAGAAGATGATCTGAAAGGACAATGATGCTTCATTAGTAACTTGTTCAGAAGATTGTGATAATTTGTTCAGTCTCTATCAATTTGAAATGGGAGTGTCCCTTTTTCTTAACAATTAGTTCTTTGGATGAATCATTGCCAGTACCTACCTTGCCCATGGTCATGGTGTTTGTTGTTGCTCCTCAGGACTGAGCTGTGGCTGATGTGTATCTCTGCCAGTGGGAACTGTTACTTATATAGTCGTTCGTGTGAAAACTACATTGAGTTTCTATTGTACTAATCCCTGAGCCAGCAGCACACCATAGAACCCTGAAGAGCCACCATGGTGCTAAAGGGTCATTATCTGACCATTGTGGTGGAAATGAATGTCATGTATACATGCAGTATTGTCATATAGCATGCAACATATAGAAACAATGATTTAATGATTAAAATTACATTTTACAAGATTTTTGGAAATTAAAGGAAACAATAATGCTTCAAGTCCTGATAAAAATATTCATCTTTAGTTTAGATTTAGAATTACTCAAATCTACACGTGAACATACCACAGAAGACAAGACAATAGATTTGTTCAGCACTTGTTGATGTTAGTGAGGCTACAGCATTGTGGCTCAGTTCAAACAAACTAAGTTTGAATATTCTCAACCTTAAATATTTAATACAAGGATTTGCTGCTGCTACATAGCCAAAGATATGTCAACAGTTGTTCACTAACCAAGTGATTTAGGACCCTTTTTAAAAACAACCTGTGCACCAATAAGTTCATGTTTGTGGTCATTTTGCGGGTGGCTAAAAAGAAAACATGGTCAGATGGTGGAGCCTCAGAGTCAGTACCTCTTCTTGAGTTGTCTGTGGTTTCTTAGCAGCCACTTCCAAGTTCCTTCCAAGGCCCCTCCATCACTAGTTCCTGATCTGGGCACTCCCCCTGGATCCAGTTCCTGTACAAGCTTCTCTGGCTCCAGCTCTAGTTTTGGGCCCCTTCAATTACAGTTCAGATCCAGAGACCATCAGTAGATTCCCCAGTGCCACAGCTCATTCCAGTCCAGGGGCGGTTTGAAGTATCCTCAATGTTAGTTACTGTCCCTGGCCCGTGGGCCCCTCCACCACCAGCCTACTTGCTAGTCTCCAAAGTGGCTTAAACCTGCATTACCAGCCTCCACACTCACCTTCAGAGTAGCTTTGTCACACAGGCAGTTGCCTTGTCCAACTCAGTCGCCAGTGACCCTTTGTACCATGTCTCCATCTGGACCTGTACTACTCTCCCTGCCCTGTCTCAGTCAGGCCCCTTTAACTCTTCCAACCCTACTCTGGAGTCCTCCTCCACACCATCTCCACCCAAACATCTCAGTGACTTTTCAATTCAATTCAGTTTTATTTATATAGCGTCGGATCATAAAAAACGTTTATCTCAAGTCACTTTACATAGAGAAACCAACATTTCCACAATGAACAGCTCTTGGTGACAATGGAGGAAAAAGTCCCTTTTAACAGGAAGAAACCTCCATCAGAACCAGACTCAGAGGGGACGTCATCTGCCTCGACCGGCTGGAGAGAAATGAAGACAGAGAAAAGAGAAAGAGAAGAGACAGAGGAAAGAGGGAGGAGGACGGGGGAGAGGGGGAGGAAGACAAGAGGGAGACCAGGAAGAGACAGTAAACCAGCAGTTTGTGATCAAAGTGATCTATTAGGATAATAAGGAACTATGAGCTCCTTAAGATATGATGGAGCCTGATCATTAAGGGTTTCATAGTCAAGCAGGAGGATTTTAAAATCAATTCTAGATTTATCAGGAAGCCAATGAAGAGCAGCCAGTACAGAAGAAATATGATCTCTGGTCCTACTTCCTGTCAGTACTGGTGCTGCAGCGTTCTGGATTAACTGAAGGTTTTTGATGAAGTTACTGGACCACCCTGATAGTAGAGAGTTACAGTAGTCCAGTCTAGAGGTAACAAATGATCAATTAACTTTTCAGCATCCTTTCTAGACAGGATGCTTCTGATTTTTTTTGCAATATTACATAGGTGGAAAAAAAGCTGTTCTAGAGACTTGTCTAATATGAGATACAATGACATGTCCTGATCAAAGATTAGTCCAAGGTTCCTCACAGTAGAACTGGAGGACAAAGTGATGACGTCCAGATTAGCTATGTGATCTGAAAATGATGTTCTGAGATGTTCAGGACCAAGTATGATGACTTCAGTTTTGTCTGCGTTTAAAAGTAAGAAACTCTGAGTCATCCAGGTCTTTATGTCTTTAAGACAATCCTGAAGTTTGATGACCTGGTTAGTTTCATCTGGTTTCATAGATAAGTACAGCTGGGTATCGTCTGCATAACAATAGAGTTTATATTGTGCTTCCTGATGATGTTTCCTAAGGGAAGCATGTACAAGATAAAGAGGATTGGTCCTAACACAGAACCCTGTGGAACTCCATGACTAACTGCAGTACATGTGGAAGACTCATTGTTTACATGAACAAACTGAATCTATCTGATAGATACGATTTAAACCATGAAAGTGCAGTGACTCTGATCCAACAACATGTTCTAGTCTATGTAACAGGATGTTATGATCAATTGTGTCAAACGCAGCACTAAGATCCAACAGGACAAGAACAGAGACAAGTCCATTGTCAGAGGCCATAAGAAGGTCGTTGGTAACTTTCACTAATGCTGTTTCTGTACTATGATGAGTCTGAACCCTGACTGGAAATCCTCATAAAGACTATTCTCATGTAAGTAATCACATAGTTGAGCAGCAACAACTTTCTCCAGGATTTTCGACATAAAAAAGGAGATTTGATATAGGTCTATAATTATCTAGATCACCTGGGTCCAGAGAAGCTTTTTAAGTAATGGTTTGATTACTGCAGCTTTAAAAGCCTGTGGTACGTAGCCTTTTACTAGAGATAGATTGATCAGACCCAAGATGGACGTGTCAACTAAAGGGAGGACGTCTTTAAACAGCCTGGTTAGAACAGGGTCTAAGAGACAAGTCGTTGGTCTAGATGAAGAAACTGTTGTAGTCAGTTCAGATCTATGGGAGAAAAACTGTCAAGATAAAAATAAGCTGTTACTGCTGATTCCAAGTCTACTGCACTGGATGAAATATCAGCTCCTGAAGTGGGAAGGAGGTAACTGATTTTATCTCTGATGACAACAATTTTACTTGTAAAAAAGTTTATAAAGTCATTGCTGCTGAGGTTTACTGGAATAGACGTCTCCACAGAGCTGTGACTTTCTGTCAGCCTGGCTACAGTGATGAGAAGGAACCTGGCTTGTTGTTGTTTTCTTCAATTAGAGAAGAATAGTAAGAGGCTCTGGCTTTTCTGAGGACTCTCTTATATTCTATGAAACTATCTCTCCAGGCTACATAAAGTTGTTCTTGTTTGGTTGAAGCCACTTCCTCTCTAGAATCTGACTGTTGCTTTAAAGCCTGTGTTTGTGAGTTAAACCAACTCTCCTCCTCTGATTCACTACCTTCTTTCTCAGTGGGGCAACAGCATCAAGTGTTGAATGTAGGCAAGATGCAATGCTGTCAAGTAGTGACTAGTGAAATAAATCTTTAGCAAGGTCCACCCTATGTATTGTTTTATATTTGTTGTTGGGCTTTTTTTTTTATTACGTCAGGCTCTATGGTTTGTCTGGTATTTGGTTGTGTCACTACCATTTTTATTTTGATTTTTTTTTACCTGGCGTCTTGTCATTTGTTCTGCCTCCTGTGTTTTCCCTCTTGTCTGATTACCTGACCACATCCAAATGTGTTGCACCTGTATCTCGTTTCCTCCCAACCTGTGTGTGTATTCATACCTTCCTTTCTCCATTGTTACTTGTCAGACTATCCTGTCAGTGTTCATTTTCTGGTCCTATCTGCTGTGAGTAATTTTGTGTTTTCATGTTTTGCAGTGTTACTTGTTTCTTCCCACTGTGTCATAGTCAGAGTGGCCAGTGGGCTGGTTTTACTGGACCTCTTAGTGTGCCTTAGAGCATTCTGCATGCATTGTTGTGAAATGGACTTGGACTGGTGTCTATCTAACCCTTAGAATTGTCAGAGCAGAAAAGACATAAAACTGTGTGGAGTTTTAAATGGGAATGATAGAGAATGCAGTGGATAGATTGGTGGTATTAAGGGAAGTATACAGGTGTACGTGTGGTGGTGGAATATGTGAAAAATTCCTGAAACAGAAAAAAGGAAGGAGGAATGTCTCAGAGAAAAGATAACTATAAGACACGTTTATAGTCTATTAATGTTTACAACTTCTTCATTGTCTCAGGGTGGACTGAGGGCAATGGTTGCTGTAATGACTCACTATTGCCTCATGAGGTACAAAGTGAGATTATGAATATTGGAAGGGCTGGGGCTAAATGGTTAACATGTTAACTCAGTCAGTATTTTTGTAACAACACATAGCCATCTTTAAAAATGAAACTTTTATTTGTTCACATTCTGTGGATAAGCTTATTAATACATTGAATTAATGTCAACAACAATTAAGGATAAGGATTTACCCAGTAGAATGGCATAATAAATTGTTGTAGTATTTTTTGAAAAATGAGATGCAATATAGAGGTGTGTAATGCAGAAACTAAAAACTAAATAGTTTTTAGTGTGTGTGTGTATGCCTGTCCTTAGAGTGGAGTCTTGGAACATGCTGCTTGCATGTTCCAAGACTGGACTCACTGGTGCCAGTTTAAAAATAATTAGACTAGGAGAGAAACTGTGTGGAGTCTGAATGTGACTGATTGAGACCGCCTATATATATTTACACCTGGTTCCATGATAATAGTTGCATTTTGTTGTGTGTCATTTTTGTTCTTGCTGTATGAATCCTTCATACTCAAGTTACTTCTAGTGTTTGCTGTGAATGACCAGTCTTTGTTGTATTAAATCACCATTTTGCCTTCTAATTTTGTACCTTTGTCACCGCTGACCTTTGCACCAGACCCTTTTGTGATTAAAATCTTTAACTCTTCCATTTGCATCAGAAACTTAAAATGGTTTGTGCCTGTGTGGGAAGTAAACCTGAACAAATAAAGTAAATTAAGCACCATGAAGTTGAATGCGGTTTTCGCCCTGGTTGTGGAACAATAAACTGGCTCTATACACTTATGAGCATGTTGGAGGGGGCATGGGAATTTTCCCAGTCTACACGTGCTTTGTGCAGGACTTGGTCCACATTTTAGACAGTTAGTTGGACTCATTCCTGGTGAACTTTGCCAGGGTTTCCTTTTGTCACTGATTCCATTCATAATTTTTATGGACAGAATCTCCAGGAGCAGTCATGGGGCAGAGGGTGTCTTTTTGCAGATGTCTTGGTTCTGATTGTATCATCAAACACTTACCTCAAACATGCACTGAAGTGGCTCCCAGCCAAGTGTGAAGCGGCTGGGATGAGGATCAGTACTTCCAAGTCCGAGTGAGGCAGTGGTTCCAGACCAGAAACAGCTGTAACCACTATCTTGGGGTCGTGTTCATGAGTGATGGGTATTGGAGATAGATAGACAGATTGGAGCAGCATCTGCAGTGATACATATGCTGCACCAGTCCGTTGTGTTAAGAAATAGGTGAGCTGTAAGGCGAGGCTTTCGATTAACCAATTCATCTATATTCCGGCCTCACCCATGGTCACAAACTGTAGGTAGTGACTGAAAGAATGAGAAAATGGATATAACTGGGCACTGCTCCTCCATGTTGAGAGGGGCCAACTGAGGTAGCCAGGGCATCTGATCAGGATACTGCCTGGATGCCTACAGAGGGAGGTATTCTGGGCATGCTCAACTGGGAGGAGTCCCCAGGGAAGACCCAAGACACGCCGGAGAGATTATGTCTCTCAGCCTGGGAATTCCTTAGGGTCCCCCTGAAGAGTTATTGGAGGTGACCGCTGAGGGGAGAGCCTGGTCCTCCCTCCTGAGGCTGGTTGCCCTTGCAACCTGGACCCGGACAAGTGGAAGGAGACAAGACAAGACAAAAAATCTTTATTTTGTGTGTCTATATGCATGAAAGACTGGTGAGACAGTTAAATTAGGTTTACTTTATTAGGGTTTACTTTATTTAAAATTTAGTACCAGGAATCCATGATACGCCTCATGCTCATCCACCTCATGCCACTGTATCCCATGTTCATGAAGTTCCTGTACTCTCCAGGCCTCAGGTACATCATCCTGCCCATGTAGTTGGGCTGCTCGTACATCAGCCAGTGTCCGTCATACACGTGGCAGGACATGCAGCTGTTCATGCGGTAGCGGTCCATGAAGTTGTCACAGTCGTCCATCATCTCGTACATCTGACCACCGAAGTTCTCCCTCTCATAGATCCTAGCTCTGTAGTTTCCTCTGTACTGTGGAGCCAAGAACATTTGAAACAAGTTCAGATGATTGTACAAGAACAAAATGGTAAAACAAAATCTAAAAACTGAATATTCCTACCATGGGGATCATACGGCAAGACCTGATGTTTCCGCTCCATCCCATCATGCTCATACAGTCAGAGTACTCTCCCCTCCTCATGAACCACTGGTTTCCCATGTAGTTGGGACGGTCGTAGATCATGAAGCAGCCGCTGTCCACCCTGCAGGAGTGACACCTGCTCAGGTAGGAGGACATGTCGGAGCAGTCGCCCATGCACTCATAGGAGCGACCCTGGAAGTTCCTGTCCTCGTAGAAGATGATCTGAAAGGACAATGATGCTTCATCAGTAACACGTTCAGAAGATTTTCAACGGCAGTTTATTAAGAATTGCATCAATTTGGTTCAGAAGCTTTTCAGTGATACTTTATTAGGAACTGTATCAGTCTAAAATGCAAGTCTCCTTTATTTTCTCAGTTATTTATTTTTTGGATGAATCATTGGCAGTACCTACCCTCATGGTTAATAATATATTAAGATTACTGTTTAAACTAAAATTGTCACTTATTTTTTGGATGTATAATTGTCAGTACCTACCCTCATGGTTGCAGTGTTGTTGCTGCTCCTCAGGACTGAGCTGTGACTGATGTACATCTCTGTCAGTGGTAACCGTTACTTTTATACTCCCTCAATGTGAAAAAGTACGTAGAGTCTCCATTGTACTAATCCCTGCTGAGTCAGCAGGACACCATAGAAAACTGTCATGGTGCTAAAGGGTTATTATCTGACCACTGTTCCATTGTGGAGGAAATGAATGTACTGTATGCAGAACTATTCTCTAACACACAGGAAAATAGGACAATAAAGAATGAGATTAAAGTGAGATGACATTTGGAAACCACAACAAACAGTAGTGCTTTTAGACTGCATTTAAATATTCATCTTGCTTTGTTTAGATTCATAAGTATACAAAGCTCCATGTAAACATATCCCAGAAAACAAGACAACACATTTATTTATTAAGCACTTGTTGATGTCAGTGAGGACTGGCTAAAATATTACTGATCAAACATGCTGAATATGAACATTCTCAACCTTAAAGATTTAATATAAGTTTCTTCTGTTGCTACATAGTCAACTAGTCCATGTTTTTTGGACCCTGTGCTGGTGGCTAAAGAAGAACTATATAAGGAGCTGTGTATGTTGGAGCAATTCCCTGACCACCAATTTGTGTTCCTGTCCTAGGGGTCAATAAAGATACCCCATCAGATCATGTTATTGTCCTGAGTGGGACACCCTGTGTTTCTGTCCTGGGATTCCTGGAGAATGCATCAGTGACATTACTAGTGTCCAGCAAGCCATGGCCTCCCTGGTGCCGTGTTCCAGTCCTGGGGCCACGTGAGGTTTCTCTTTAGCCAGCTTCTGTCACTGGCCCATGGCCTCCTTCATTGCTGGCCTACTTGCCCTCCAGAGTGGCTCTGTCCCCGATGGCAGCCTCGTCTAACTCAGCCCCCAATGTCCCTATCTGTACCCCAGTCTCTCTTCCTATTCTGTCCCAGTCTAGGCCCTGTAACTTTTACCAACCCTAATTTTGAGCCCTGTGTTTTCACCTGTGTTTTCATGTGGCTTATGTGTTCTCTTGGTTCCTACCTTTTTTAGCCATTTTTTTGCATTGTTTCTTGTGTATTTGCCCCCAGCACCTTCTGTTTGTCTTGTTCAGGTCTCCATTTTTGAATTTTCTAAAAAACCTCTTTATTTGGATCATTTATCATTGGCATTCTTGTCCCCAGAGTCGTTGGGTCCTGCCCAGCCTTGAAAAAAAAAAAAAAATCCCAGTCTAAACTGAGATAATCTTGATTCTTGTGTCATGTCTGACAAAAATTCTCAAGACACAAGGAAACATTACACAGCTGTTTTTACAGGATATGTTTTGTTAAATTCAACCCAAAATTGTTTCCACAATTGTTTCAGAAGCTGTTTTAATAATAAACAGGAACAATAACTTAAAGATGACACCTGATTTTACAAAATCATAAATGAATGCCAAACACTAACCAAACAAATAAAGGAATGAAAGTGGTTATATGTAAAAAAAAAAAAAAAAATCCAACTTTTGAGTTTGAGTTACTCTAAACATATAGGGGCTTATTTCTGGCTTATTTCCATATAAAACCAATACAAGGAAGCACATACTCAGAATGCTGTAGTGCCCACTGTTCCTGTAGAAATTAGGAAATACTCTCTTTCGTCACTTTTCCACCCTCATCTTCCACCATGACCTCAGTCAGTGTGGCCAATGGGTTTTACTCGTCCTCTTAGTGTGCCTGGCATTCGGGGTGTGCATTGGAGCATGCGCTGTGCATGTTCCAGACTGTGCTAAATACCAGCATTATCAAATAAGGACCAAACTGTGGAGTTATGAATGAGACAGACTGATTAATAATACTAAGCCCATTCTGTATTTAAACCATTATTTTGATGTTTATTGCTGACAGAGCATCTTATGTCTTTGTAGACTTCTGGCTTTCATCCTCACAATCTTTCCAGTCTTAGTTTCTCTTTCAGTCACCACTGACGTATCACTTGTGTAACAGACCTTTTTGTGATAAAAAAAAAAAAAACAGTCTAAGAGTTGTTTACTTGAGTCCCCATCGCGTTAAACCTTTCCCTTGTATACTGCGTTGTTGTTCTTGCAGAAGAAACTAAAAACTAAATCCTAATCTGTGTGAGAAGTTAAATAAAAAAACTGATTCAGATTCCTTTATTGTATTTTGGTCAGTACATCATAGATGTATTGCTGAATGAAATTGCAAGCACAGAAGAACACGCACAAAAAATCCCAATGAAAACAGAACCAGATTAGTGCAACTGTCTATAACACAGTGAAATAAAAATACATTATAACAGAATTACACTGCGATACTGTGGCACTGTGATAGTATTGCACTGTATAAAAACACTATAGATAGAAACAATATAAAACAAAAAGCATTATTGGGCCAAGGCACCAACCTGTAGCAATGAGATCCCAATGATCTTCTCTGAGACATTGCTACTCTCATGCCACAGAGAGATATTGCTTGTTAGCCCACTCTCTATAGTGCCTCGATAGAAAGTGATGAGGAACGATTGGTTGAGATGAGCTCTTTTTAACCACAGTATGGGTAAAGGCACAGATGAGCTGTTTTGACGATGGAGGAGGTTATGTGCAGGGTCTAGATCAGGTTGTCAGTCACATGCACCCCCAGTAATCATACAGTATGTCTCCACTGTAGTGTCCTTGATGTAGATCAAGTTGTGCAGGGGCTGGTTTCTTCTGAAGTCGAACACCAATTCTTTGTTTTTTGTTTTTTTCCAAGTTCCGTAGTTGATATTTCTGCACCATTCTAAAAAAGGTTTCACCTACTCCTTGTAGTCCTTGTCATTATTGTTCTTGATGAGACACACAACTGTGATGTCATCCACATACTTCATAATGTGATTGTTACTGAACTTTGCAAAGCCTTAGCTTTAGTGGTACCCCCTTAGTGCAAGTTTTGTTGTTACTTTGTTATGAGACTGTACAGCTGCAGCTGACATGGGTGCAGCCACCTTCTTACATGAAGTTAATTAAGTACCATGAAGTTAAAAACACACCATTTTTTCCTCAAAAAGTCTTTATTTTGTGCATTTATGTGTGCATAAATGTATTATCATTGTTGCGCATTACTTTATTTACAATTTAGTACCAGGAATCCATGATACGCCTCATGCTCATCCACCTCATGCCACTGTATCCCATGTTCATGAAGTTCCTGTACTCTCCAGGCCTCAGGTACATCATCCTGCCCATGTAGTTGGGCTGCTCGTACATCAGCCAGTGTCCGTCATACACGTGGCAGGACATGCAGCTGTTCATGCGGTAGCGGTCCATGAAGTTGTCACAGTCGTCCATCATCTCGTGCATCTGACCACCGAAGTTCTCCCTCTCATAGATCCTAGCTCTGTAGTTTCCTCTGTACTGTGGTGCCAAAAACATTTAAAACAAGTTCAGATGATCGTTCAAGGACAAAATGGTAAAACAAAATCTAAAGATTGAAATTTCTTACCATGGGGATCATACGGCAAGACCTGATGTTTCCGCTCCATCCCATCATGCTCATACAGTCAGAGTACTCTCCCCTCCTCATGAACCACTGGTTTCCCATGTAGTTGGGACGGTCGTAGATCATGAAGCAGCCGCTGTCCACCCTGCAGGAGTGACACCTGCTCAGGTAGGAGGACATGTCGGAGCAGTCGCCCATGCACTCATAGGAGCGACCCTGGAAGTTCCTGTCCTCGTAGAAGATGATCTGAAAGGACAATGATGCTTCATCATTAACTTGTTCAGAAGCTTTTCAGTGATAATTTATTAGGAACTGTATCAATCTGAAATGCAAGTGTCCTTTATTTTCTCAATTATTTATTTTTGGAAGTCTCATTGTCAGTACCTACCCTCATGTTTGCAGTGTGTTGTTGCTCCTCAGGACTGAGCTGTGGCTGATGTGTATCCCCGTCAGTGGGAACCGTTACTTTTATACTCCCTCAATGTGAAAACTACGTAGAGCTTCTATTGTGTTAATCCCTGAGCCAGCAGCACACCACAGAAACCTGAAGAACATTCATGCAGCCAAAGGGTTATTGTCCGACCGTTGTGGTGGAAATGAATGTCCTGTATATATGCACTATTGTTGTCTAACATACAGGAAAAACAGAACAATGAAGTCAATGAGATGACATTTGGAAATCAAAGTATAATGAATATTAAAATCAGGGCTGATGGCTGTAGCTCCATGTAAACATCCATTCATCCATCTTCTATAAAGATTTATTCAATAAGCTGAAATTATTGATGATGGTGAGGACTAGCTAGGGGAACAATGTGAGGGTAAGTCAATGCCATGATTTCCACAAATTCCAACATGAATATGGTTCTTTAATTTCAACACTTGAATGATTGAAGTCAAACAACTACAGTAACCAAACAAATACAGCAATGAAAAAGGTTATGTGTAAGAACTGTCCAACTTTTGGGTTTGAGCTACTCTAAACCAGGGTTTGGCAACCTGCTCCAAAGCCACATGTGGCTCTTTCATCTCTCTGCTGTGGCTCCATTTATATTTCTCTGTAGGTTTGAAAAAATAATGTGAATAAATAAAAACTATTCTATTTTATTCTTGGTATATTTTCTCATCAATGAAATACTTCTTATTGTGGAGGTCAGTGTGATCGTGTAACATAAAGTGAAACTAAAATGTCTTCCAATATTTTGCCAATCATAATATGCACCACTGGTTCCTGCCTGCCAAATGACTCAATTTGAGTTTTCGACTCAAATACATTTATTTTCTAAATTCAAAAATTAAAAATGAGATTACCATCACAGCAGCCTCACAATAACAGCCAACAAACATTTAAAACTTACAGCGGAAAACACTGAGATCTTAGAATATGTTGAGTGCAAAGTGTCTGTGAGGTGGAAAGTAATGGATGCTACCATTCTCGGGTAAAAACTGTTTCTGGGTCTGTTAGTCTTTGCTTTAATTGCTCTGAACCTCCTGCCAGATGGCAGGGGTTCAAACAAATACTTTCCAGGCAGAGTGCATTCTCTGTATATACTGTGAGTTGTCTTTCTGACCCTGTTGTTGTAGATTGAGTACAGTCTTGGTGAGATACAAGCCCATGATGTGTTGTGCTGTCTTCACCACCCAGTTGAGGTGGTGAAGGCAGTGCAGCTAGCAGTGCAACTAACAGCAGACTGTGGCACCATTAGTGATGATGGACTCGATTGTAGACCTGTAAAAGTTGAACAGCAGCTTCTGTGGAGGTTTCACTGGCTTCAGTTTTCTTATTTTAAAATAGTCTTTGCTGGGCTCTTGTGACAAGCTGGAGGGTGTTAGCAGTCCATGTCATAGGTTTGGAGATAGTGACACCAAGAAACTTACGGGATTCCACCATCTCCACCTTCTCCCTCTGTATGTAGACTGGAGAGTATTCTTTGACCTTCTGTAGCCAATGCCCAGTTTTTGTCTTTTATGTATTGAGTATCAGGTTGCTGTTGTTCCACCACACGGTCAGATGGTCTACCTTGCATCTGTAGTCAGCCACATCTTTATTACAGATCAGGCTGACAATGGTTGTATTGTCACAAATTTCATTGTGGAATCTGATGGAGGGATTGGGATGCAGTCTTATGTGAAAAGTGTGTAGAGCATGGGGCTTATCTCACAACCTTGTGAGGTTTTTGTGCTTAGTATGAGTTTGGTGGAGGTGATATGTGCTAGTGTTAAGTGTTTTCCTTTGTTATACAAACAGCAATGAATGTGAATAATTTTACATTTGTAGTTTTATTATTTTTTAAATGCAACAAATTTATTCAGGGAAATAGGTTTTTCAGCTTCACGTGAATTTCATTTGGTGGGACAGTGGCCAAAATGGCTCTTAATGTTGAAGGTTGCTGCTCTAAAACAATAGGGGCATGTACCTGTCTTATTCCTGTTAAAAAATATGGGGGGCAGCACATCACCAGAAAGATAGTGTGTCAACTCCTATTATAAAAACAATTAAATACTCTTCTCTGGGGCCATTGTCACCCTCATCTTCCATTGTGTGATAGAAAGATGGGCCAGTGGGCTGGTTTTACCAGTCCTCTTAGTTAGCCTGTCATTCAGGGTGTGCATTACAGCATGTTCCACAACTGGACTTGCGGGTGCCAAATTAAGGTTCTTTAGAGTAGGAGAGGGAGCAAATGGTGTGGAGTTTATGAATGAGACTGTCCCTCTCTTTATTTAATCCCCTGGCTCCCTGTTAACTGTTGTCAGTTTGTTGTGTGTCTTTCTTGACTTCTGGCTTTTATCCTCTCGTTACCTCCATTGTTAGTTTATTCTTCAGCCACCACGGACTTATCATCTTATCACTAAACTTACTTTGTGAATAAAATCTTGAACTTTTCTGTCGTGCAGTTGAGTTTGCATTGTGCTGAACCTTGTCATTCTACATTGCATCAGTTTTTTTTTTTTTTTTTTTGCAGAAGCTAAACTTTGATTAAAAAATAAATACATGAAGTAACAATAACAACACACAGAATTTTCTTTTTAAGAAATCTCTATTTTATGTGTTAATGTGTGCATAAAAGAGTGGTAAGACAAACAGTTAAATTAGAGGAGTGAGTTTACTTTATTTACAATTTAGTACCAGGAATCCATGATACGCCTCATGCTCATCCACCTCATGCCACTGTATCCCATGTTCATGAAGTTCCTGTACTCTCCAGGCCTCAGGTACATCATCCTGCCTCTGTAGTTGGGCTGCTCGTACATCAGCCAGTGTCCGTCATACACGTGGCAGGACATGCAGCTGTTCATGCGGTAGCGGTCCATGAAGTTGTCACAGTCGTCCATCATCTCGTACATCTGACCACCGAAGTTGTCTCTCTCATAGATCCTAGCTCTGTAGTTTCCTCTGTACTGTGGTGCCAAAAATATTTGAAACTAGTTCAGATGACTCTTTAAAGACAAATACATCACATGATATCTAGAGACTGAAAATTCCTACCATGGGGATCATACGGCAAGACCTCATGCCACCGCTCCATCCCATCATGCTCATACAGTCAGAGTACTCTCCCCTCCTCATGAACCACTGGTTTCCCATGTAGTTCATGCGGTCGTACATCATGAAGCAGCCGCTCTCCACCCTGCAGGAGTGACACCTGCTCAGGTAGGAGGACATGTCGGAGCAGTCGCCCATGCACTCATAGGAGCGACCCTGGAAGTTCCTGTCCTCGTAGAAGATGATCTGAAAGGACAATGATGCTTCATCAGTAACATGTTCAGAAGCTTTTCAGTGATAATTTATTAGGAACTGTTTGAAATAGAATTTGAAATGGAAGTTTCCTTTATGTTCTCACTTAATTACTTTTTCAATTCTTTACCAGTACCTACCTTGCCCATGGTCATGGTGTTGGTTGTTGCTCCTCAGGTCTGAGCTGTGGCTGATGTGTATCTCTGTCAGTGGTAACAGTTACTTATATAGTCGCTCAGTGTGAAAACTACGTAGAGCTTCTATTGTACTAATCCCTGAGCCAGCAGCACACTATAGAAACCTGAAGAGCCGTCATGTTGCTAAAGGGTCATTATCTGACCATTGCGGTGGAAATGAATGTCCTATACAGTATTATTTAACATAAAGAAAAAATGAGACAATTAAGATTAACATGAGATGGCATTTCGAAATCACAAAAAAAGAATGCTTTAAGACCTGATAAAGATATTCATCTTTGTTTAGACTCAAAACTACATGTAAACATACCACAGAAGACAAGACAATGGATTTGTTTATCTAGCACTTGTTGATGTTGGGGAGGACTGGCTACAGCATTGGGGCTCAGTTCAAACACACTGAGTTTGAACACTCTCAACCTTAAAGATTTAATATAAGATTTGCTGCTGCTACATAGCCAAAGATATGTCAACAGTTGTTCACTAATCAAGTGATTTAATTGACTGACCACCTACAGGCATCTCCTCACTCCATGGCATCTTAGCAGCCAGTTTTGGCTCCTGTCGTGGCTCCCTCCAAGTTCCCTCCAGTACCAGATCATGATCTGGGCCCATCCCAGTTCCCCCTGGATCCAGTTCCTGTACAGGCTTCTCTGGCTCCAGCTCTAGTTTTGGGCCCCTTCAATTACAGTTCAGATCCAGGGACCATCAGTAGATTCCCCAGTGCCACAGCTCATTCCAGTCCAGGGGCGGTTTGAAGTATCCTCAATGCTAGTTACTGTCCCTGGCCCGTGGCCCCCTCCACCACCAGCCTACTTGCTAGTCTCCAAAGTGGCTTAGCCTCTGTTGCCAGCCTCTTTACTCACTTTGAGAGTAGCTTTGTCACACAGACAGCTGCCTTGTCCAACTCAGTCGCCAGTGACCCCTTGTACCATGTCTCCATCTGGACCTGTACTACTCTCCCTGCCCTGTCTCAGTCAGGCCCCTTTAACTCTTCCAACCCTACTCTGGAGTCCTCCTCCACACCATCTCCACCCCAACATCTCAGTGACTGGTGAAATACTTCTTTAGCAACTGTCTTGAATCTGGCTTTTGATGGGTACTGTCATAGTCCACCCTGTGAAATGGTTTACTTCAGTTGAATTAGTTTTTTATTGTTTTATTTAGTTGTTCTTGGTTTTTTTTATTACATTAGGCTCTATGGTTTGTCTTGTATTTAGTTGTGTCACTACCAGTTTTATTTTGATATGGTTTTCTTGGTGTCTTGTCATTTGTTCTGCCTCCTGTGTTTTCCCTCTTGTTTGATTACCTGACCACATCCAAATGTGTTGCGCATGTATTTCGTTTTCTTCCATCATTGTGTGTATTCATACCTCCCTTTCTCCGTTGTTCCTTGTCAGGCTGTCTGTACACATCCTGCCAGTGTTCATTTCCTGGTCACATCTGCTGTGAGATCTTTTCTGTTGTCATGTCAACTCTGTGATCATTTGGTTCCTTGATTTGTTATTAGCCATTTGTTTGTACTTTCATCTAAGCTATTTCCAAAGCTTTTTTTTTTTTAATTAATTGCCCCATCACCTTTCATTTGTCTTTCTCCATTCTCCATTTTTGACTCTTTCAATAAGCCCCTATGTTTAGACCATGCATCATCTTCGTCTTGTTCCTTGCATCTTTGGGTCCAGTTCAGCTTTACAAAAACTGAAACACAAACTAAGATGATGCTGATTCGTACATGAACATGGTTCTGTTAACATGTGAATATATGCAGTTGACCAGTACAAACAAATCCAGTAATGAAGGGATAATGTGTAAGAAATATCCAACTTTGAGTTTCAGTTTCTTTAATCAACAAGGGATTGTTCCAGTCTGCTGTAGAAATCCAATAGGGCAACATATTATGAAAAAGGGTAGTGTGTCCACTCTTTTTGTCAAAACAAGGAAATATTCTTATTCTTGTTATTAATATTGTTTTACTGGTGCTCTTAGTGTGCCTGTCATTCAGGGTTTGCATTAGAGCATGCTGTGCATGTTATGTTGTGTGAAAACACACATTTTTTCCAGAAATCTTTATTTGTGTGTTTATATGTGCATGAAAGGCCAGTGAGACACAGTTAAATTAGAGGAGTGGGTTTACTTTATTCATAATTTAGTACCAGGAATCCATGATACGCCTCATGCTCATCCACCTCATGCCACTGTATCCCATGTTCATGAAGTTCCTGTACTCTCCAGGCCTCAGGTACATCATCCTGCCTCTGTAGTTGGGCTGCTCGTACATCAGCCAGTGTCCGTCATACACGTGGCAGGACATGCAGCTGTTCATGCGGTAGCGGTCCATGAAGTTGTCACAGTCGTCCATCATCTCGTACATCTGACCACCGAAGTTGTCTCTCTCATAGATCCTAGCTCTGTAGTTTCCTCTGTACTGTGGTGCCAAGAACATTTGAAACAAGTTCAGATGATTGTTCAAGGACAAAATGGTAAAACAAAATCTAAAGACTGAATATTCCTACCATGGGGATCATACGGCAAGACCTGATGGAACCGCTCCATCCCATCATGCTCATACAGTCAGAGTACTCTCCCCTCCTCATGAACCACTGGTTTCCCATGTAGTTCATGCGGTCGTAGACCATGAAGCAGCCGCTGTCCACCCTGCAGGAGTGACACCTGCTCAGGTAGGAGGACATGTCGGAGCAGTCGCCCATGCACTCATAGGAGCGACCCTGGAAGTTCCTGTCCTCGTAGAAGATGATCTGAAAGGACGATGATGCTTCATCAGTAACATGTTCAGAAATGGAAGTCTCCTTTATTTTCTCAATTATTTATGTTTAGCAAGTCTCATTGCCAGTACCTACCCTCATGGTTATAGTATGTGTTGTTGCTCCTCAGGACTGAGCTGTGGCTGATGTATATCTCTGTCAACGGTAACAGTTACTTTTATACTCCCTCAATGTGAATAAGTACATAGAGCTTCAATTGTACTAATCTCTGAGTCAGCAGCACACCATAGAAAACCTGAAGAGCAGTCAGTGTGTTAAAGGGTTGTTATCTGACCATTGTTGTGGAGATGAATGTACTGTAAAATACAGTACTGTTGTCTAACATATACATAAAATGAGACAATATAGAGTAAAGCTGAGTGGTTGTGTTTCACTGGTTATGTTCAGGATACTTGTTAAATTGTTTAAAGAAATAATCTCCACAACTTTCTCAGATTCCATTTGAAGACTCAAGGAGAACAATATGGAGGTAAAGATAATGTCACATGATTTCAACAACATCAGACATGAATAAGCTTGGCTGTCGCACGAAGCTTGCAGATGGAGCTTGGTCTGTCAAAGAGCCCATCGACAGGAAGTTCTCCACGGCAGGATCAACAGGCATCTATCAAATACCTCAGTGTACTACTGGACAGAGCTGCAACCAATCAGACCACTGGTTCCAATGATGTCTGCGTAGCGACGGAAATGGAAACCTCACCGATTGTAGTTCGCTTCACCAGAGCAGAAGCAAAATGGCATCGAAAAAGTTCTGCTGACTTTGCCAAGTAAACATCAGGCCATTTTCAAAGAAAGCTTGTTGTTAAAATCTTAACACAGCAGCTACAGCTGAATTGAATGATTTCCGCTCCTCCATGGCCGCCATGTTGGCTGTAAACAAATGTGTCTGAGGTTGCTTTACTAGTGTGACACTATGTTAAACCTGCACCGGCATAAAAGCATATTTTTCATTGGTTCCTGTTTTTTTTTAAGATCAGGGAGAGCAGAGAATAAGCAGGTTGGCCAGACCGACTTGAACGTGAAATTCAATGTAGTATCACAGACCGTATGGGTTGGCCCAGGCTAACATGAATGCGTTCCTGTTAATTTAACACATAAATGATTGAAGCCACACAACTATAGTAATTTAAAAAAATCTAGTGATCAATGAGGTAATGTGTAAAAACCATGCAGTCTTTGGGTTTGAGTTACTTTAAACCAATAGAGGCTTGTTCCTGTTTTGTTACAGTATAAAACCTATACAGGGCAGTATATTGTCAGAGAGTTCAGTTGTCCATGCTTAAGTTAGAAACAAGGAAATAGTCTCTTTAGTCCCTTCACTACCCTCATCTTCCACTTTACCATATTCAGACTAGTCAATGGGCTGGTTTTACTGGTCCTCTTAGTGTCCCTGTCATTCAGGGTGTGCATTACAGCATGTTGCGTAATGTTCCCAGACTGGACTCACTGGTTCCAGCTTAAGGATTATGAGGAGCAAACTGTGTGGAGTTTTGATTTACACTGATTGAGACTGCAGAGAAGAGACTGGTGGTGATAATAAAGGAAGTCTACAGGTGGCAGTGTGATGGTAGAAAGACTGATGAATTAGGTAGTGGATGAATGGCTCAGAGGAAAGATGACTGTAACACAGGTCTACACTCTCCTCATGGTTACTATTTCTTCATGGACTCATGTTGGACTGAGTGCAGACTGGATCACATATTGACTAACTATCCCCTCTTAAGACACAAACTGGTATTACAAATACTGTACGGGTATGGGCTGGCTAATTATCATCGTCACTTCAGTGGATATCTCTGCAACACAACACTAAGTAACCACAGGAGTCAGAAACATGGTAAGGAAAGTATTGAAATAATACATGTTAATTGTTGCCAGTTCATTGTGTCTTTGTCCCATTCGTCCACACGTTCCTCTAGTATTTGATTGTTGTGTATGACCAGGTTTTATTTTATTGGATTATACTTCAGACTTTGATTTTTTTAAAAGTAAATCAAGTAAGATGAATTTGAGATCATGTGCGTTTTTTTCCCCCACAATCTTTATTTTGTGCATTTATGTGTGCATGAAAGACCAGTGAGACACAGTTAAATTTGAGTAATTTACTTTATTTACAATTTAGTACCAGGAATCCATGATACGCCTCATGCTCATCCACCTCATGCCACTGTATCCCATGTTCATGAAGTTCCTGTACTCTCCAGGCCTCAGGTACATCATCCTGCCTCTGTAGTTGGGCTGCTCGTACATCAGCCAGTGTCCGTCATACACGTGGCAGGACATGCAGCTGTTCATGCGGTAGCGGTCCATGAAGTTGTCACAGTCGTCCATCATCTCGTACATCTGACCACCGAAGTTGTCTCTCTCATAGATCCTAGCTCTGTAGTTTCCTCTGTACTGTGGTGCCAAGAACATTTAAAACAGATTAAGATGATTGTTCAAGGACAAAATGGTAAAACAAAATCTAAAGACTGAATATTCCTACCATGGGGATCATACGGCAAGACCTGATGGAACCGCTCCATCCCATCATGCTCATACAGTCAGAGTACTCTCCCCTCCTCATGAACCACTGGTTTCCCATGTAGTTCATGCGGTCGTAGACCATGAAGCAGCCGCTGTCCACCCTGCAGGAGTGACACCTGCTCAGGTAGGAGGACATGTCGGAGCAGTCGCCCATGCACTCATAGGAGCGACCCTGGAAGTTCCTGTCCTCGTAGAAGATGATCTGAAAGGACAATGATGCTTCATTAGTAACATGATCGGAAGATTTTCAATGGCAGTTTATTAAGAATTGCATCAATTTGGAATGCAAGTGTCCTTTATTTTCTCATTTATTCATATTTTGGATCAATCACTGCTAGTACCTACCCTCATGGTTGCAGTGTTTGTTGTTGCTCCTCAGGACTGAGCTGTGGCTGATGTGTATCTCTGTCAGCGGTAACTGTTACTTTTATACTCCCTCAATGTGAATAAATACATAGAGCTTCAATTGTACTAATCTCTGAGTCAGCAGCACACCATGGAAACCTGAAGAGCAGTCAGAGTGTTAAAGGGTTATTATCTGACCATTGTTGTGGAGATGAATGTACTGTAAAATACAGTATTGTTGTCTAACATATAGAAAAAAAGAGACAATATAGATTAAAGCTAGGTTGAACTACATGGTAGTTCTAGGAACTACACGGTGCCAGACCCACCAGGCCTGTTCGATGGCCACATCTGGCCCATGTACCTAAAACACAAGAACATCACAGTCAATGGGCTGGTTTTACTGGTCCACTTAGTGTCCCTGTCATTCAGGGTGTGCATTACAGCATGTTGCGTAATGTTCCCAGACTGGACTCACTGGTTCCAGCTTAAGGATTATGAGGAGCAAACTGTGTGGAGTTTTGATTTACACTGATTGAGACTGCAGAGAAGAGACTGGTGGTGATAATAAAGGAAGTCTACAGGTGGCAGTGTGATGGTAGAAAGACTGATGAATTAGGTAGTGGATGAATGGCTCAGAGGAAAGATGACTGTAACACAGGTCTACACTCTCCTCATGGTTACTATTTCTTCATGGACTCATGTTGGACTGAGTGCAGACTGGATCACATATTGACTAACTATCCCCTCTTAAGACACAAACTGGTATTACAAATACTGTACGGGTATGGGCTGGCTAATTATCATCGTCACTTCAGTGGATATCTCTGCAACACAACACTATGTAATGATGCTATTTCAGTACTTTCTGATAATAGCCTTATTTTTGAACACTTAATATGAAAATGCTCACTCATAACATTTTTAAAATGTATTGCTTTTCTGAAGTGATCAATCAGTTCAGTCTATGTTACACCCAAGACCAGGGCCCCTGTTCACAAAGAATCCTAGGACTAAAAGTAGCTCTTAGTGACGTGATTCTAAGAAAAATCTTAGAAATCCTCGAATTCTGAGGAACTGAACCGCAGAGATTTAATAAGATGCTGCTGCCTTTCTTCTTTTTTTTTTTCTTCTTCCATTTCATTGGTTGTTTTGGTCGTTCTGCCAAATCAAAACTCTTTTTACGAGGAGGCCAGCAACCACAGTAACTACTGACAGCTGAGTCTGCGTTCACCATTAATATCAAATAGATTAAATAGTAAAATCACCAGCATGGTGAGTAAACATAACAATAAACAAATCAGTATAATAATGGTCATGTGAATGAGGTATGTTCAAATGTGTTGAAGTTGTGTAACAATTACTTTTATCATCATGACTTTAAATGATTTTGACAATGACAGATTTCTTAATACAGTCTAAGGTCTATGATCGCTTGACTTCACTGTCCATTCATTACTAGGAGTGCATTTGTTTTTGTTTTGTTTTTTCTTTTTTCTTTTTGTATCAACCAATCACCGCTTTTAGAAGACTGTGTCATACCTAGCAATGAGGTAAACCACATCTCCTCACTAAGATATATGTTTGTCTCCTCCTTGCTCAGATTTGCTCTCAAAAACTTCCTGAATCACTCTTAAGCTAAGATTCCTTGCCAGGAATTTTCAGGCTAAGTTAGGAGCTCTCTGAGAGACTCTGACAATCTTTGTCAATGCGGGACCATTTCTTCTTCTGACTTTATTCAATCATTTCCTGTTTCATTTTGGTAATCACTCAGTTTCTCGTTTTAAGTCACTCCACTTCCTGTCTTCCTGTGTTTCTAGCTCCTTTGATTACTTGCTCCCACGATGTGTTTCACCTGCATCATATTGTCTTCCCACCCTGTCTGTATCTAAACCCCATCTCCTAGTTAATTGTTACCATTTTGTTGTGTCTTTGTCCCGTTTGTCTTTGTGTTTCTCTAGTGTTTGATTGTTGTGTATGACCAGGTGTTTTTCATTTATTGAATTACACTTCTGTCTATTGAACCGTTGTCAGCAGTGACTAATCACTTGTGTATCAGACCTTTTTGTGATTATAAGAAAGAGTGCAAGTGTAAGAGTCATACAGTTGAGTCTGCATTATGCTAAATATTGTCATTCTGTATTGCATCTGTTTTGCAGCAGAAAATTAAAAACTTAATCATAATCTGTGTGATGTTGGACTGATTTTCAAAAAAGTAAATCAAGTAAGATGAATTTGAGATCATGTGTGTTTTTTTCCCCCAAAATCTTTATTTTGTGTGTTTATGTGTGCATGAAAGACCGGTGAGACACAGTTAAATTTGAGGAATTTACTTTATTTACAATTTAGTACCAGGAATCCATGATACGCCTCATGCTCATCCACCTCATGCCACTGTATCCCATGTTCATGAAGTTCCTGTACTCTCCAGGCCTCAGGTACATCATCCTGCCTCTGTAGTTGGGCTGCTCGTACATCAGCCAGTGTCCGTCATACACGTGGCAGGACATGCAGCTGTTCATGCGGTAGCGGTCCATGAAGTTGTCACAGTCGTCCATCATCTCGTACATCTGACCACCGAAGTTGTCTCTCTCATAGATCCTAGCTCTGTAGTTTCCTCTGTACTGTGGTGCCAAGAACATTTGAAACAGATAAAGATGATTGTTCAAATACAAATGCATCAAAAGAACCTACAAAAGGAAATTTCCTACCATGGGGATCATACGGCAAGACCTCATGTTTCCGCTCCATCCCATCATGCTCATACAGTCAGAGTACTCTCCCCTCCTCATGAACCACTGGTTTCCCATGTAGTTCATGCGGTCGTAGACCATGAAGCAGCCGCTGTCCACCCTGCAGGAGTGACACCTGCTCAGGTAGGAGGACATGTCGGAGCAGTCGCCCATGCACTCATAGGAGCGACCCTGGAAGTTCCTGTCCTCGTAGAAGATGATCTGAAAGGACAATGATGCTTCATTAGTTACATGTTCAGAAACTTTTTGGTGAAAATTTATTAAGAACTGAATCGATTTGAAATGGAAGTGTCCCTTTTGCTTAAACAGTTAATTTTTTAAAAAGACTCATTGCCAGTACCTACCTTGCCCATGGTCATGGTTACAGTGTTTGTTGTTGCTCTTCAGGACTGAGCTGGGACTAATGTGAATCTCTGTCAGTGGGAAACGTTACTTATATAGTTGGTTGTGTAAAAGCTACATAGAGCTTCTGTTGTACTAATCCCTGAGCCAGCAGCACACTATAGAAACCTGAAGAACAGTCAGGGTGCTAAAGGGTTATTATCTGACCACTGTAACACTATGGTGGAAATGAATGTATATAGATACAGTATTGTTGTCTAATGTATAGTCAAAACAAGACAATTGAGATAATTGTAACAGTGACATTTGGCAATGACAGGATCTTTTAAATCCTGATATAAATATATATCTTTGTACAAATTCAGAAATTCTAAAGCTACATGTAAATATACCACAGAAGACAAGGGTAGATTTGTTTATTAATAAGTAGATGCTGCTCAGTTTCCCCTGGATCAAGCTCCTGTTTAGGGTCCATTTTGTGCCAACTAGGGCTCATTGGGTGTATTCTCCGGAGCCACAGCACATTCTAGCCCTTGAACTGTCTGTGGTTTCTTAAGTTCTAACACCTGTCCCTGGCCCATGAACTTTTCTGTTGCAGGCTGCATTGCCTGTCTCCAGAGTGGCTTTATTATAATGGTGTCTTAGGCCAATTCCTGTATGACCTGTACTACTCTCCCTGCCCTGTCTCAGTCAGGCCCCTTTAACTCTTCCAACCCTACTCTGGAGTCCTCCTCCACACCATCTCCACCCCAACATCTCAGTGACTGGTGAAATACTTCTTTAGCAACTGTCTTGAATCTGGCTTTTGATGGGTACTGTCATAGTCCACCCTGTGAAATGGTTTACTTCAGTTGAATTAGTTTTTTATTGTTTTATTTAGTTGTTCTTGGTTTTTTTTATTACATTAGGCTCTATGGTTTGTCTTGTATTTAGTTGTGTCACTACCAGTTTTATTTTGATATGGTTTTCCTGGTGTCTTGTCATTTGTTCTGCCTCCTGTGTTTTCCCTCTTGTTTGATTACCTGACCACATCCAAATGTGTTGCGCCTGTATTTCATTTTCTTCCATCATTGTGTGTATTCATACCTCCCTTTCTCTGTTGTTCCTTGTCAGGCTGTCTGTACACATCCTGCCAGTGTTCATTTCCTGGTCACATCTGCTGTGAGATCTTTTCTGTTGTCATGTCAACTCTGTGATCATTTGGTTCCTTGATTTGTTATTAGCCATTTGTTTGTACTTTCATTTACTTCCCTGGGGGTTGTTTTTATTTATTTACCTTTTATTATTTTTTTATTATTGCCCCCAACACCTTTTGTGTGTTTGTCTTGTCCAATTCTCAATTTTTGACTTGTTTAATAAACCCCTTTGTTTGGACCATGCATCATCTTCTTTTTCCTTGAGTCCTTGGGTCCTGCTCAACACTGCAAAATGTAACACTCCCAACCCCGATGAGATAATATTGGTCCACACAGGAATGAAGGGGCAATGTGTAAGAAAAGCCCAACTTTTGAGTTTGAGTTACTCTAAATTAATATGGGATTGGTCCCGTCTTATTTCCATGCAAAATCAATAGGGGGCAACGCATTATCAGAAAGGTAGTGAGTGCTTCTCTGTGTACCGCATGGCCATGCAGTCGTATCAGTGAAGCTGTGAACCATTTTGAAGCTCTCTGACGGCTGGACGGAGTCGCAAAACAACTCACCACAACAGCAATAGGGGGTGTTACATTTTTCCCGCTCAGCCTTGTTCTGACAGAAGGCATTTGTTGGTACTGGAGTTCTCCTTGTTCCCTTTACCACCCTTATCTTCCACTGTACCACAGTCAGAGTAGTGAATGGGATGGTTTTACTGGTCCTCTTAGTGTGCATGTCATTCAGGGTGTGCATTAGAGCATGCTGTGTGCATGTTCCCATACTGGGCTCACAGGTGGCAACTTAGGGATCATCAGAACAGGAGAAGGGAGAAACTGTGGAGTATATGAATGAGACCGATTGATTGAGACTGTGCCTGCCTATTTTTAAACACCTGAATCCCTGTTAAGTTCGACATGTGTCTTTGTCCTTGCGTACCTTCAGGTGTTGGTTTATTCTTTAGTCACCACCAACAAATTACCTGTGCCAGACACTTTGGTGCTTAAATTCTTGAACTTCACCAGTCTAAGCGTTTTGCAGTTTAATTTGCACTTTGTTAAACCTTGTCACTGTGCATTAAATAGCTTGTTTGTTGAACTTTGCTAACAAAATTAAACATGTATAATAAATTGAGCAAAGTGCCCAAGAATTTTTTTACTTAACTTTTTTTTATGTGTTTATGTGTGCATGAATGACCAATTAGACAAACAGTTAAATTAGAAGGGTGCGTTTATTAAAAATTTAGTACCAGGAATCCATAATACGCCTCATGCTCATCCACCTCATGCCACTGTATCCCATATTCATGAAGTTCCTGTACTCTCCAGGCCTCAGGTACATCATCCTGCCTCTGTAGTTGGGCTGCTCGTACATCAGCCAGTGTCCGTCATACACGTGGCAGGACATGCAGCTGTTCATGCGGTAGCGGTCCATGAAGTTGTCACAGTCGTCCATCATCTCGTACATCTGACCACCGAAGTTGTCTCTCTCATAGATCCTAGCTCTGTAGTTTCCTCTGTACTGTGGTGCCAAGAACATTTGAAACAAGTTCAGATGATTGTTCAAGGACAAATACATCAATTGATATCTAGAGAATGAAATTTCTTACCATGGGGATCATACGGCAAGACCTGATGTTTCCGCTCCATCCCATCATGCTCATACAGTCAGAGTACTCTCCCCTCCTCATGAACCACTGGTTTCCCATGTAGTTCATGCGGTCGTAGATCATGAAGCAGCCGCTGTCCACCCTGCAGGAGTGACACCTGCTCAGGTAGGAGGACATGTCGGAGCAGTCGCCCATGCACTCATAGGAGCGACCCTGGAAGTTCCTGTCCTCGTAGAAGATGATCTGAAAGGACAATGATGCTTTATCAGTAACATGCTCAGAAGATTTTCAGTGATAGTTTATTAGGAATTGTTTCTGAAATGCAAGTATCCTTTATATTCTCAATTATTTATTTTTTGGAAGACTCATTGCCAGTACCTACCCTCATGGTTACAGTGTTTGTTGTTGCTCTTCAGGACTGAGCAGTGGCTGATGTGTATCCCTGTCAGTGGTAACAATTACTTTTATACTCACTCAGTTTGAATAAGTACATAGAGCCTCTGTTGTACAAATCCCTGAGCCTGCATCACACCATAGAATACTGAAGAGCAGTCAGGGTGTTAAAGGGTTATCATCTGATCATTGTTGTGGAGATGAATGTACTGTATAATGCAGTTTTGTTGTTTAATGTATACCAAATACAAGACAATATAGAACTAGGTTGCATTTGGAAACTACAGGAAACAACAATACTTTGTCCTGATTTAAATAGTCATGTTACTTTGAATTTAGAAGTATTCAAAGCTCCATGTAAACATATCCCAGTAAATAAGGTAATAGATTTGTTTATTATGCTCTTGATGTTGGTGAGGACTGACTGCAGTTATTAAATATATTCATCACCTGATTTTGAAAAGTCAAACAACTTCTCTAGCAAAACAAATCCAGCAATTAACTAGCAAATGTTACATAAGAGGGCACTCTGGAGCCCCTGAGCAACACCCAGACTCAAGACTTCACAACATGCTTTGCAGCAGTCCTGATGTGTGTGTCTAGGCCCCGGGAGGAATTCTTTCCCCCTGGGGCCTAGACACTGGTGGTGGTGAAGGAGCCAGAGGACGAGTGTTGCCATGAGGAGATCTCCAAAACATTGGCTTGACTGGAGGGAGACTGACAACCAGGTTAAGGTGGTGAAGGGGAGGTGGTGGTCTTGCGAATACATGATGCTGAAATAACAGCTGAACAAGAGCAGAGAAATATTTACGGCTTGAAAGTGATTGATTCCAACTGCCTTGCTGCCTTAATGATGATTGGATAAAGACTGGGCCAGCAAGTGCATGATGCGGATGCCAAGTGGGTTTTTTCTGACTGAGTACAAAGACAGTTTTCCTTTTGCTAAGCTTCATTTCAACCAGGATGATCAGAGACTAAAAAGAGATTGTGCAATTATGAAATGAAACTGATTGACAGCAAAAGAAGAATCTTTAGACCCCCACAGGATGTGGGAACTGTGGAGGCAATGCATTGAACAGAAGATCTAGATTCTAGATTCTAGATCTAGATTACCCACCCACCCCTCACCCCAAAAAAAAAAAAAAAAAAAAAAAAAAAAAGGGACACAACAAAATATATATCTTACTTGAGCATGCAGAGTTACAGCTCAGGGAAAAAGGTCATGTGACGATGGACGATGATGATGGACAATGACATAGAACATAATGATAACATGAAGAATAGCGCTGACCAGGAGTTTAGGAGAAGCTGGGGGATAAGCTCTACGTACACAGGGTTGGTGATGATAGAAGAAGGAACAGAAGTGGGAAGAGAGAAAGTATTAAGTAAGCAGCAGAGATGAGAATTTAAATGGAGCAGGCCAAACACAAAAGGTAACAAGCCTGAGCAGGAAGGTATTCTTCAGGGATGATGCAAACAATAATAATAATTATAATAACAACTTGGCAATGATGTGATGGAAGAGATGTGATGATGCATTGGAGATGAAAATGAATGTATAGGAGGTGCTGACAATACTGCTGTGTTGCAGGGAAATCCAGATGATGTTGCAGGAGAAAACTATATGCAGGCATAGGAGAGGGTGGTGTTACAGCCGTGATACAGGAGAATTGAGACACACCACCACCAGGATATGCATGGCTTATGTCATTGTAAGGATTTGAGAAATCGTGAGCTGTCAACATAGAAACGCAGTCAGGAAGAATGTAGGAGGAGTAGGTGGAGGAAGATCCGTAACCCAACTGCTGTAGTGGAGGCTATGGAAGGAGATTCCTTGTGTTACAGTGGAAGTGGTGGACCCTATCCTAAATCAATGGCCTGAATTCTGCTTAGGGGATGAGTTGCATTAAAGGAGGATGTTTGAAATGATGATAAACCAATACATTGAGACAGGAATGATGGAGAAATAGATAGTAGTAAAAAGTCTGAGGTGGCTTTAGAAGGACAAAAGGGGAATCACTGTGGGCAAACTATTGTGCAAGCCCTTTCCCCTTGGGTGTTTAATGAGTAGGCTAGGGTGGAAGAAAGCTCATCCAATGAAATATCTCTATGTGTTAAAATAAAGTAGATGATATTTTAAATTAATTAATTAATAAATAAATGAATTAAGTTATCCCTCTTCCAGTGACATGATTGTGGAAATTAGGAACAGAAGGCCAGATCGAGGTGTTTAATGATCAATGGTATGCTTTGAGGGATTAGGCACATGACAATATTTAACATCTAGAACTGGAGATTAGTTGCTGGGTAGATTATTATTATTATTATTATTTCAAAATTAATTAATTAATTAAATTAATAGGGATTCCGTATTGGCTGAACATGGATTCAGCTTGGTATGTTAGCGTGAATGCTATCAAGCCAGAAATGCTAATGCTTCATGAATGCTATGAGCCAATTTTGTCATCGCTGACTAGTCATCTGTGCACCAGACCCTTCAGTGATTATAATCTGGAACTTTGCCAGTTTAAGAGTCATTCAGTTGAATCTGCACTGTGCTAAACATTGCCATTCAATCTGTTTTGCAGCAGAAACTACAAACTAAATTATAATTGTTTGTGAAGTTGATTGACTTTAATAAAAAAAAGTTAACTAACATTAAAGTAACATTAAATACAAATACACTAAGTGACATTAAATATTCAAAGTCAAAGCGAACTTTATTGTCAATCACATTGTGTAACAGTCATTACACAGGGGATCCAAACTGTTTCCCCAAAACTCCAAATGTGCAAATTAACATTCAACACACATTTACTATGCAAAATAAAAGTGCACACAGGCATCAACACTATTTACATAAACACAAGATACACAGACAGACAGACAATGGACACATACGTACATACATTTTCTAGACAAAAAGGGAGTCTGAGGTAGTCTATGATATTATGAAGTGATAATAAGGTGCAATATGAAGGGCAAAGTGTAAAAGCAGCATAGACATGAGTATGAAAAAAGTCTTGTGGATGTAGGGGTACAGAGTGGAGAGAAAACCGATAATAGCAGAATCAACAATCCAAATAATTTATTATTACTAAAATAATGGCTGATTAATTTTCAGTGATTTGATTGATTTCTGTTTAATTGTTATTTCGGCTTTAAACATGTTAAAAATGCTTGGATCCTTGACTGTGTCCATTGACCCTCTTCTTGTCATTCTATTTGTTTTCCTACATAATAACCCTACAAAGTTTTAGCAAACTTTTAATTTTTTAAGCCTTTGCTGTATAGAAAGGCCTAATCCTTTTTTCCACAGATCTTTTTGTTGTTTGTTTGTGTATGCATGAAAGACCAGTGAGACACAGGTATATTCAAGGAGTGAGTTTCTTTTATTTACAATTTAGTACCAGGAATCCATGATACGCCTCATGCTCATCCACCTCATGCCACTGTATCCCATGTTCATGAAGTTCCTGTACTCTCCAGGCCTCAGGTACATCATCCTGCCTCTGTAGTTGGGCTGCTCGTACATCAGCCAGTGTCCGTCATACACGTGGCAGGACATGCAGCTGTTCATGCGGTAGCGGTCCATGAAGTTGTCACAGTCGTCCATCATCTCGTACATCTGACCACCGAAGTTGTCTCTCTCATAGATCCTAGCTCTGTAGTTTCCTCTGTACTGTGGTGCCAAGAACATTTGAAACAAGTTCAGATGACAATTCAAAGACAAATACATCAATTGATATCTAGAGAATGAAATTTCTTACCATGGGGATCATACGGCAAGACCTGATGTTTCCGCTCCATCCCATCATGCTCATACAGTCAGAGTACTCTCCCCTCCTCATGAACCACTGGTTTCCCATGTAGTTCATGCGGTCGTAGACCATGAAGCAGCCGCTGTCCACCCTGCAGGAGTGACACCTGCTCAGGTAGGAGGACATGTCGGAGCAGTCGCCCATGCACTCATAGGAGCGACCCTGGAAGTTCCTGTCCTCGTAGAAGATGATCTGAAAGGACAATGATGCTTCATCAGTAACATGATCGGAAGCTATTTAGTCATAATTTATTAACAACTGTATCAATATGAAATGTAAGTGTCCTTTTTTTCTTAAACAATTAGTTTTTTTTTTTGTTTTTGTTTTGGATGAATCATTGCCAGTACCTACCTTGCCCATGGTCATGGTGTTAGTTGTTGCTCTTCAGGACTGAGCTCTGACTAATGTGTATCTCCGTCAGTGGGAACCTTTACTTATATAGTCGCTCAGTGTGAAAACTATGCAGAGCTTCTATTGTACCAATCCCTGAGCCAGCAGCACACTATAGAAACCTGAAGAAGATTCAGAGTGCTAAAGGGTCATTATGTGACCATTGTGGTGGAAATGAATGTTCTGTATACATGTAGTATTGTTGTCTAACATACAGGAAAAACAGGACAACATAGTTTAAGTCTAAAGTGAGATGACATTTGACAAATTCAGGAAACAATAATGCTTAAAGCCCTGATCTGAATATTAGTCTTTCATTGTTGAGAGGATTTAGATTCAGAAGTACTCAAAGCTCCATGTACACATATCCCAGAAGACAATAGATTTATTTGTTGAGCACTTATTGATGTTGGTGAGGACTGGCTACAGCAGTTGTTTTACAGGGTGTGTTCAGACTACTTTTTTAATTGGTTAGAGAAAAAATATCACCATCAGTATGTCAAAAGCCATAATTTAAGAGTTAAGTTGCACTTATAATAATCATACTGTCACATGACTTCAACAGAATCATACATGAATGTTGTCTTGTTAATTTCAGACTTGAATAATTATGGTCAAACAACAACAATAACCAACCGAGTACTGGAAAAGAGGTATGAAACTGTATGAAAGCAGAGTTGTTACTCCAAACCTATAGAAGGAAGCATATTATAATAAATTTAGGGTGTGTCCTCTTATCTTAGATGCAACAATGCATGTTTATTTCATCCCTCCTCCCTCCTCACCTTCCCCTGTGTCCTCAGACTGACCTTCAATGTTCTGGAACTAATCCCAGTGGAGCACTACATCACTGGAGTGGTTTTACTGGACCTCTTAGTGTTCTTGTCATTCAGGGTATGCATTAGAGCATGCTACATGCATATTCCCAGACTGGTGCCAATTTAAGGATTATGGGAGAAAGATAAAGAGATGTGTGGCGTTTTGATTTACATTGATTGAGACTGCAGAGAAGAGACGTGGTGATATTAATGGATGTGTGATTGAACATAAGAAAAAATCATGAATTAAAGGAAACAGTGGAGAATGTCTCAGAGAAAAGACTGTAAGACATGTCAACACTCTACTCATGGTTACTATTTCTTCATGCTGGACTGAGTGCAGACTGGCTCATATATTCACTCACTATCGCCTCTTGACGACTGTCATTACCTCTAGTGTTCACCCACACAGGATAAAGTCTGGTGATACACTGCTCTGCATCAGAACTTTCAAGAACTTATCACCAGTCTACGTCAGACTCTTGAGACACAGAACAGCAGTAAATATTGGACAGACCAGAGCTCGGTGGTCAGCATATGGTTCAGGTATGTCTACAACAGAAGACAAAGAACTTTGGACACAATGATAAAAATGTAATTTATTGGCATTCTCACGATTATCTCATTAACTTTTGACATTTTGAATCAAAATACTCACAAACAATACATTAAAAATGCAACAATTTACCTACTGGAAATGAATAATCACCCAAACATTTTTTGAGAGAATGAAGTGCAATATACTGTAAGTTAAACTGTATAGCCTAAAGCTGCAAATAACAGCCCGGGTATTTATTTTTCCAAATGACTCGACAGTCTCTGTGTTTATTTGGGACAGGCCTCTATATGAGACAGGCATTTAACTTTTTAAGGCAAAGTACTGAAGTACAGCGGCCACAGACGGACTGGCTATTTGGGAGATTTCCTGAAGGGCTGGTCTGCTCCCTGCTGAACTGGCCAGTGGTCATAATGTTTTTTTTACCTCATTAAACACAGCCACAGTTAACTGCAGCAGCCTGTCCTCGCAGCCGCAGGTGGCACAGTGACAGACTGGTAATCTGGAATCTGGGCAGATACCAGCCTGTCCAGATTGTCTGTCACTGACTGCGGAGCTATGGTATCGTTACGTTTTTAAGTCATTCATGTCATTTATCAATGGATCAATGGACAGATCCTCGGTGTGTGTCTGTCATTCAGGGTGTGCGTTAGAGGATGCTACGTGCATGTTCCCAGACTGGACTCATTGGTGCCAATCAAAGAATTATCAGAGACAGAGTCCCTGGACTGATGTTGGTGAGATCTCCTAGTATACAAAGTAATGGGGATAGGATAGGATAAGATACCCTAAATGTGCTGTGAGGGCTTCTCCTGCCAAAATTTATCTACTGCACATTGCCTCAGCATACAAGAAATGTTGAGTAAGGAACCAGACCACTACAATCTACCCACAGTTACTACATCTTCATAGTGTACTTGATCAAACACGTTCTGGGTGTTCTTCAATGTTGTGTACAGCAGACACTACAAACTGAATCACAATCTGGACTTTGAAAACAGTAAATCAAATACCAGGGAATCTAAAACACAATCAGGTTTTTTTTTTTTTTTTTTTTTTTTTTTTTTTTTTTTGATTGATTGATATTTATTTGGGTGTATTTCTATGTTTCAAAGTCATGTGAGACAAGGAGTCAAGATAGTGGGTTTACTTTATTTGCAATTTAGTACCAGGAATCCATAATACGCCTCATGCTCATCCACCTCATGCCACTGTATCCCATGTTCATGAAGTTCCTGTACTCTCCAGGCCTCAGGTACATCATCCTGCCTCTGTAGTTGGGCTGCTCGTACATCAGCCAGTGTCCGTCATACACGTGGCAGGACATGCAGCTGTTCATGCGGTAGCGGTCCATGAAGTTGTCACAGTCGTCCATCATCTCGTACATCTGACCACCGAAGTTGTCTCTCTCATAGATCCTAGCTCTGTAGTTTCCTCTGTACTGTGGTGCCAAGAACATTTGAAACAAGTTCAGATGATCGTTCAATGACAAATACGTCAAATGATATCTAGAGACTGAAAATTCCTACCATGGGGATCATACGGCAAGACCTCATGTTTCCGCTCCATCCCATCATGCTCATACAGTCAGAGTACTCTCCCCTCCTCATGAACCACTGGTTTCCCATGTAGTTCATGCGGTCGTAGACCATGAAGCAGCCGCTGTCCACCCTGCAGGAGTGACACCTGCTCAGGTAGGAGGACATGTCGGAGCAGTCGCCCATGCACTCATAGGAGCGACCCTGGAAGTTCCTGTCCTCGTAGAAGATGATCTGAAAGGACAGTAACAGCTTAGTAACATGTTCAGAAGCTTTTCAGTGATAATTTATTAAGGACTTAATTTTAAATAAAACAGTCCCTTTTTTCTTAAACAATTAATGCTTTTGATTAATCACTGCCAGTACCTACCTTGCCCATGGTCATGGTGTTAGTTGTTGCTCTTCAGGACTGAGCTGTAACTGATGTGTATCTCTGTCAGTGGTAACAGTTACTTATATAGTCGCTCAGTGTGAAAACTATTTTGAGCTTCTATTGTACTAATCCCTGAGCCAGCAGCACACTATAGAAACCTGAAGAGCTGTCATGTTGCTAAAAGGTTATTATGTGACCATTGTGGTGGAAATGAATGTCCTGTACATGAAAGTATTTTTGACTAATGTATAGAAAAAAGACAGTTAACATAAAAATAAGATAACATTAGTGAACCACAGCTAACAATAATGCCTTAGGCCCTGATCTAAACATTAATCTTGTTTTAGATTCAGATGTACTCAAAGCTCCATGTAAACAGATGCCAGAAGACAAGACATTGGTTAATGTTGGTGACGTTGGTGATGACCAGCTACAGCATTTTTGGATCAGTTCAAAGATGACTACTATGAACATTCTCAACTTGGGATACTTAATAAAAGATTTTACTCTTGCTATATAGCCAAAATTACAGCCAACAGATGTTCATTTACCACGAGATTCAACCATTGTTGCATCTAAAGGAACCTTGGAAAAATAACTCTTGCACAAGTTAATGTTCGTGGTCTCACAGCCTAAACATAGATAATGGTGGTTCTTGTATCAGATACGATAAAGATCCTCAAGACCCAAAAAGACATTACACAGTTGTTTTTACATGATATGTTCAATTTAGAATAGAATAAAATAGAATAGAACAGCTACTTTAGTGTCATTCAGAACATATACCAGTGAGTGCACATTAGATAAATACACAACATGCAGTAACACAGTAAAACTAAAGTTTTAGCATTTTGAACATAAAAATTAACCCAAAATACACATTTTTTTTTCCTTCACATTTTCGAGTGGCCTTTTATTGTGGCCAGCCTAAGGCACACCTGTGCAATATTCATGCTGTCTGAACAGCACCTTGATATGCCACACCTGTGAGGTGGATGGATCATCTCGGCAAAGGAGAAGTGCTCACTGACACAGATTTAGACAGATTTGTGAACCATTTTTAACAGAAATAGGCATTTTGTGTACATAGAAATCATTTTAGATCTTTGAGCTCAGCTCATGAAAAATGGGAGCAAAAACAAAAACTTGCGTTCATATATTTGTTCAGTGTATAAACATTCAGGGAACATAAAATATTTTTGTATACATAATGGTACACTACCGTATGGGAACTTAAAATAGAATTAGAAAATATGTTACTATGAGTTATTTTGAGTTCAAGAGGCTGATGACTTGGGGAATTAAACTATTCCAGAGTCTAGGTGTCCTGGTCCTGATGCTGCAAAACATCCTCCCAGAAGGCAGCAGGGAGAAGAGTCTGTAGTGGCGCTGGACAGAGTCTCTAATGATGTTGCGGCCTCTGTTGAGACAGTGTTTGTACACAACGTCCTGGATGGACGGAAGAGAGATCCCGATGATGTTCTCTGCAGACTCATCACTCTCTACAGCGATTTCCTGTCTGGGGCTTTGGAGCTTGAGATACAGTTGGTCAACACGTTCTCTGTGGTTTGTCGGTGAAGGTGATGAGAATGGGAGAGGAAAGGTTTGCTCTCCTTATCTGGCACAGGAAGTGCAAACATTGCTGAGTCCATTTAACCAGTGATGATGTGTTCAATGACTAGTCCAACCTGTCACTTATCTGCATCCCCAGAAATGTGATGCTGACTACCTCACAGCTCTGTTGTCAACGATGAGTCGATGATCTATGATTGATGATGACCACTTATTTTTAGTCCTAACTTATTGTGCTCTAAGCACCGACCGGAGTAACACTGCAAATTGGGTTGTATAAATAAACAGATTCAATTCTATTCTTTCCTATTTAATTCTATTCTGTCCAACTTTTACATTCATACTGCAGACTAACAAGGGGTAATATATTATCAGAAAGGTATGTCCACTCTTATCTTTGAAACAAGAAATCACTCTCCTTGGTCCCTTTTCTACAATCATCTTCCAATGAACCATAGTCCGAGTAGCCAATGGGCTGGTTTTTACTGGTCCTCTTAGTGTGTCTGTCATTCAGATTGTATTAGAGCATTAGAGCACGCTGCCTGCATGTTCCCAGACTGGAGTCACAGGTTCCTACTTAAAGGTGACAGAGAATCAAAACCTGTTTTCACCTCATCTTTGCTGAAGAACTGTCACCTATCCACATTCAGGAACATGTGAAAAGTGCTAGAAATTCTGAACATATCCTTTTCATAGGAACTCCTCTTTTAGAAATGTCGCTAGAAAATGGATCAATTTTTAAAACGGTTGTTTGTGACATCAAATATTTTTCATTGCCCCTGCACTCTGACTCCATTCCCTCCCCTTCATTCAGAAGCTGGCGAAGTTGCATTCATTTGAATGAAGGAGCCAATCAGTGTCAAGTGCTAGAATTTCATAATGATGTTGCCAGTTAAGCCTGAAAAGATGCCAGATACGTGAAAACCATGTGTTTAAAACCCCCACCCTAAAATATCTTTCGGAGAGAGGTTTTTATGAAGCTTCTGAGGCGTTACACATCCAACCAACATTTTATTGTGTATATGTCACATCACAGAACAAGGATCAAAACCCTGTTCAACTGTTCTCTGTCAATCTTAAGGATTATCAGAGAGGGATAAGAAGGAAACTGGGTGGACTTGTGATTTACATTGATTGAAACTGCAGGGAAGAGACTGGTGGTCATATGGTAAAAGGTTAGCATGCTAACTTCAATCAGTATTTCTGTAATAAAACACATAGACATCTTATAGAACTATTACTATTATAACTATTACACATTCTGTGGATGTTAACATACTGAGTTAAAATAAATATTAAAAATATAATAATTTACCTACTAGACCTACTAGAAATAATCATTTGGTGTAACATTTTCTGGAAGACAGTATGCAAAATAGGATGAAATAGCAACCTGTATTTGAACTGTGACAAACCAAATAATGTTGTAAAAACACAATATATATATTGTTTGATATTGTGCTGTTTGTTTATCTATTCTGTCTTTATTTATCCATCTGTGTGTGTGTTTCTATGCATGCAAGACCATTGAAACAAGTCAAAATAGAGGAGTGAGTTTACTTTATTTACAATTTAGTACCAGGAATCCATGATACGCCTCATGCTCATCCACCTCATGCCACTGTATCCCATGTTCATGAAGTTCCTGTACTCTCCAGGCCTCAGGTACATCATCCTGCCTCTGTAGTTGGGCTGCTCGTACATCAGCCAGTGTCCGTCATACACGTGGCAGGACATGCAGCTGTTCATGCGGTAGCGGTCCATGAAGTTGTCACAGTCGTCCATCATCTCGTACATCTGACCACCGAAGTTCTCCCTCTCATAGATCCTAGCTCTGTAGTTTCCTCTGTACTGTGGTGCCAAGAACATTTGAAACAAGTTCAGATGATTGTTCAATGACAAATACGTCAAATGATATCTAGAGACTGAATATTCCTACCATGGGGATCATACGGCAAGACCTGATGTTACCGCTCCATCCCATCATGCTCATACAGTCAGAGTACTCTCCCCTCCTCATGAACCACTGGTTTCCCATGTAGTTGGGACGGTCGTAGATCATGAAGCAGCCGCTGTCCACCCTGCAGGAGTGACACCTGCTCAGGTAGGAGGACATGTCAGCGCAGTCGCCCATGCACTCATAGGAGCGACCCTGGAAGTTCCTGTCCTCGTAGAAGATGATCTGAAAGGACAATGATGCTTCATCAGTAACATGCCCAAAGGATTTTTAATGATAATATAATAAAAACTGTATCAATCTAAAAGTCTCCTTCAACAGTGCAATTTTTGGAAGACTCATTACCAGTACCTACCTTCATGGTTGCAGTGTTTGTTGTTGCTCTGCAGGACTGAGCTGTGGCTGATGTGTATCTCTGTCAGTTGTAACTGTTACTTTTATACTCACTCAGTGTGAAAAACTATGCAGAGCTTCTATTGTACTAATCCCTGAGCCAGCAGCACACCATAGAAACCTGAAGAACAGTTAGAGTGTTAAAGGGTTATTGTGTTACCATTGTGCCATTGTGGTGGAAATTAATGTATAAAGAGACCCTTCTAGTTCAAATATGGTAATAATTTCAATGCACCATAATGTGTGGGACCATTCATTCACTGGAAATATGAAACAGTATTAGCATATGTAGAAATATCATTGAATGTTTATATATGTTTTTGTAGTGTAATTCAATACAACCAATTAATCATTTTAATACAGAATCTGACAAATCTGGACTGATAATACACATATTTATGTGATCCTAACCATAACCCTGTTTCTTTAAGATCTGAACACACATTTTCACTGCACATGTGATAACTCCAACAGTGTTTTCCCTCCTATTATACATACTATGTAAGCTTCACAGCAGTAGCCTCATGTCTGATGTAAAATATGGTTCTTTGCGGATAGATTTGTCAAACTGTGAGTTTGACCATACCAGGTATTTTGCCAGGATCGAACAGCAATGAAAACTATATCATAATATGAGCAGTTAAAGATGGCAGCACTCATGAGCACATTGGCTTTTGCTCTTCAGTTTGGTGTTCTTATCGTTTGTGTGTGTGTGTTCGATCTCTATCACACAAAGTGCAAAGTCTATAGCTGTCAAAAACTTATGTACTGCACACTACAATACAGTGCAATTACAAGAGATGACAGGCGACCAAACAGCCTATATGGAGGAGGTTCACAAACTGCACTGCACTTGAGCAGGTGCTAATTGGGACTGTGTGGAAATAGTCCACAGATGTAAATCCCTGGGGATCCACATAACTGATAACCTCTCATGATTAAAACATATCACACCAACACCTAGACTTCCTGTGAGTCTCTAAGAAGCTCAATGTCTTTCACAGACCGCAGCTTTTATTCTTCCACTCTGTCACAGAGACACAGTAACATTCAGCCTCACAGTGTGGTATGCAGGGTGCACAGTGGCAGACAGGAGGGTGCTACAGAAGGTAATAAAAAACTGACCAACGATTGTTGGTTTCCCTCTTCCCTCACTTGGGGACATTGCCAACACCTTCTCCAATAACAAAGCAGAGAACATCATCAAGGACACTTCACATTCCAGTCACCATCTTTTTGCACTTCTGCCCTCAGGAAAATAGTGTAGGTCACTCAAACCACAGTGAGATAAACATCAGAGATGCTTTGCTAAAAGCAGAAACTCCTGGAGCTACTAGGATATGGTGGTGCTAGAATCTAGCAAGATTCTGTCTGGTGCTCCTTGATGGGAGGATGGGCTGAGCTTCCACAATTGGGGTGTTTCCACCACAGGAACCTCTGAGTAATATTACGGGAACTCTGCCTTTGGCGCATACCTCACATTCCTGTGAGGCAAAACTCAGGGCTGAAAAAGTTCCTGCCCTGGGTAGGTACTCCATTCGGCCCTGAAAAATTCTTGGCTGAGGCTTTAGGTTGACTTGGTGGTGACTGGTTGTAACTCAAGACAGTACATGACACAGTCAACAAAGACCATTTTTAAAACCCAGCGGCAGAAGTGTATCAATAAATTGTTTCTATAAATATAATTGAAGAAGAGAACAAAGCAACACAGTTGAAACTGTCACAAAATGATTGCAGGGTCTCACATTTAATGATCAATGTGTGGCAGTCCTCCTGTGGAGGACTGCCACACATTGGTTCCATTCTCTTGCCCTCTCCCAACTATCCCAGCCCCTAAGCATTACCAGGACCTCATTCGTGGACACACGGCTATTGTTGAGAACCTTTCTGCACGATCACAGGTGTCTCAGGTTCACTAGTATTTTGCCCCTTAACTTGTACGCTTCACCTGAACGAGGCAGCAAAGGATGGTTAACCTTCACCTGCAGAAGGATTCCAACTGTGAGCTCTCTTCAACCACAGATATTTTGAGATGGTCTCAGCTACTTGATGGCTTTCTTCAAGTGCTTCGGCTCCAACTTTTGCAGGAAGTAGTGTACAGACATTGTTGGGAAAAATGTTTGCATGCTGTCCTTTGATGACAGCCCCATCAATCAAGTCCTGGTACTTTGCTTTTTTACTGTTTGTGTAAAATAGCAAGCCACCCCCCACCCCCCATGCTTGCTTCCCAATGTGACTGATCAACCAGTTCAACAAATGAACCTATCAGAAAAGTCTGGTGTGATCCTTACTTTTACTTCAACGTTGAGGGTCCTGGCTGATGAATCTCCAGTCCGTGTTCTAGTGACAAGGGTCTGGGTCATTGCCACTCCTGGTTCGTGTTCCCATTTTGAGGGTCTTGGAGGATGCCCCACCTGTTCCTCTTTCTGTCTTGGGGTTCCTGGAGACTCCTCTCCTGCTTGGGTTCCCGTCACGTCAAAAGGACACATCAGCACCATTACCAGCCTCCAGCATGTCAGGAAGCTCCCTAGCACCAATGCCTCTCCCCAATTTGTCATTTGTGTCTTTGCTGACTGTTTCTGCTCTGGGCCTGTTTGTGCCCGTCTGTGGATTCTTAGCTGCCAGCCCCAGTTTCCTTCAAATGTTTCTGTCCCTGGCATCAGTTTGTGACTACAATCTAGCCTGAGGCCACTCTGGTGTTAGTTACAGATACATCAATTAAATGTCACATTCTCAAAGGAAACTTTTGTCTGCAGTGTTGTTTTCTGTTTTCTCATCTGTGAAAATGAGCCTTAAAACTAACTCTCCATCCCTTTGTTGCTTGTCATGAATGATCAGTTTTAGATGCCTAATTAATAAATAAACTGTGTGACTTTATTCAGGTCTCAGACCTTTAATTGAATATATGATCATGGAAGTAAAAATGATTCCATGATCAGTGATTTTAGTCTTCCTATTACAGATGTTTTTCCTTCAGGTCTGGTCATGGTTGGAAATCTAATACTTTTCAACATGTATTTGTAGATTGTTTTAATGTGTGTAAAAGTTCATGTAATCCTGTTTATGCTGTGGAGAAATTCAACATATGCAACAAACCTTTATACTGTATTTATGTGTAAGTTTTTCTGCAGGAAACCATAAGATAACTGTGTGAAGTGTGTGGTCATCTGGACTGAAGGAGTAGGATGATATATGTGCCTTAAATTCACTGGTTCACTACTCAGCAGATGTTTAGTCTAAAGTTTTAACAGAAGTCACAGCAGCTCTCCCATAAAACAGAAATTGCATATCTGTGGTTTGATATAAAACGACACTGACAAGCGTTTTATTGTTTGATTCGTCTTTTCATTTTATTCAACAGAACATTTTTTTCATTGCTCAGCTTCAGCAGAAATCCATGATACGCCTCATGCTCATCCACCTCATGCCACTGTATCCCATGTCCCTGAAGTTCCTGTACTCTCCAGGCCTCAGGTACATCATCCTGCCTCTGTAGTTGGGCTGCTCGTACATCAGCCAGTGTCCGTCATACACGTGGCAGGACATGCAGCTGTTCATGCGGTAGCGGTCCATGAAGTTGTCACAGTCGTCCATCAGATCGAAGCTCTGGCCCTGGAAGTTCTCCTGCTCATAGATTCTCATCCTGTAGTTTCCTCTGTACTGTTGGGAAAAATGAATTAAACATTAATTTAGTTTAAACCACATTACAAACAGAACTGCAGCAGAAGATACATTGGTGTTTCCTCCTAATTCAATCACTATTATCATTATTTAGACACTAAAAATGATCCAAATGTGGTTTCTCTTCAAAATACCTGAGGAATCACACGGCAGGACCGCACAGAGTCACTGAATCCGAAAGGCATGTAGTCAGGGTACTCTCCCCTCCTCACAAAGTACTGGTTTCCCATGTAGTTGGGGCGTTCATAGACCATGAAGCAGCCGCTCTCCACCCTGCAGGAGTGACACCTGCTCAGGTAGGAGGACATGTCGGCGCAGTCGCCCATGCACTCATAGGAGCGACCCTGGAAGTTCCTGTCCTCGTAGAAGATGATCTGTAGAAAATAGGAATAATCTTAAATTGTCAGTTTTATATCTAAATTTACTGTTTTTCCTTTTTGCTGATTGCTTTATTTCCTGCTCAGTCCTCTTACGTACCTTGCCCATTTTTGATGTTTGATGATCTGTGTTGGTTGTCTGGGAATCTGTCCAACAACCTTTGGCTGCAGAGCGGCTTTTATACTTTATACGCACCCTAACGGGGTTTTGTTATGCAAATGTTGTGGAAGCTGATGAATAAGCAGCTCTGCAATCGCTGATAATTTCATTTGTGCTATCATGATCCAGAACAGTAGTGGGAGGGAGAGGGGAAGGGGGTAGGAACATGACCTGCAATTTTAAATTTCTCAGACTGGAGGAAGGACAGGACGGTGAAAATCAGTCACCAGTTCAGACTGTGGAAGTCCCTGACAACAAGTCATGGCAGATTGAATTTATCTTAGTTACTCCACATTCTCAATGTTCATCAAGCTAATCAATCTCTGGCTTGTTGATTTCACTTGTTAATGTTTCAGTTGTTCTGTGTCATGAGTTGTTGTTTTTGATAGTAGATCATTTGCTTTGTCATAGTAATAAAAGCATAGCTGTTGGTGAGTGATGTGTTCCAGCAGTGGTTCAATGGACCAAGCAGAGTCGTGCCTCTGGAGGAGCAGGAACGGGTTAATCATAAACATAAGATGTTTTCTAAAAGGAACATAAGGAGCAGAAGAGCTGCCTTTTTGGCCGGGGCTCACTGGTAAAGAGATTTCAATTTCAATGTGATTTTATTCCCAGGTAAAATAAAGGTTAAATAAATAGGAGCTCATAGTGATGTTGACCACACCATATAATTCAAATATATATGTGTAAAATAAATGTGATGTGAATAGTGTTTGACTATAGTGTGTCATAATAGTGTGACTATACTAAAATGTAAAATATCAGCAGTGATGTTGTTTCAGTTTTTTTTTTTTTTTTTTTTTTTGCTCCACATTGAACCTGTTTCTTTCCACTTCTATTTGGATCACAAGTCCATGAAAACGAAACTTCAGGTTTATTCAGATTTTTATTCATAAGTCTCACTGCAGACTTTTAGGTTTGTAAAACACAGGTCTTAATCATGACTGTGCACCACCTCATTAGTGTTTGTTATCTGCAGTGACGAACTGCAGCTGAAACATCGATATTTTACACTAAATTTTGCTCTTGCAGAAAAAGTGAGATCAATCGGCTGGTTGAACAAGCCAGCCTCTCTTGTTCTCTTTTATTTTTTTGTAACTTGTTTATTTTTGTAAGAATTCATGGTTGGTAAATTATCTTTGGCTCACCAACAAATAGATAGACATTACAACATTTACCATTGCCAACTGATGCAACATGTCCTAATGGTGATGAGTGATGACAGTTTGTGAAATAAAGCAAAATTTCTGCAAATAACCCCCATAGTACAACACTGGAAACAATATTTACATTTATCAGTCAGTGCAGCTGTTGTCTTCTGAGTCCTGCACAACTACACTGACTACCAGAGATTCAACAGCATCATGTCGTGTCACTGTGTCAAAAATGAAAGCCCAGTAACCAGAACATACCAACAAATAGCAAAATGTTATTAAGCTGTGTTTAATATATGCACTGCACCAAGCTCCATTTGAGCTGAAAGATGTCAGTGAAGTGAAACTGGGTTGTAAAATGCATGACAAAGGGCATATATTACAATTCTTAAATATTGTGGGGTTAATTTTGTGCAGGAAAGTAGCCAACTGCAGTGAAATACCACAGAGTGCACCAACCAAACAGTAATCAGTCAAAAGGCCAACGGACAAAAAGGAGAGATAAAAGGCTCATGATTTGGCAGCAGGGTGCTTTATGGCCATGCTCATGCACATCAATTATTGAAGGAAACTAGGAAAACGGCCAAGAAACCCATTTGTAGATTTGAGTTAAAAGTAGACGCGGGATTAAAATCAGGTCAAAAGACTCAAATACTAAACACTGCCATGATTCCATCAAACTTTAAAACTTTAATGCATCTGTTTTGAAATAGACCTGAGTCCTAAGAGATGAGGTTCTATGACAAGCAGGACTTTGGAGGTCAAAACTTTGATGATTGCCAGTCGGTTTACGAGGCCGTCACTTCAGATGGCGCCTGGATCCCCTATGAGCTGCCCAACTATCTCAAACACCAGGACTTTGTGGAACGTGGCGAGTACTGCAGCTATACAGACTGGGGCGCCACCTCCCCAGCATCAGCACAGCAGCATCCATGCAGGCTTCTGCAACCAATAAAATCATTTCTTACCTGTAACAACACTGTCTGATCTTATTAAATTACCTGACACCACCCTGACTTTAGCCTCTTCCCGTCTACACCAAACGTCAAAAACAATTGATCACATCTGCAGACAGATTTATACTGATCGTACCAAACATCAGGACACTTCATTCAGTAATAACTTGGTTCCAATCTGTGAACATGCACAGTGTCACATGACAGCATTTGATGTGTCAACATGAACAGTTAGTGAACCACAGAGACACCTGCATACAAACGCATCACTGAGTTGTTTCAAAAAATGAACCAAGTAAAAGGAATCATGTCAAGTTGTGACACTTAACCATGAAGTTACACAGCAACGTCACATCTATGTCACATCTTTGTTTTGATTTTTGATTTTTTTTTGGCAACTTTTGCTCAAGAAAACTTTAGAACTTCACAAAATTAAAAATGCATGCAGAATATCTACTCAATGCACAACTGTATTGTTTTTCTTTACTATAAATGAAACAAGTTATTTTATTTTATTCTGTGGGTACATGTGTAATTAATGAAATAATATTCTAAAGCATATTCTAATGCTTACTGGTATTATTTAACACAGAATATTATATTGAAGACAATATGAAATCTTGTAAAAAATATAGTCCAATATTTGTAGCTGACGTCTAAGTTTTAGTGGTTCAGGTTTTTGGATTGAGCAGTGACTCAGGTCTCGATACTTGGCACTGCTCATCAGCTATTGTGTGTTGAAAAGTGATTCAGTGAGTAAGAACAATGGGCAGACTCTAGATGATTATTTGAATTGTAATAACTGTTGACCATGGAGCTGGCAGTGTTGTTTCTGGTTTATATAAAGAGTGCTGCTTTGGTAACTGGGTGTTGTACCTTAATTTCCAATGATGGAGAAGGTGAGAGTTTATACTGTGAATGTAGAAACTGATTATTCTCAAAATCTGCAGTGGAATCCTAGGTTTTGAATAGATTCTAAGCTTGAAACTGTCTTTTCCAGCTTGTATTGTTTGAGGACCGGGACTTCCAGGGAAAGTCCTACGACTGCAAAGGAGACTCAGACGACCTGCACAATTTCATCCACCGATGCAACTCGGTCAAGGTTGAGGGAGGCTGGTGGGTTCTGTACGAGCGCAACAACTACACAGGATACCAGTACATAATTGGTCCAGGAGAGTACAAAGACTTTGGGAAGTGGATGGGCTTCAATGACCGTGTCCGCTCCTGCAGGATCATCAAGACTGTAAGTCGCCAACACAATGTGAATCTTGTCTTTCCCATATTCAAAACTAACACGTTTCTTTGACACTGCTGGTCTAAGATTAAGGGACCCTACAAGCTGAAGCTGTTTGATCGGCCCAACTTTGAAGGTCAGTCTCTGGAGCTGACTGAAAACATGAAGTTGGTCCAGGAGAAATGGGTCAGGCAGGAGGTCCAGTCCTGCAAAGTCCTGGAAGGAACCTGGATTTTCTTCGAACATCCCAACTTCTGCGGTCGTCAGTACCTCCTGGAGAAAGGGGAGTACCAGCACCACTCTGAGTGGGGAGCTCTGGGGGCACTGGTTGGATCCATCAGAAGAATCACTGAGCTGTGAAAATCAACAAGTCAAGAACATCAAGAATAACAATAAACACATTTGATGCTAATTCTTGTTTCCAACAGTGTGATATTTAATTCACAATTTATTCAACAAAGACAAGGACAAAATCAATTCTAGACAGATCAACTCCACTGCTCAGAAGGCCAAAAAAAAGTTAACCTGAAAATATAATATAATATGAAAATATAACAAATAAATAATCAACTAAACCACACTGATTGCTCACTGGTCTACAAATGACCTCCACCAGGAACTAGACATGTCCTCGTTTACAGAAACAAAACTGCCCGTCAAGAACAAATGATACGAATACTAGTAGTAGAAAAAAGATTCAGGATCTGAATGATTAACCCGACCCTCTAAAAAGGAGTCATGAATCTACACATCTATTTAACCGAGTCAGTTGAGTCCAACCACATTTGCGTGAGTGAGTGAGTGAGTGACTGAGTGAGTGACCGACTGACTTACGATGAGTTCTTCCTGTTGCTGACGTCAATAAGCTGTCGTATCAGCTTGTTGCCTACATTGTGAGTGAAATAATACTCTGCTGATCCAGTCCACATATATTTTAGACCATAAGAATTATTATTGTTAATAATAATAATAATAATAATAATAAGCGAATATTCTTTATTATGTCTAGAGTAAATACTGGAAATACTTTCTCAAGTGACTCAAATGACTCACACAACCCGGCTCATATCAGTGAGTGACTCATAATGATCCGAATCCTTCCAAAGATCCGAGTTTTACATCACTAACAAATACTAACTAGTCTTCCCTCAGGGAGATGTTATCTCTCACTGATGACTTACACAAAATTGGAGAAATCATTTGTCCCAAATGATTTTAAGGTAATAAATGAATCTAAGAGCAGACCAGGACGCTCCTGATTGAGTTTTATGTTTTTAAAATTGTTTATGGTGAAACTAAAACAAATTTCCACACTGTGAACAATCAAATTTTCATATTTGTGTTCATAGCAGTAGTATCATGCTTTATTTATCTTTTGAAAAAGAAAAAAATGTCTCCCCTCAACACTCTAATACAATCTTAATCATGATTGTATTAATATATTATTAACTTGTGTTGTCCACAATCAAAACCAGAACAACATTCAGACTGTTTAGATCAGTGATCTGGAAATAATTTTTCCTTCTTTTGTTTGATTAAGATACCAAAATGATCATTTGATTATTGTCAAGTTATATTTATTAAATAATATCAACCTTACAACAAATAAAAGAAAATATATCTTATAATTTCATAATAATGATACAATAAATCTGTTAAAAAACAAAGATAATAATTAAATAGTTCAGACTAATGGTAAAAGTGGCAGTGACTAATAAAATAAGTTATGGTTATTAGAATGATTATGTAAAAGCTGTGAGGTAAAAGTCAGTTTCGAAGGAAGATTTAAGAAACGAAATTAAATTATGGTTCAGGAACAAAGATCTTCAGCAGCAGGTGGATGAATCATCACTATTGGACTCAGTCATGAGGTTTAACAGTTGGATCCACATGGAGATCGTAGACTGAGACAATAAAATTGCAACAAATGTCTGAGAAGCTGCAGTTATCAAATGTCCCAATGTCTTTATATTAAAACAGTGTCTCAAACTGTCCTCTGGGCCGGTCAGAGCTGGTCTGAGAGCAGTTGGTCCAACTCCAGCGCCTTCAACCTCAGAGACAATTAAATTGATTTAATACATCTTTCTTTTTTCTGGAATTGGACATCGATGGATCAAAATGTCAGCGGCCGCACTAACGAGTAAACACGTAGCATTTTTAAAACAATTGCAGCATCAGCCATTGAGCAGATGTAAATGCTGAGGTAATTAAAATAACAGTGACAGTACACTGTGTATATAACTCTGGACCGGGCCTGCTGGTTGGCATTACCAGTTTGTTGGCATCATTGTGTATGTAACAGTGAGTTAAACGGTTCTGTAGAGACAAACATGGACCGTGTGGGGAAGGTAGGTGATCGTTCCCTACGACACAGCTTCTAATGTTGTTTGCTGTCGACTGAAAACCCCTGTCCTCCACAGATCGTGTTTTACGAAGACAGAAACTTCCAGGGTCGCTGCTATGAATGCAGCAGCGACTGCCCTGAGCTCAATTCTCACTTTAGCCGCTGCAACTCTGTTCGTGTGGAGAGCGGCTCCTGGGTCCTGTACGAGAGGCCCAACTACCTGGGCTCCCAGTACATCCTAACCAGAGGGGAGTACCCTGATTACCAGCGCTGGATGGGCTTTAACGACAGTGTCAGGTCATGCAGGATCATAAGAAATGTGAGTGACAGATGCAAGAAGACTTAAGCCTTAAAGAAAGTCTGATGAACTTGATCTCTGACAGCAGGGAAAAAGGGAAAAGCAATATCCACATTCTCTGAGCCTTTTGTAGGAACATTTCGGCTCACTACCCATCCAGTGTTAGTATTGTTAGTACCCTACGAGCAAGGTGAAAATATCTAATTATTCAGAATAAAATTTTGAAAAAGTCCCAAAAAAGCTGTGGATGACAACATTGTTCCTTTTTACAACTTGTGAATATATCCAACTTCAAAGAACAACAGTGCCTGAAAATCAATCAGTCATGGAGTCATTATGTCAACCAAACTGTCCAGGAGTCGGTATGCAAATGCTTGACTGATGTAAACATTGGAGTATTTGTGATCTTTACCTTCCACCTGTGAACGCAGCATAGAACTCTGCTCCAATAATCAACTATGAAATACAATTTAGAGTGATGTGGATCTTAACGCAAAATTGGGAAAACAGATATCTTTGACATCAGGGGACTAACTGAACCATGCTGTTTGTGTTGCAGACCTCCGGTGCGTTCAGGGTTCGTGTCTACGAGCGCCCTGACTTCAGCGGTCAGATGCTGGAGTCCACTGAAGACGTCAGCAACCTGCCCGACCGCTGGCACCTGCGGGAGGTTCAGTCCGCCCAGGTCCAGGACGGCGCCTGCGTCTTCTACGAACTCACCAACTTCCGTGGACGTCAGTACCTGCTGGAGAGAGGCGAGTACCGCCGCTTTAACGAGTGGGCGGCCATGAACGCCAGGGTTGGATCTTTCCGCCGCGTCCACGACTTGTAGACCATGTCCCGCATGACTACATGTTTTACTTGTTCTTTGCGCAATTAATAAAAAAGATTGTGCTCAGCATCTGTCATGTGGTTTTGTATCTATTCTGTAAAACAAAGGGCCTCACTACTGATCAAGAGTTTAAAAACACTGCACATATTCAAGTCAATGAATGAAGCTCCACCAGCTTCAGGGGCAGTTTGTGTATCTGACAGAAATTGATGTCTCACTTTCATGGTGACATAAAACCCAACCCAGCCTCACTGCAGATCATAAAATTTAATGTCTTGATTCTTTTACACAGACACCAAGTTTCTATTTTCAACACAGTCTGGACACTGATGTATTTCCGTTGGACACACATGAATGAATAAAGCATCACATTCTCTGATCACAAGGAGGTAGTGGGTATTAAATGGCACAGCACATGATGGTTCCCATCCAGTCCAATCTGTGGTTTAGACAACAACAGCACTTAAAGGGGTTCCCCTTTAACAACAAAAGTGGTTAAAGGGGAAGTCCGGCATGTTTGAACCTGTATTCTACTGTTAGAGTCTTTGAGTCAGTGTCAGTTGTTAATATATAAAAACAAACTGTCGCTACATTAGTGGAGATGTGGTGGTAGTGTTGAGCCTGGACAGGCAGCTGATAAACTGAGTGAGCTGGGCAGGAAGTTGTTTGTTGTTTGTTGGTGTTTGTTGGCCGCTGCCACCACATCTCCACTAACGTAGCAACCACTTGTTTCATTTATTAACAACTGACTCTAACAGTAGGATATAGCTTCAAACATGCCAGAGATCAACTTTAAGGTCAGGTTTCTTTTTTAAACCCGACAAGAATCTTTCTCTAACTGAACTGGAAAACTGTCTTTTTTATAAACGCTTTGTTGATAGAAAAGTCAGTATAAAACACAATAAACACACCTGATCCTCATCCTGAAGATGAATCTATTTCCTTTATTTTAAATTTGTGAAGCATTTTATTCTTGTTTCGTCTTCATGCTACAGATAAAGTTCATTATTAACTGCAATGCATCAGCAGTTCTGTGGCCACAGCCTTTCTTTAGTTCTTTCAAAATCTTTGAAAATGTTTCTTAATTGACTGATGTGTTTTCTTGAGCTGCGTGGCAAATCACAACTCACAGCTTCACAAATTAAACAAGAATTAAAACAAAACACTTTAACTTCATTGGAAACTAGATTTATGTTACATGTATTCTATTTATTAAGTATTATTATTTATTAATTTATTTTTTGTCAGTACAGCACAAAATATATTAAATTAAATTAAAATGTCTTGATCTAATGTTTCAAACCCTGTGATTATTCTAGGACTCATCAATTTACTTCACTTATAAATGTTTGCAAAATAATGTTGCACATGCAAAATACCACATTAAACATGAAAAACAGGACATTATTTGAGTATTGATGGTTGAGGTATTGATCTTTAGATGCAGACTCTGACACCGTCCTCAGTCCTGAGCGTTTGCACTGACTCTGGTGTCGTATCACTGAGCTGATAGAAGAGTACAGCAGGGAGGTCACAGATCTCAGCTAAACCTGTGGACAAAGAGGTGCAAGCTGCTGATGACTCAGTGGGATTTGCCACTAAGAGCCCGGAGCATGCCAGCTGCTGTTAGTGCTGATGCCCGGCTTGCTGGAACAACGCCGGGACCCCCACCTCAATAAAAAACACAAAGGGAGTCCGAGCCAGAACGTTCCCCCAGCTGGGGTTATTCACCTCTAAAGCCTCTTTGTTTACCACAACCACAACACTCCCAGAACTGGTTTCAGAGGAGGGTACGTGGTGTTTGCCCTCTAGTGGAAGATGTGTGGAACTACAGTCCAGACACTTCACATCCACTACAGTGAAGTTTGAAGTTTATTTATTTAAAACAGGGTCATCTTATACTGATGAACATCAGATGTTGGCTAATGTTGTCTAATTTTCATCTTTTGTCCCTTCAACAGGTTGATGATCCCTAATGAATGAGAATAATTTATAAGTAAAGATAATTAAAACCAAACAACCATGACAACAACAGTAAGAGACAGATTACAGATTATACACACTTGTTAGAGCAGCTTTGGTTTTCCAGGAACCATCTTTTTAAAATGTTTGATAAATGAGCTGAGAGTTGACAGTTTGTCCTTGGTGTTGATTTGTCCAAATGCACTTTACCTCAAGGGAACAGTGCAAGAGAGATTTTAGTGCCACATCAGGCTGTGACAATTAGTATCCTGAGATATTTAGATCTTTTCCTGGTCCAAAAGTCAGATCCGTTAATAAACAGTTTCCCCAGGTTTGTGTGGAGGATCTTCAGTCTGAGATGAACTGATTCAGAACTCAAGGTATAAGCAGAGAAACCTTCCTTCCTCAGGGGAAACACAAGTCAAACTCATAAACATCCCACAAACACCAATCAACCCAACTCTTTCCATGTTACAGCACCTGTGATTATATTCCTGATCTTGTTACACTCTAAGATAACTGCACTAGGATCAGTCTGATGTCCTTGAGCCCAGGGTCTGTAACTGTGAGGGCGGTTTAATCTCTGGAGTCTTCTCTCTGGAGACCTCTGGAGACCCGAGGTCTTCTACCAGTTGGATGAACCCAGGATGTGTCCTGATTCCTGAACTACCTGATTAAAGAGCTGAAGCTCCATTTTGAGTCTGAGATGAGTCTGAGTTCCTCAGCTCATCTCTGAGACCAGACACTGCACAGGAAACTCATCTCATCTGTCAGTCAAAGCACATGACTTTACATGAAGGTTGGAGCATTGATTCGTTGGTAAATTAACAACTTTGGAAAATGAGTCTGTATTAGTGAGTCCTGTATTACGGCTGGTACCAACCCAACCTCGTCCCACCATCACTACTGAACAAGACGGATACTTAAACTCCTTCACCTGGGACTTGAACCCGTCTCCAACCTAAAGGAACCATCCACCACTTTCCTGCAGAAAAACTAATTTACAAAGTAGAATAGAAATATTTGTTCAGGTTCAAAGCAACAGTCAAGATGAAGTTTTTTTCTGATCTGAGTTTGTTTGTCTCAACAAGACGAAACATGATTTATAGGAATCAGCTGATTCACCCACATTTGTTCAATCTACAGTAAAATCTTCATATTTCTTGTAATATGCATCAACAAAAACCTCCTTCAGCATCACAAGAGCTTCAGTCCTAAAATATTTCTGCTGTTTTATCCCCCCCGATCCCCCAACGTCAGCTCAGTTATTTATAGCCCGTGTGGATATGATTTGTAGCCGAGAGGAACTATGTTAATCCTGGGGAAAGAATCCAGTTTCTAGCTGCAGCAGTTACCTTGTATGGCAACAGTAGACGGGGAGGAGATGGAGTCACTGTAGTAAGAGGGAGGGAGGTGAAACAGAAAAAGTTATTTTAAAACTGATTAAAAATACAGTCCCATGATGTTTTTAATGCTACAGCCAATCGTCATATTTCCTCAGTTCTTGTTTCTTGTGAAAAAATAAAGGGTATAATGTTTTACATCAATAAAGAAACTTAAACATCAATCAGTTAATTAGGCCTGAACAACATGAGACAGACTAGAGCTGATGGAGCATTTTCTACTACTTCTATTGTTTGCTATGTAGCATTTACAAACACTTACATACTGTAGCACCTTTAAGAGGCAGATAACAGACAAAATACAACAAATAAACCAAGTTAACACATTAGACATCACCATGTTATGTTTTTCTACATGACCAACAGGAACAAAGACATATGTGAAGATAATGAAAAATAGAGGATCCTCCACAAAAAGTCCTCATTTTCTCTCATGTCTGGAGGTGGGTTGGGTAAAATAAAAAGGGAGGCATCGACTTATTAGAGGTTTAATGATGAATGAAATGTGTTTTACAGACACACAACCTCATCAGATCTAAGATGTTGAACATCCTCTGGTCTGGAGCTGATTACTCTCTCTGTAGCTCAGCAGATAAATTTGCTTTCGGTCTCTTGTCACCTTCTTGTCCTCTGCGGAGACCGCCTGCAGGGAGGTCGTGTCCCTGCGATGTGGCTCTCTGCCCGTGACGCCTTCAGTCGGCCAATAATTTCACAGCCTCCTTCACACACCTGCCACTCAAAACGCACACATGCATTCTGTGTTCGCACCTCACCGGCGAGCACCTGGCCCACATACGGACCTGCTGGGACCTTAATTTGGACCTGAGTTCTGTGGGGGGAAGAGTCGTGCTGGGTTCATGTAGCCAATAATAAGCCTTTTTTAACCTTCAGTGCGTCTGTCTCCTGATTATTCGTCTTGTTTTATTCTTCTTCTAATGAAAAGTAAAACTAAAGTCAGAAAAGTTAGAATGTTTGTTGGTTTTTATATATCAGAACAAGAAACAAGAAAATGGAAAAAAATCACTTGTAGCCATTTCACATGTGTCATCACTGAGCTGGTTGAAAAACAGAAAATGATACAGCACAAAAAATAAAATAAAAGATCCAGTGAAACACGTCAGAGAAACAACACTGAAAAGCTGCTCACTGTTCTCATAGATGAATATAAACACATACACTAATAGTGTAATATGGAAACATCACAGTACAAATAAGATGATAAGTATTTTAATTCACTGTATATAAACAAAATCAAATTACATTTAACATTCTTGGTTCATCACAAATATAACAATGAGTAATGTTACTATGATAATATAAATAAAACAAAAATAAAATATGAATATTAAAGGACATGTTTGTACATGTTCATGTCATCTGGTGTCTGTTTTATTTTCACTGGATTACTGGTTTTACACTGGTATTAAAAAATAATAGCTAAATAAAACAACAACAACAACAACAACAATAATAATAATAATAATAATAATTATTATTATTATTATTATTATCATCATCATATGCAGGATAATATAATGTGTCTCATGAACAGACTAAAATAAAGAGTAAATGATCGAGGTTCATTTGAGTATTTGATGTGTTTTCTTCTGCAGGTTTGACATTTGGCCACTAGATGGCAGGATTGTACACAGAGTCTCAGTCTGAACGAGGCCTGATGTTGATCAGAGTTTAAAGAACAAAGTGATCGATGTGATTCGTTGAACAACGTCAGGTAGAAACAGCAGCTGATCTGATTTTCAGTCAGATGGTTTTGTTGGTTTCATTCATTTTGAACCAAATGTTTTATTATTGTGTATGAATATGAAACACACGGAGGATGAGATGAGTGTGAGACTGCAGCTCTGAGCGGAGGTCGTCCCTCAGCAGTCGATCAATGACTCATTCTACTCTCTCAGTGAATATGGATCTTTGTGGTTTCACTGTGTTCGTATTCACTCCCTGCTCACACACACGTTTGTGCTAAAGGTTTACCACGGAGCCTGGTGTGACGTCAGAGGAGGAGAGAGAAGGGGGAAGAAAGAGTATTGCCATGGAAACCCATCTCCCTCCGTTTCTCTCTGATCTCTGATCCATCCCGGATCTGAAAACATGAAAGCTGTATCGTTACTGCGCAGACACGAAGAGATGAAGACGCTGACGGTCCCATCAGGTCAGCGCCTGGATTGTGTTTATCTTTACTGCTGCATAAATAGTTTTTATTGCCTGTTTAAAGTACAGTCGCACACGAGTCCCATTTATAGACTCATCTCACCTACGGGGCCACAACATTTGGACATAAAGTCGTTTTATTTACAGGATGGGATGTTCGGTGCGATGGCAGAGGTCAGAGGGAGGGATGAATGAGGCTCAATGTGGAGAAACATGTCAAGAAAACATCCAAAAACAGTGTTTTCAGAAAACCAACTGAAACAGGAGACCACAGCTTTACATTGATCCAGATCTTCTGAGGTGTCTGTCACACCTCCTGCACTGGTTCAAACCAAACTGAAACCGTGTGTCGGGGGAATCCCCAAGAAATCCCCAACATTCATCAGCCTGCAGCAAAAACTGCTACGACAAGTCGTTGAATCATCATTAAATCTGTTTTTTAGCTGTTGTCAGTCACTGAGATTCCAGTCAAACAGTTTGGCCCCGCCCACTCAGCCACCAGGCCACGCCCTCTGGGTCATCAGGCCACGCCCACCCAGGCACATGGAGTGAAATCTGTGTCGAGTGCAGGGCCTTCACTCCTGTTGTAAACGGTTTAAACTCAGAAAGAAAATGTTATGTCACGACACTCACATCTGTTGTGTGATTGACAGATGATGATTGTTGCAGCATAAACTCGTTCACTTGTACGTTTGTTGCTGTAATGATTCCAAGAAACTCAGTGAAAGTGAAGAGGAGAAATGAAAACAAAGACCAAGATGTGACCGAGATGTTTGGATTCGTTGGAGCCCAACAAAGGTGAGTATTTTGGATGTTTTCTAGAGATCAGAGAGACACGAGAGAGTCAAACTGTTTGGACGATGATGTTTGGTTTTAGGTTTAGGAGTATCAGCTTTGATCTAACCTACAATCATTTGTGTTGTTTGAGTTGGTCCAACCTTAGTTTTGTCGCAGCAATGAAACCTGTTGGCTAGCTAGCTTTAGCTCAGTCCTTTAGCATAAAATCATTTATGATCAGTCATTGTTGCTTCGAGTTGGTTGATGTTGGTTCGCGGAGACAGAAACCTACAGCTGCTGAAATAAAGACCGAGCTGCTGTTTTATACGTTTGTCTGAAAGACTGAAACTAAATCCATTACTGTTGGTTCTTAAGTAACTTGTGAAGTCCATGTTGGTGCATCATATTCTCTGTTGTTCTATATGTTTATTGTTTAGTCTTTATTTAGACAGTTTGAAAAATTACATAAATTTCATATAAAACATGTTTTTTTTCAGATGTTAATCCTCTGAACTTTGGTCTAAACCTGTAAAGTCCTGAATGTTGTAGACTGTTAAACATGAAGAAACGGCGTATAAATCACACCAGTCACTGATGTAAAAACCAAGATGCTACATTGTTTTACGTCACTGCTGTGTTTCTGTACGTCGGCCATGTTGGAGACGTCATGAGGAGATGGAGACGACGTTGTTCACTTTGTGTGATTTAGTTCAGGTTCTGAATCTGGGTCGGTTCTGGATCTGATCAGTTCTTTACCAATACATTAACTCTCTGAACAACCACTTCCTCTCAGACATCCAGACCACATCTGTGACATTTCCTCATTTAGAACTAAAACTTCTGATTGATCCAGTAAAACACGTAGATGTTCATCTAAACATGGATGAAGATGATGACGACCAGTCTTGAAATGTTGGATGTGCAGATCGTCTGTGGCTTTTGTGTCAAATGTTCAGACAAACATTTTAATGTTTTTATAAAGAAGAAATAAAACGATACATTAGTTAAACAAAGACGTTAATGTTCCTGATATTAAACATTAAACTAAATGAATATTTTAAATCCAAATTAATTTACATTCAGGACAAAACCTTTGGTGCTAGTACATTGCCTCTTTTACACTATTCACTGTGGTTTGTGTTGAATTGATTTCAGTAACACCCCCAGGTGTATTGGACCCATTGATCAGAGTTATTGATATTTTAAATTAACATTCAGCACCAGCGATTCAGCTGTGGTCTGTAGTGTTTCTGTATTTTTTTGGTGTGTTCGTATCTCATTGGTCAGAGCTTCGGGGGTTTTCCTGTGTCTTTTCCAGGCAGTGGTGCACGTGTCATTGTTACATTTCTTTTTCTTTTTTCTTTTTTTTTTTTGAGGTTGTCTGCACCGTTGACGTCACCGTCCAGATTTCAGACAACCCCCACCGTCCTCGTGTCTGGACGAGGTGAACGTCACGTGTAAACCTTTTAAAGTGGAGATAAAATGAATCATCTTTACATCAGAACGATCGCAGCTTGTTTTTATATCACGCTGCTTAATTTATTGTGAGATCAAAAGTTAAGACAGTGTGTGTGTGTGTGTGTGGACTGTATCAGTGTTTACTTTGAGTGTAAAGTGTGGACTCCCTGCAGCATAATAACAGACCCGTCTCCTCACACGTCGTCACGTTGACATAATGTCAGTTGCAGTTTGTTGTTTCGTTGTGTGAATGTGAGTTTAGTTTTAATTCTTCACGTCGAATGGTTCATGTTTTCTTTGGAGCCTCAGACTGGTTAATGTAAAAAAAGCCACAGATGGCTTTAATTGTACAGCAGCCTGATGATGCATGCTCGCCAAAGCAAACACTGGTTTATGACGAGGAGGGGAGGGTGAGGAGGACTGCAATGTGTCCAACACACACCAGTACCTCAGCCATGAATGCACACACAGTCACACACACACACACACACACACACACACACACACACACACACACACACACAGAGTGAGAAAGGCCTGAGCTGGTGCTGCTGTCTCTGGCTCTCTGAGTGTTTACAGTCAGTGCCGTATGAGGGGGGATCCTGGGAGGAGGCTATTTTTAGCCGTGGTTTCATCATTCCTCCCTCTCTGCTCTGCTTGCAGCTGCAGACGAGCGCTGCATCCTAATGAAGACACGAGCGGATGGCAGTTAAACACCTTCTGTTTGCTTCACACACGCAGAGACAAGCGTCTCCCACAGCTCGGCCGAACGCCGAAAGGACGAGGATACGTTGTTTTGTTTATTCAGTGAGATTTTTTTATTTTATTTTTTATCACAGGATGTCTCCTTAGCAGCACAGATATGATGTTAAATGAACCAGGGAGCAAAGCTGAAATTTACATGAGTTGCTGCCGTTGACGTGACCAGGCAGTGAACTCAGGCCTGTGGTCGGGAATGTGAGCAGTCGGTCGCTGGTGACGATAAAGTCTGTTTCATCAATGAACTCTTAAACATCTCACCCTTTAAACCTTACGTTGCATAATCTCTCTCACCTTCTAACGACTGGTACAAATGGTACGAACACATGAAAATATTCGGTGACGTCATCGTCAAACATGGACAACGTCAGCAGATCTGTAGCCACACGAGGTCAGTTTTATATCAAATTTATGTCTTTATAATTGTTCTCTCCAGGGGCGGCTGGTCAACCTTGAATATTCAGTGTCTGCCATGTTTGTTGTACCGTTGTTTACCAGTTCTGACAGATTAGATGGTGTCCAACAGAAACCAGCTTAGTCCACGGATACCACAGATCATCGAGCATTTAGATAAATCAATGAAAAGAGTCAGATATTGTGATGGTGGAGACCAAAAATGACACTGAACTTAAAACTACAAATGACTTGGTTGTTCTTAATTGTTGGTCTCTGCTAGTTGACATATCAACTATATCTATCTATCTATCTCTCTCTCTCTCTCTCTCTCTCTCTCTCTCTCTCTCTATATATATATATATATATATATATATATATATATATATATATATATATATATATATATATATTGGTTTAGATCGATAAGTTTCAGATTGATCAGAAACAACAGTCATGTGTGATGAATTTAATTAAACGTTATTATTGTGTGTGAGTGGGGTCTTGTAAAACAAAGTTTGCAAACAGTGGCTGAAGGGACCGAGCACCAGTGTAGACATACTTGTATAACGTAGTGTATATGTGAACAGTTGGATGTAAACAGCGGTGAGATAATACAGATATTTATGGAGGAGGTGGCAGAGAACTTGGTCCAAACCAAAGACCAGAGACGAGGGACAATCCTCAGGAAATGAGGTTTGAACCAGGAGACCTCCGCTGCCCCGTCAGTCCTTCTGGTTCAGTGTGTGTATATTTTTGGAAATTAACTCGCTATCGCTGTGTCTTTGAAGGGAAATTGTCATGGAGACCAAACACCAAAACAGACTCATAATGGAATCAGAGGTTCCCAAAGCGGGGTCTATTGATAGCGCTGACCGAGTGGAAAACGGGACATATCTGGGATGAACTGGTGTGTTTTCATTTCTCCAACCTTTCATCTCAACCCCCCCGCTGGGTCCTCCATGTTTTTACGTAACTTCAGGCATCTGCACTTCTTTCACACATCACCACATTTGTATTACATGGTGGTTGCTGCGTCTATTCTCGGAAATATAAACTAAATTTCACTCCAAAGCAGCACAGTGTGATTTGTTTGGAGAGGCTGGGTTGCGTCACAGTAACTGAGATCCCAGTGTGCTGTGTTTGAGCCGATGAGGCATTAGAGGAGGCAGATAAATGGCAGAACCTGGGCCTGCGGTCAAAACCTGAAGAGAAGCAGTGTGTCTCTGATACCTGCCGGAGATTTTCCATCGTGTGAGGAAAAGTCGAGTTTTTTTTTCTGCTGGTGGGTTCAACAGTAGATGTGGTCTTTGCACCATTCTCTTTTTTAACACTTGCCACATTGTTTCCGTTCTTCCTTGTGCTCCAGCAGCTTCCACTTATCTAAAATAAATATCTATTAAATACATGAGAGAACTCAGTGGTTCCTGCAGCAGAGACATGAAGCAGTTGATCCGGCTCCTGCGTGACGCCCAATCATCACCACATTGTTTGACTTGTTTCACAGAAAACGTGAACCTGTGGAGCTTCTCAGCAGCTCGATTTCACATTCGACTCTTTCTCTGTTTCAGCAGACGTCTGAATGAACAAATGAATTATTGATCCCAGAGGGAAATTAAGGAAAACAACTGACCCTGACGTGATTTGAACACGCAACCTTCTGATCTGGAGTCAGATGCGCTACCGTTGCGCCACAGAGTCCAACACATGTCTGTGTCTCCAGTTCAGTGATGATGATCGTGGTTTTTTGGAGAAGTTTGCTTGTTTGTGCTCTATTTGCTGAGATCTTGATCAGATGCCTTAACCACTTTAACAGTCTCCTTTCAACCTAAAGCTTGAGCTCTGAGCTTCTCTGTACCTCAGAGGCCGAGCCCAGACACCCTGCACCATCTCATCGTTTGAATCGCCAGTCTGGTTAGCTTAACTCAGTTTAGATAAGCATAAAAAGTTATTTTGATCGAATTTCTTGACTGAACACATTGAAATAAATCAATTCTTGTACCAATCTTGTGGACTTGATATCTCTATCTCTGTCTATTCAAACTGATGATGATTGATGATTTCGAAGATGAAATCAAACGTCTTCGTTCTGAATCAGAAAGAAAAAGTGAAACAATATTTCCTGCAACTTGATCGATTGGTGCTTCTCCTTCTAGTCTTATTATAGCAGGAGTAATGAACAAATGTCTAGTAGGACGTGTTGCTGCTGTTGCCTCATTATTTATCTTCATTCTCTAAGTTTTCATCATCAGCGTTTTGAGACGAGTGTCCTACAGGTTGTCGACGCTTTCATCTTGACTTCAAACTGAACAGCTGGAGACGACAGCGTCTGTTTTCTGTCGTCACGTCTCTGAGGTATATCTGGTGCACTCTTCTTGTTTGAACGTATGAGAAATTGATTTACGGGAGTAACAACGTTCTCAGTCAGGGAAAATGAGTCAGACGAGCCAAAGAGAAGTCTGGTGTGTTTATAGAAACGTCCAGCGGAGGATGAACGAGGGTGTTTTACAGTGTTCAGCTGCTCAGACGCTTTCATACTCTCTACTTGCTGAATTCTGTCAACAAACCATTAATGGAGGATCAAGAGAGATGCTCAGCACCTGAGAGAGGCTTATTTAAATTTCAATGGGACCCTTGACGTGGAGCCAGGGGTCTTAAACAACAATCTCAACAAGACAATTGCTCTGTCTCACGGTGTCTCTCATACGCAGCAGATTAATGTCAGACTCCTGAGGAGATGGAGGGGGTCAACCCCTCCACTCAGTGGGGGCAGTGACTCCAGCATAGCTGATAAGGAGAGAACATGGCTCCTGTCTAGCACCATTTGCCCGAGGAGGAAAATAACAAGGCCACGTGATGCAGTAACGGCCGCCGGGGTGACAGGAGGTAAATGACGAAGGAGGGAAGTGATGGATGTTTCCCACAGGCCTGTACACTGCTCATAAATAAAACTCATAAATAAGATCAACATCCAACTCTGTTAAAAATTCAAACTAAAATATCAGAATGAGTCAACGTGATTTCTCCAAAACTGCACTGTGTTTTTGTCTAAGAAAGGACTCAGACTACCAGAAACGTGGGGCGGTCCCCGGGAAACTTTATTCATTTGTTATGGCCCCGGCTCAAAGCTCAGAGGCAGTTCACTAGAGTATTAAACAGGTCAGGACATCCCATTATCCCCTCAGAGGATCTCTGAACCCAGGGCAAGGTGGATCCACATGCTGGGACGAAAACCCCTTATAAGGGAATGGAAACTCAGTGAAGTGTGGTGGAAACTGATGAAGAACTGATATATGATGTTGAGCAGTATAGACCTGCACCAGACCAGAGTCGTTCTTACCTCTGAACCAGTATTTTGAACCGGTCGAGTAGGAGTCACCTCAGAGGGTTGATATGGTAGTTTTATATTGATGTTAATGTCTGTTAATAGTGGACAACTTAAACGTTGGTGACATCTCTTTATAAACAGCTTCAGTAATATGCAGTAATCAGAGTTTACATTTTCTCTCTTTCTCAGCTGCTTCAGATTCCTGATGGTCACGGGTTGAGGTTGTATCAGATCTAAACTATGTGTTTACAGTAGACCAGAGCAGAATAATGAAAAAACTTGAGGTAAAAGCCGTCCTGATAAAAAGGAAGCACGGTTTTAGTTAAAATGTTGAAAAGTTTAGGTAAAAAGAGGAAAAAAGTAAGAAAAATGAGACGCTGCCACTCACGTGACCTTATTTGGTCTGTAAAGTAACTTTAACACTATCATCTGTTTTTCCATCCATTTTCAACCATTTATCTGGGTTCAGGTTACAGAGCAGCAGGTGAGTCTCAACAAGGTTAGTCTAGATGTTCTTCTCCCCAGCAAAACTTTCTACGTCTTCCTCTTTAATCCTGAGTCGTCCCCACACCCGATAGGATATAAAATCCCTCTGTATGTTCTGTTTATCCCAGAGTCTCGTCCCAAAGTAGACGAGCCCAGACAATCGCGAACGTCCTGATCAGATGGTTCATTTCAACACAAATGAGCAGATTTATTCTGAGCTCCTCATGTTTTCTATGACCTGAATCTTCTGGTCACTAGCTAAAGCTTGTCAGGACGTAGACTGAGTCCACAACAGTCCGATAAAGCCAACAACTTACCGCTGACGTCAAACAATTAAACACCTGCTCATCTATCGACAGCCCCAGCTGTTCTTTGTATTTACTGCTAAACAGCTAGTGTTAACATTTCTGATGCAGTTGTTTAAAATGCTAAGTGTTTGACAATGTGTGAAACCAACTGTCTGTCACTGACACTGACAGCAGCTTTCTCATGCATGGCAGCGTCAACACACTGAGACACTGAAGCAAAACACCCAAAGCTGTTTTCAGTGTCTCACTGAGTCGAGATGTTCACACAACCAACTAATGACAGTACTTCCTGTGTGTGAACTCAGGATGTTTAATACAAGAAGTTGAGTACAATTCAAGTGTGATATGATCGTTCATCATAATGTAGTGGCCCAAGGTGAACAGGTCAACCACCTTGTCCTGTCTGACCTCAGATATATTTAGAATCGTTTCCATCTTTGTTTTTCTCTGTAAATCAGTGTCTCATCAAGGTTTTCAGTCAATAACAGTAAACAAGCCCCCAGATGTTTTTTAAAAGTGGCATCAGTCTTAATGAAATGCTGTGAAACGGTAGCGCTCAGCCAGCGGGGATGGACGCAGTAATTTATTCTCCTGTATTTTCTCTCGCAGGCAGCTGGGATAGGTGGCACAAATGGAGCATTTTAATTAAAAACTGCTGAGACACAGCGATCCTGGAGGAAGACTTGGCAGCCGCTGACAAGTCTTCACATTCCTATGGTGTGTAGGCAGCAGTGGCACACTATGGTGCGTCTAATTCAGTGGAAGAAAACCAATAAGGGCAACCCAATTATTAACAACATTACAGGGAGCTGAGTTTCTCCCGACTCCTGCTCTCGTGAGTTTATTTCCATCTCTTTTTGACCTGTTTTGGATCTGATGCAGACGAGGTCTGGGAGGCGTTTGCTCTGACCTGTGACGAACAGGAAACAATGTCATACCCGTAAAGACGACGTCCGAAGGCTTCGTTCAATAAGTCATTAAGAATCCATCATGCCAGTGGTGTAATTTAGTTTACTGTAGTGGGTGTTGGTGCACCAGCCCGTTGGGATTAATCTGAGTATTCCCAGTAGGGAAAGATGCTCACTAACATGGGACGTTATCATGTTGCACGTATCATGACAAACTGTATTGTTCTGCATCCACTGTTGACATTTTACATGGAAAAACTGGAGCTTTCTTTAATATCACGTCAACTACACGACTGTGTTTTGCCAATTAGCAGCAGATCATTTGGTTCCTGTTGGTACCAGGATGAGACCTCGTTGGATGTGGCTTGTTTACGGGTTTAGATGTTGTTGTCAGGTTTAGGGTTAGGTTATAACCAGTTGGATTGAAAAGTGTTTATTATTATAAATTTAAAATTAAGCAAAGTTTAATGGAAAATTGGGAAACAGTTCAGCCAGACTACTTTGGTCTGTCCGCCTCTCACCTTTCCAATGATTAGAGACGTCTGTGTCCATTTCTGTAACTTCCTGAAACCAAAGATCGTTCACAGTTCAAGTTCACACAGTCGCCCGGCCAAAGAGTGTGTGTCATCGTCATATAGTCACAAACAAATTATAAAAAAAAAAAAAAAAAAAAAATGTAGCACTTAGTTTGTACGAGTCTGATTTTTGTTGGGGAGTGATTATTTATCTTAATGGAACATGAGGATTGATACAGAGGGTAACTGTGGTTTTTGTGTGTGAGCAGAGAACATATGAAATACAAGCGCGACGCTTCAGCTGCCTCAGAAATGCTTCTGTCAGTGTAACATGATTTCACAAAGTGCTGCTTCGTTCTGCAAACAGCATCTGCCCTCTGGTTCACCGAGGCACTTACGTTACACTCACATTACACCGCAGCCGCGCAAATATTCACTTTGTCTGATGTTTGCTACAACAAATGGACGCGTGCGTTTCCTGTGAGCTGCCATCATCATGTTTTATGTCTAATATTCAACCACAAACTGTAGCATCAGTGTTATAAAGCTTTTCTCAGGGTAGAGATCAGAAAAGCTTCTGCCATCACACACTTTAAGTTCGGTCATATGAGTATAAACTGTATAATAATGAAGTACTGCAGCTACATACATCGGATCCTACTGGGAGAGGGTTTAGTTGTTTGGGTAAATGCATCAAAATGATTCTTTTTGTCTCAGCAGGATGGAGGATGTGAGACGACAAACGAGCTACAAACAGACGATGATGGATCACGATGACCGCACCAACATGGACCTGAGTGACTTCAACCAGTAAGTTTTCATGATGTTTAATTTCAGCTCACTCTTCTCCAACCACACTGAACTGAACTGATATAAATCTAATGATATAAATGTCTGTTTATCCGTATCCATCATTTCACTCACACCAGATTGAATCTCTAGTCAGAAAGTTTAGTTGAGGAGTTTGTTCCAGCGTTGACCGCGGAGTCACAGGAAGTCGACGTCAAACACACCAGGAGGCGTCTGTGAACATTCACACACGATGTCGCACAACCAGCGTCGTCTCCACACGTCGTTTGTGAGTCATCCAACAGGGTCGGACAAACCTCCACATTGTGTCTTTTAATGATAGGACACGGACACTTGGTCGTCTGTAGGTCTTTTTATGACAGAGCTGATTGTTTGTGTGGTCATGAGCTTAAATGTAGTTTCACTACTGAAATAACTCTTGAATTAAAGTATTTTTTGTTTAACTCAAGTTCCTCAGGAAATCAGTTTAATTCGACTTGAAATCTTCCTGATTCAATCAGACGAAGCTCATCAGCGGAGAAGCATTTTGATGAAAGTGATCAGAAGAAATAATCACGAGGAGAAAAAGCATCAGTGTTTCTCTTTGTTTCCTCTTGTTTTCAAACACTTTATTTCATGGGAACGTTTCCATTCGAGTCGTCCTCTCGTATGTTAGTCACATTAAGAGCTCGACAGAAGAACGAGTACATGAGTGTGTTTACTCCCGGCAGCTGGAGATCGTCCACAACCAGCAGCGGAAATGAAAGAAAATGATCCAGGATCATCACACACGGCTCGAGAGCCAAACTAATCAGATGACCGTTCAGCCGGGGATTCACTAATTCGCTAATTGCCCATTCGGGCTTTTTCTTTTTCCTCTCACGACACAGCTCATCCACGTCTGACACAAGGAACTGGGTGTTTCACTGATGTTTGGGTCTGAATCCGTCTCATTAGTCCTTATTTCTGTTGGTCTGCTGGAAAAAGTGATTTATATTGATTATATTAAAATGTGTTTACAGAGAGTGCAGTGCAGGGTCATGAATAAAAAACATCGAAATATTCAGTCGAGACCTGACTCGGAGGAAGACTTCGACTTTTTGAGATAATTTACCAGATTTCAGTAAAACAATTTTTAAAGTTTCCAACTTATTCAGAACAGAAATAATATTTGAATGCAGTGAATTAATAATATTGATTTTTTTTTTAAAGTAATTTTCCATAAAGTACATCAAGTGTATCTGAAGAAAAATGAATACAAAGGGGTTTAATAACGTGAATAAAAATGATGTAGATGTTCACATCAATCATTTTTACACAATGTCAAAGTTTAATAAAATCAAGAAAAACAGAAGTAAATGTTTAAGCTTCTATATGTCAGTTTAACTAACTTCTGGTTAACCTGGTGAAGCGGTAAAACACTCCAACTTAACATTAAAGTTATGATAGTTATTATAATATGTTAAGAATGATTTAATATGATATGTAACAGTGTGCAGTGCAGCGGTGCATCGTGGTTTCTTCACTTGTGTGTGTTTTACACTATGATTGTGTCATTGCGTGATCTTCCAACACACTGGGGATCATCATGTGGAAAAATGGCAAACGCCTGATTTGAATGTCAAATTGCTGCAAACACAAAGGTCTTTGTGACATTTCCCTCTCATGCCTCTTTACCAGTCGCCACACACACATGTCCATCATCCGCTAATGTCACAGAAAAACCTCAAACTGTCGTCGTCTCGACATTAAAGACAAACCTGCAGCTTCTTTCACGTCTCCAGAGAAGGTGAAGGTGGAGGAAGGTTTCCAGGTGAGAAACCTCCGGCCTCAGTCCTCGATCACCAGCGATTCTGTCCGAGCAGCTAAATTATTCATCACTAAACAGTTTTCAAAGGAGCGAAGGAAATGTTTGAAAAGCTACAAAGTAAAATAAAAAGACTTGATTCACAGTGAAAGAAACACGATGTGTTCAGGTTTGGAGGCAGCGAAGCATCAGTGGTTTGATCTGTGGAGGATCAGTGTGTTATACTACAAATAACATATACTAAACTATACTACAACCGCAACCACACTGTAACTGTACTACAGCTGTACTACAGTATATGTAGTTCAGTGTGTAAACTGTTTGGTGCATCAAGTGAATTTCAGTGAGTGCTGTTGTCACAGATCAAAGGCTGCTCGTGCTCAACAAACAGTTTGAGTTGAATCCATTATGTCTGGTCCATTCTAGACATGACGTCAGTCTATCGCTGATATAGGAAGACAAAAACCAATCACGCTCTCAATCACACCTACAGACGATTGAGCTGGACACTTAACGTGTAGGAGGTAACGCCAGACAGAGCGGCCTCTACTAACGTCTTTATGATTGTGTCATTTTAACTTCATTGTGCTGCAGGTGAGAACTGTATGTTTTCTGTGTGTTAATAAGATAAAGAGTGGAAGTCTGAGGAACAAAGAGCTGCTCCCTCGACTGTATTACAGATTATTATTTGACACAAGACCATCACTTCTTGTTCAAATTAAATGTAAACAAACAAATTAGATAAATCTTTATTTTATATTTACATTCAGACCTCAGATTTCAGTCTTAACTTATTATTGTGCTGCAGATTCAAGCAGATGAATCTCTGTAGGTCTAATGCATTTGAATATTTTAAATCCAATTTATGACGTTTTCTTCTAAATTAAAGACTAAATAATTGAAGTGAACCTTTCTGAATAATTCATGAACTGCTTTGGAAGCTGAGGTCAGCTGCATAAAGCTGCAGATCTGTGATGAAAACAGTTGTAGTGCAGATTTCATACACGAAACACAGTTGGTATCTGAGAAAAATCATTTTCCTCCAGTTCATTTTCCAGTCGTGTTAATTTCATTCTGTTATTGTGTCTGATCTTTGGCTGACTGGTTGTAGTGGCGACTGGTGCTTGATATTTCATTTGTGATGATTTATGGCTTCTAATGAGCTGCAGGATGAGACATGTTATGGAGCTGATGTGATATTTCTCTTGTTTATCCGTACTCTGGTCTCCACCACCTGCTGATGGAAACATCTGGGTCTTTAGCTGTTTCACCTGAAGCTACCTGGTCGATCAGGTTCTGGTTTTGTGCAGTTTTGTTGTCGTCTGTAGGTTCATCACTCTCAGAGCTGCTATACAGCTGCTATATTTTTGCTTCTGCTAAACAAACAACATTAGAATTTGCAGCCGTTTATTGACCAATCTGTCTGAATCCTTAAAGAAATACCATTCGTAGGGTGAATTATACCCTCCTGTCTTTAAACACAACAGTTGTTGAAGTGACTATAATCACCACCACGTTTACAGCGGCAGAGAAAACCAATGACGTGACTGTGACTTGTTACACAAGTTCCATCCGTCCACTGTCCCAACATGAAGTCAGAGAAAGATCAAGGTTGACCTTGGGTTAGATGTAGAAGACCTTTGTTTTCGTGGTTTATGTGACAAAGTCTTCAGCTTTGTCACGTTAACCATGATTCTGTCACTGATCAATAAAAGATAAGTGATGTTAGAAACTTCTGGATGAACAACCTGCTACTCGTTTTGATAAATGAGACACATCCAATATAAAGGTGTGTTCCTGTTGTGCATCGACTTCTGTTTTATAATCAGCTCATTTTATCACTGCACACAGTTTTTATTCAGTCTGAATTGATTCAAATGACACAAACACTGGAAACATCCGTCACCATCCTGACGTTGCACCGTTTCTTTATTTGGACGTGAAGATAAATTCCTGCTTCCAGTCTGCGATGGAGCACGTCTTGTTTTCTCTCATTAACAGTCAGCATGTGAGAAAGTGGAGTGGCTCATCAGCAGCGGAGAGGGATTTACCTCGTAGGATCAAAGCCGTCCTTCATATTAGTGTCCTTCAGCACCTCCTCCGCATCCATGCAGCTCCCACATCCACCCACATGAGTCCGGCCATCTGGGATGATTTCAAGAGTGTGTGCACCAAATTAAGATTAATGAGTCTGGGAAATCACTGGAACATTTTACCAACATTTGTATTTAAAGACACACACTTTGTAGATAAAGACAACATTACTATGTTTGGCTTTATTTTTGTTTCAGTCATATGTGTTGAATTAATGTAATAAATAATATGAACTAATTGAATTTTATATAAAGATGAGAGATTAAAAGAAAAAGAAACGAGGAGTTAGTGATGTGACGTTCCACAATGATATCAACAGTCTTTAATAATCTACAACCTAAAAGACCAACAGACTGCAGGGCATCTTAAAGATTCACTACAGCCTCTAATAAAAATACTGGACCTGCACCGCCTTAATGGTCTAAAGCCTCTAACCCCGTAGACAAACATCTAGATGTTTGTCACATCTATCACAACCTCCAGAACAATATGCAGAACCTTCTCAGTGACGTTCAGTCCCTCAATGAATGAATGAATCCCGCTGTATAGTATTTATTTTTGAGGGACATCTTTAAGATGCCTTCTAAAGTATTTTCATCGATCACTAAAACATCTAAAACTACATGTAGAAGCTTATCAGTGATGGTTAGAGCCTCCAAAGAAGTTTCATGAACTCTCTGTGGTCCACCAGAGACTTCATCTTCAAACCTGAATTACTTACAACTTGTAAACAACCTAAAGGACCAACTGAGCCTAACTATCATCCACTAAAACATGGTCGATGAAATGAAACTAAAACCCAACTGAGCTAAGCTTTCACTTCAGTTCATCACCTGTCTGATGAGCTGCTGCCATCAGTGAAGGAGTTTTCTTGAGTTGGCAGCAGGATGGAGCATGAATTTGACAGGTGGTGACCTTGTACCACGTCGTTGTGATTCAAAGTGTGTGGACGCTCGCGTGACCAAAATGAACATGGATGTGGGTGCAGATCAGATCAGGATCACAGAGTTGCTGCACTGGTCCTTGGACTAGAAAAGGATCCAGTTGAGGAGGTTTAGGATCTCCTGGGGTTCGCCCCCTGGATGTCCAGCTAGGAGGAGACCATGCGATTTAACCCACAACTTGCTGGGCAGATTAAATACTTCATCTAGTTTGTGAACACCAGGATCCTCCAGGAGTACTTGGAGACCTAGACCTGGACTACCTGGCTTGACCTGCTACCTTTAAGTCCCAACCTCATGTATGTGACTGAGAGAAGAGGATAAAATGCAGATTTCTTTCCCCCAAATCAACTGACTGAAGAGAAGAGAGGATTTCAGTGAACAAAGACTGTACAGTGTTGGTACAGAACAGTCTCAACCTCAAGAAAGACTGGAAATAGTTGGCAGGAGGAGGGATGAATGGTTTTTGGAGCCTTTTAGATGACAAATCATGATTATTACAACTGTAGTCATGAGTTTCTCGTGTAGTCTCTGTCTCTGTCTAATATTACACCATTGTACTCACAAGGTTAATTGCTGAAATGTCAGTAAAATAAGTCCAGTATGGCAAAGACACAGGAGCTGTCATCCTGCATACTCACCTACATTCTCACCCCCGTATTATCTGTCAGCTGAGGTTCACATCAACAGTTACTTCACATCTAACTGCTGTGTGGACGCAGGTGGGGAGCCACTGTATTAACACCCCCGACAGTGGGAGACAGTCATACGTTATATTGATATAATTGGGCTGGAAAATGTCACGACCTACATGGGAGGAAGCCGATCAATGAATTGATTCTCTGAAATTCACTGTGTTCCTTCCTTTTTGGACACAAGCGTCAGGTCTGCGTTTTTAGATGAACATGAAGTGTTCGTTTGTCGGATAGGCAGCTACATCACTCTGCCCTGACGGAGCCTGTTAGTTAATTAATGAATATAAAAAACTCTGCCCCTCAGTGCATTTTAAATTGGTATTTCTGCTTGCGTCTGCTAATGTCGACTTCATTTCGAGACGCTCGCGAAGCCGTGTTGTGTTTCTGAACTCTATTGGCAAACTGTTCCCAGGCAAGAATATAGAAGAATGATTACACTGGCTTTTCATCAGTCCAATAGATTTCTTTTTGTGTGAATGAACCTAGATATTGTAGTGCTCAGAGTGATGTGCTCAGCATCGACTCATCTTAATGCCCAGAGGAAGTCCAGGCTGCTCAATATTCCGGATATGAATCCCATTATTGGTGGGCTGTGATGTATCTGAATTGGCTGCAAATATTAAAACTGTTCAACCACCTGAGAGTTAAAAGGCAGAGCTACTACCGCTCTCAGGTCTGATAAATGTTGTTCTTCTTGCAAAGGCCTTTAAAGTTATAATCCAAATATATCCTCACCTCTCTGGACTGCAGTTTTTAGAGCTGATGTGAAACCTGAATTTTTGTTTATTTAAAAACTTCCAGAAATAACATCAACGTGATCAAATCACCAGTGGTTTAAAGTCTAGTTCACTCTAGTTCACACTGGTTCACACTGGTTCACACTAGTCGACTTTGACTTGGAGTCTCAACAACTGGTCTGAGACCTGTAGTGTTCACACTACAAGACTTGTCAGTGATTGACTCCCGATCACACCGTGACGTCACCAAACTCTACGTCTGGTCACGTGAACTAGACAGGATGTAGCTGCTGCTTCTCACCGTGATTTACAGCCGTTATTGTTGTTGAGAGCACCGTGAAGACGCTGCCTCCGACACAGACTAAACCGCTAAACCGGCGTGTAAACATCACCATGGCAACACGCTGGTTTTCACGGTGGAGCTGAAATCAGCGGCAGACCTCCCCGGTACCGGGTAACATCTGGATCAGACGCGGGGAGTTTGTAGAAAGTGAAAATGAAAGAAAAAGCGTTAAAACGTCAGACTTTTAAACGTGGTTGTGAGTGAATCAGTGAGACGGCAGCAGCATTTATCTCACATCCCTCCTCTGATTGGCTGTCGCTCTTTGTCAGTCTCTTCAGACTCCTCCAGTTTTCTAACATGACAGATCCAGTCCCGGTCTCAGACCAGGTCCCGACGGCCTCTGATGGAGTCGTTAGGGCTGTTCACACATTATGATCATTAACTGATGATTCACCAACCATCAGAGGACCAAGTCCACCAGACACCACCACTGGAGATCACTGGTGGAGTCCACTAGAGTCAACTGGTGTGAACTAGGATTGAAACGTGACAGTCACATCAAGTTTTTTCCGTCAGTTTCCTTCTTTATTATACTGATCTAGTTTGTGTTTGATGTTGATCGACTGATGAAAACGCGACATGATCATAAAACTTTTGCATAAAAATAGTTTTAACTATTCTGCAAAAATTCTGAAAAACTGGAGCATTTTTCAGTGAAGTCACTTGGTCTGAGACTCTATTAAATATTAACTCTTCAATATGTGTTCCCATTCAGAAATGACTGCCCGCTGCTGAATGAATACTTAATGTCAAGGCCAAAAGAAAAAAAAAATTCTCAACCCTCTCTGTTCAGTAATTGAGCCGTCAGCCACTTAGCAGCTGAGTGTGCTCCATTATGAAACACACAAACGTTACCAGTGGTTCAGACTTCATCCCTGACTGATTTATTAGATTTATCTGTGAAGTCTTCGATTCTTATGTTGAGATGGAGAGAGTGTTGATGTTAATGACTGGAGCTCAGATGTAGATGAACCACTTTACTGCTGCAATTATTTCACACTATCACAATGAGAAACAGTCTAATGATGTGAAGAGCTGAAACAAACAAACTCTCTGTTGTAAAGTGTTCTTGTCTCTGTCGCCGCTTGTTGCAGCTGCTTTATGCTCTTTAAGTTACTGCATCTGCTTTTGGTCCATTTATTACTGCCTCCCACTTCCTGTTTTGCTGGTTCTCTATTGATTGTGTGTGTGAGAGAAACGCTGCCTGTGTGGGTGGTGTCGTCTACACACAGTGTTGAGGTTTGTTCATGTCACAACTGTCCACGACTCAGACACAGATCAACACAGTGTCCTGTCGTCGGTCGTGACGTCTTCGTGGCTCCGTGTCGACGAGGAGACGTGAACTTTAGAGGAAGTGAAACAACCAGAACCATGTGGAGCCTCAACAGTCACAGAGTCGGAGGTGAAACAAAGAACAGAGTTTGTTTGCGGCCGAACGTTTCTTTCACTCGCAGCAGCAGGTGTCACATGAGACTCAGTCTCTCTGTGTTTGATGCTGTCGATGTGTCTGAACGTTAAATACAAAACGTCCTGTGTCCTAACCCACACACACACTTCAGGTTTGATCGATGAAAAAACAAAACAGTCAGTCAGGGAAACTGTAGTCGAGGTTCCTCATTCAGATTTATTTCTTGATGGTTATTTCCCCTCAGCAGAAGAAAATGACTCAGTCGATATAAATGAGATAAACAACTGTGTCGTTTCATTAGTTTTCCTGTAACATGACCTGAAGACTCGGAAGTTGTGTAGTTGGTTTTAGTTTCAGGAACATTTTCATCTTTGCAATCAAATGGATGCTACAGCTGTTAGCTTAGCTTAGCATGATCCTTAAACCAACAGGCAATAAGGAAGCGAGTAGCCTGATAACACACTGGGAAACTGTTTCTAAGCTAACTAGCTGCTATCATGAGAGTCATGTTTAAATATGTTTTGTCTTGTTAAATGCGTTTTCTCTCTTTTCGCTGGTGATGGTTAATGAGAGGTTATAATATAAATATAAAGGTTATAACTTTGCAGATGCTAATATTGGCGTTGTGTCAATAGCAGAAAGGTGCATGTACTGTAATTTCCAGACTATTGAGCGCGTCTGAATATAAGCCACACCCACTAATTTAAAAAAAAAATAAAAATACATATAAATGTACATATAAATCTGCATATATAGGCCGCACTTATAAGCCACAGGTGTCCGTGTTGTAACATGAGAAATTTACACAGAAAGATTTTTTTAACTTTTGATTAAATATGTACTGGTAACATACATAAATATATAACGTAAATGCTTTCTTCCGAACGGTGCCTGTAACACGGCTGGTTAAAAAAATAAAAACACCGGTACAGCAGCCAACCGGGAGAAGTTGATCACTATCTTCATCTTCCTCCTGCCGACTAAAACCACTGAAGTCGTCTGCTTCAGTGTCGCAACTGAACAACCTCAGAATTATTTCGTCACACACCCTCAGTCTCTCTTTCGTTGTCAGTGTCACTTACATCTCGAATCCATAAATTCGCCACATCGTTGTTTAAGCTGCAGTGTTCAGAGCATGTGAAGAACGTCGAGGCTCATAGTCCGGACATCACGGTATGTAAACTAACTGACAACATAAACAACACGTGAAGGGAAATAGGTCTCACAGTGATTATCAAACAGAATTAGCTCTGAATGGTGGAGTTCGGTGTTTGTTGTGAAACTGTTCTGGTTCATGTTTCAACTGTTTGGAGAGAAATTGTTGTTTAAAAAGATGAATTTGGTTGAAAAGAGTCACATTTTGATGGTGGTGGTGGAGACTAAATCTGGAGCTCAACAACTCTTACAGTGGTCAGACTGTGTTGTCAGTCACAATAATCTGAATTTAGAGGAGAGAATTTACTTTTGACTTCATTCCTCGATGAACATGTCACATATTCACACAATCGTTTTAAAGGAATATTTCCTGTATTTAAGTGAAGAGATGAAAGCTTCTTAACACTTTCTCTCCACATTGTTGCTAATTGTCATTAAATTTTATTTATCTCTGTGTGACTTTTTCCACCCGCCACGTGACCTTCAGCCTTTCGACGGTGTCGTCATCATCACGGCTCCCTCCCTCCCTCCCTCCTCGTATTAACCGACCGACCGACCAGCGCTCGGAGGTTATCAGCCCATGTCAGACATTCTTTGGGAAGTGGTAGAAACTTGGAACGAACTGGTGTTTTTCCTCCGTCAACACAATCACATCACATTCCTCTGGGCTACTTAGGAGCAGAGAGGCAGCAGGAGACCCACTTTCCCTTTTTCAGATCAGTTCATGCCCTGTAGGTTTTTTAAACTTGTCCCTGCTCAGAGTTTCCCATCGTTTGGGTCGTGTCTTTCCAGGACAAACTCCAGCAGCCTTGTTTGAATCCTGCCCTCGAATTAAACAACAGCAGACATTTTATATGCTGGAACTGACAAGAGTGTGGTGTAACTTCCAGGTGACAGGAAGATAGAAACATGAGAAAGAGGAAGAAGAGGAGGAGGAGGAGGGATGGTGGTGGGGTGAAAATAATGCACACTCCTCTGGTTTCTCTGGGGATCAGACTGTTTTAGCTCACATCTACAGCAGCAGGAAGCGACGCAGGATTCTGTGAAACGAGGCGACGCACCACATGTGAAAGACAGAACAACAGCAGAAAGTGTGCGTGTGTGTGTGTGTGTGTGTGTGTGTGTGTGTGTGTGTGTGTGTGTGTGTGTGTGTGTGTGTGTGTGTGTGTGTGTGTGTGTGTGTGTGTGTGTGTGTGTGTGTGTGTGTGTGTGTGTGTGTGTGTGTGTGTGTGTGTGTGTGTGTGTGTGTGTGTGTGTGTGTGTGTGTGTGTGTGTGTGTGTGTGGTGAAGGAAGAGTGGGGGAGGGGAGGGTGATGGGATGGACATTGCTGCTTTTATTCATCAATGACTTCACTACAGAAATAGCCGGCAGAGTAACAACACGTTGCAGTGACACCGTCAGAGTTAGTGTGACTCGCTGTGCATGATGGAGTGTGTGCGTGTGTGTGTGTGTGATAATGAAGAGATGTGGAGGACGATGCTCCTACAGCAGCATCAGTTTTATACATTAAAGCTACAACATGAATAATGACCATTAGCAGCCTCCCAGCTGTACCTAATAAAGTGACCACAGACGGTGTTTGTGTTCATTTTACAGTCGACCCGTCGGTGTCACTGCTGGGATCAACTCCAGCTTCAGTCATAAACAGATGAACTGGGAAACGTCTCATATGAAAACCAGAACATGTGGAGAACTGAGCCTGAACCAGATCCAGGACCAGTTCTCTCTGGTGTGTCTGTAACCACTTTTATAAATCATATAAATCATATAAAAGAAAAAACAGCTTCCTTCATCTGTTAAGTTAATTCAAACAAACAGTTTTATGTTCAGTTGAGTTTGTTCTCGTTGTTCATTCGTCCTCCACTAGGTGGAGTTTTACGAGTCATACGTGTCATACTTCACACAGCCACTAGGGGGCTGTGTCTGTCATCCATCTATTGATATTTAAATAAAACATCACACTAAACAACTGAGTTAGTTTTACTAGTTTACAAGTTAAAATGATGTTAAACTAATAAACGTGTATAAAACATCTGTCTTCTTTCGTGAATTTAAATGAATAAAATAAAGTAAAAGTTGTTGATAACCATTGATCTAAAATGTCTAAAGTAGAATTTTTAAACTTACACAAAGCAACAAGATGAAACGTTTGTTCATTTTTCGAGAGAGAGAGAGAGAGAGAGAGAGAGAGAGAGAGAGAGAGAGAGAGAGAGAGAGAGAGAGAGAGAGAGAGAGAGAGAGAGAGAGAGAGAGAGAGAGAGAGAGAGAGAGAGAGAGAGAGAGAGAGAGAGAGAGAGAGAGAGAGAGAGAGAGAGAGAGAGAGAGAGAGAGAGAGAGAGAGAGAGAGAGAGAGAGAGAGAGAGAGAGAGAGAGAGAGAGAGAGAGAGAGAGAGAGAGAGAGAGAGAGAGAGAGAGAGCCATGCGCACATGAGATCAGAGGGAGGGAGGTAGAGAGACACAGACACACACAGAGAGAGGCAGCAGAGGGAGATAGTCGCTGCTTTCATTCAGTCTGGATGAGGATGTTGTTGCTGCTGCTCGTCTCATCGTGTCCGAGGCTCAGCGTCGAGCCGCTCGTAGCTCAGTGACTGTTGAGGATCAAATCTGAGCTGAGATCCAGACCCAGTTCGGTTCCACATCCTGCCTTTGAATCTGGATCTGGATCTGGATGGTCTGGTCTAAGTCGACACAGGGATGATACATGGACGGAGAGGCAGCGGAGGACGGAGGTAGGAAGACTTCCTTCTGTTTGTGTTTCAGGATCAGGAGTCTGTTAATGCTCAGCTGCTGCTTCACCTTCATGTCTTTAACCTTTCAGCTCATTCTCATCGTTTCTGATTCTCATCGTTTAATTTCACTGTTTCTGAGACGTCTCATCATAAACTTGTCTTGTAGCTGAAGCAGGTTTTACTGACTCGGGTCGTCACCTCTCAGCTTCAGGTCAAAGAAAAGAGGAAATAAAAATCTAAACATGTTTCTCTGCTGTGACCTTTGAGCAGTTTCTCACCAAGGACACAAAGATCAAATTCTGTTGAATTTAACCAGGAAACATGAAACAAACACAAGCTGTAGATAATTTTCACCTAGTTTCCTCTGAGCAGAGTCGAGACGCTGAAGACGTTAAATATAAATCCAACACCATCACTTTATATTTCAGTCGCTAATTAAAGGCTCTGGTTTTTGAGAATATGTTGCTGGTCTTCATGTCACTCCCTCTTAATGCCAGGCTGCCCCTTAGAGACGACGGCTGACTTCTCGTGATTAATCTCCAGTCGACACGCCTAATTACATCTCATCAGGCGCTCGCCCAACGCCACGGTTATTTATTCCCCGACAGCATCCTCTCGCTCGGCGCATAAACATTAGGGGCTTCGCTGCTGAGAGTCTGAACGGAGCTGAGAGGAACCGGGAGGATGAAGAGAGGAAAAGAGACGAGGGGTGAGGACGGTTGACATGCAGCTCACGCTTCTCGTCCAGAGGAAAACATCATGTAAGCACCTGTGTGTTGAGTCTGTCCGTGTGACGGCGCCTGGTGTGTAATCACAGCGTGTCAGGCGTGTTGGAGACGCGTTAACAGCCTGTGAGAGACTGGAGGAGGTGGAGGAGGAGGTGGAGGTCAGCGGAGGTCTGAGGAGGTCTGAGGAGATGCAGGAAAAAAAATGATCCAGTCGTTTATCTCAGAAAGATGTCGTTCCTTTTATGTCAATGACTCCTGCTCTTAATTAAAAACCGCTGCTACACAAATACGATGTGGACTCTGACTTAACACCTGTCAAAGTACGAACCTTTCAGTAGCGGAGCGCCCTCTACAGGTAGCCGGCAGCCGAACCTTCACCATCACGTTACGACGGCAGCGCTGCTTGTTCAGACCGACTCAGTTTAACTCGTCTGTCAAACTCGCAGTGTTTCTGTCTCCGAGGCTCCAACAAAACATACAAACATCAGCTTTAAAACACAGACGAGCTGTGGTGTTTAGTTCACGGCAGAAATCACGGTGATCGTGATGAGAGAAGTCGACTGAATCAAACGACGTTGTCCAGTCTTTGGTCTCCACCTCCTGAGAGAAATGTGTCTCTTTATCTGCTAAATGTTTCAATTTATCACTTTGTCGAACTCTGACAAATTATGTAAAAATGATTGAAATCTGCAAAGAGCTGCAGCTTCAGGTCTCTGTCGTCTACAATTCATGTGAAATTCATGTGAAACATCATCTTTAAAGGCTCCATCTTTTTATTTTCTTCCATCACACTTTTCTGGATTTGTTATCTTTTATTTCTGAAATATGACATTTGATGACAAACTGAGTTTCTGCTCTAAAGACGTTTCTTCTAATTGTGAAACTGATCGATGCTTCGTCATTAAAACACGAAGCTGTCGTGAGTCAAGATTAAACTGAGTTTGTTCTGGTTTTACAGGAAACCTTGTGGCTGATGAACAGACACTGGTTATTTTTATTTTTCACTGATGTACTGTCACGTTAGTGAGAAACAGTTTCAAGATCAAACGGTTTTGAGGAAATTCAGGTCCTGAAATAATCTGATCATTGTGTAAATGCAGGAAAATCCTTAATCCTACGGCGTCCTACATCGTTAAATAAACCTGTTTTTATGTTAATGGAGAGAATATTAAATATCACAGACGACACGAGACACATGAGGCAGCAGCTGTTTCACAATAAAAGTCTCTATAGACGCTCTGGACCACCGAGGTCAGTGGTCCAGACTTGAACCTCAACCTTTACACAGTTAACTCACAGTTTTTACTTTACATTGTTGACTTTCTTCTGATTCCAACAAGTAGTCGACCGTTTTCCATCATTGCAGCTGTTTCATGTTCCAGGTTTTCACTCCGTACCTGCTATGAACTGTGGGTAATGCGTCTGTAGAAACACCAGCATGGTTGCAGGCCTGAGAACCAGACTCGTCTCGAGTCCGAGTCCGTCACCGTGAACGTTGAAGCTCGTCATCGCATCGACCTGCAGGCTCCATCACGACGCCTCCCGTCCTTAACTCGCCATCTCCACGTCTTAGTTCCTCCTCTAACGCGTTTGTGACGTTGTGTTGGAAGTGAAGTTAAAACCGGTTTGATCGTCTGTTCCTGTAAAGTCCAGTAACGAGTCAGAAACCGACAGGAGCCGATATTTAATCATTAAATGATACAGACCAGTGTTTCCTCCTGAATCTGAGAAGTTGAGAGTTTTCACAGGACGAAGGTGTAAATCTGTCGGCTTCTTTTCTTTTCACACAGTGAGATCAGTGGTTGTGTCGCTTGGCCTTTTCATTCCCCCTCTGCGTTTTACACAATCCCCCAGTTGCCATGACGCCCAGGCCTCCGTCCATAAATACTTCTGGTATTTGTGAGGTTAGAGAACAGAGCCCACCCCCCGTCCCCAACCCCCTCCCCGCCCTCCTCCACCTCCCACCGTCCTTGAGCTACGTCACGCTACGTCACTCTACATCACGCTACGTCACGCTGTGTCACGCTACATCACACTACGTCATGCTACACCATGCTACGTCACGCTACGTCACGCTGTGTCACGCTACATCACACTACGTCATGCTACATCATGCTACACCATGCTACGTCACGCTACGTCACGCTGCGTCACGCTACGTCACGCTGCGTCATGCTACATCATGCTACACCATGCTACGTCACGCTACGTCACTCTACATCACGCTACGTCACGCTGTGTCACGCTACATCACACTACGTCATGCTACACCATGCTACGCCACGCCACGCCACGCTGTGTCACGCTACATCACACTGCCATGCTACACCATGCTACGTCACGCTAATTTACGCTACGCCACGCCAGCTCACATGCTACATCTACGCATACTACGTCAGGCTACGTCACGCTAATTTACGCTAAGTCACACTACATCACGCTACACCATGCTACGTCACGCTATGTCACGCTAAGTCACGCTACGTCACACTACATCACGCTACACCATGCTACGTCATGCTACGTCAGGCTACGTCACGCTAATTTACGCTAAGTCACACTACATCACGCTACACCACGCTACGTCATGCTATGTCACGCTACACCACTATACGTCACGCTACATTACTCTATGTCACGCTATGTCACGCTACATCACGCTACATTACACTACACCATGTTACATCAAGCTACGTCATACTACATCATTTTACATCACAGTTCCTCCTGCTCTTTTGTATCGGTGCTGTAAAAGGTGAGATGAGTAGGTAGTAAGTAGTAGAAACGGTTTGAAGTTTGAAAACATGAACAACATGTAGGAATATGTGTGTGTGTGTGTGTGTGTGTGTGTGTGTGTGTGTGTGTGTGTGTACGTGCGTGTGTGTGTGTGTGTGTGTGTGTGTGTCTTGTCAAGTCCTGACAAGGCATCAGCTTCAGGCCTTTTATGGGTAAAGATGAAGCTCAGGCTGCAGCCCCTAAGGTTAACCATGCCCCCATGCATCAAGTCTCTCAAACTATATGAGAAACTAAATTTGTCTTTACCCTCTGCCCCCCACCCCCACCCCCAACCCCCACTTGTCCTTTATTTGTTATCTCACTCAGACAAAAGGAAACTGTCCAGTGAAAGTGAAGTTTTTAGTTTTAACAGCAAAGACACAGAAAAACACAAGTAGCAAAAATAAAGTCACTGGACAACAACAGCAACCAAAACAATAACAATAATCAGTTGTTGTCATGGAGACAAAGTCTGTCACTTTAACGAGGTTAAAGACCAAACACAAATCTTTGCTTTTATTCTGAAAGTCCTGACAGGAAGTTGTCTTTCAAATATTTCGACCATGTTGAGTTTGAACATTTGAATAAAGTTGGTGATAAAGATAAAGACAGTTAGCATGCCAGCTGCTAACAGTTTAGCATGCCAGCTGCTAACAGTTAGCGACCTAGCTGCTAACAGCTAACAACAGGCTGGTTATCAGAGACTAAATGTTTCATTCTGATCCAGGACCAGATCAGACTCAGTGAGACCTGGTCCAGGCCTAAAAGATGGAGTCCACCTCGATCTCTATCAACCGTCCTGTCTCCTGCTGTCATTTACCCATCATCCCTCTGTTCACCACATCGTTTGAATCCTTCATGTCGTCGACTTCTTCTCATCTTTGGTTCCTGTTGCTTCTCTCTCACAAAGTCTTTATATTCACTGGTTTAATTTTATTTATTTGATCTTTTAATCTTTTAAATCTTGGAGAATATTTCACTTCTTTATTTTAGATCTAAGCTTCTTCTAGTTTTAATCGTCTTGTCAGTGTCATTTCATCAATCATAACTGCTTTTCTTCATGTTGTTTCTTCCTAATGGTCCATTAAACCATCTCATTTGCTTAAGAGAAACAGAGAAACCTGCTACAAGAAGCAGGTGATTGAAGTAACTCAAGTGTTTGTGCTCTGTCGGTCGTTCGTTCTGTTCAGATCATTGTTTCGTCGCTGTAACAAGTGTCGCTTCTTAACGGTCGAACAACAGAGTCTCAGCGTTGAAAAGAGGAAAGAGGCGACGGACACTTGAGACCCGACGCTCGGCCCATGTTCACACTCCAGCTGTTTGATTCAGTCCTGTAGAAAGACGTCAATGTTCAGATGCTGATGAAGAAGATGAAGAGTAGAGCTCGCCCACACACACACACACACACACACACACTAAAAGGTCACAGGAACATGTAAATCCAGAACAGGTGTGTATTGTTTTTACTGTGTGTTCATCAGTTAAAGTTAAAGAGTGTGAACATTCAGAGCAGATAAATTGGAGCTGTAACTCAGACGTTTGAGCTTCGATTAATAAAAATCAAACGGGTCGATGTCATGATGCAGGTGTGGACTGGATCTCCCAGAGTCTCAGTAAACCAGCGACCCAGTTCTGTCCAGAGAGTCTATATTTAGCAAGTGCTTGGATCATGAAGATTATCTCTGAGCTGTAAGTGACTGATGTTTGACACAGAAAAGCTGCTGTCGGGATCCATTTAATCACACGGTCGCACAGTCCTGCACTGGCTTCCTGCAGCAGCAGTTAAAGTGTGTGTGTGTGTGTGTGTGCGCTATCGCAACCTCGACACACTCTTCCTGTAGCGAGAGCCTCCTGCCTCCTCAGCCCACAGCATCCTGCCGACTGTCTGTGGGGGGCGTCGGTTGGAGGCGTCTGTTTGAGACGTCCGGTAGCGTTCGGTCTCTTTAGTTTCTTCAGTTTCTTCAGTTTCAACCTCCAGCTGCAGACGTTAGGTTTTGTGTTCATCTGGACTCTTCTGGATCAGCTTCTCGGATCAGTTTTTCTTGTAAAGACTCAGTAGAAACTGTGTGTTCTCTATTTAGCTGATGATTGTTTTGGTTGATGTGGTTTGACCTGAGTTCACCCTGATGCTGATGGTTGATGGTTTAGTCAGGAATAATCTCTGATATCTCAGTGTTTTGCTGGTTAGTTGTGATCTTGGTGATATAAACTCATCAGCTTATCGAACTCCGGCCATACATTTTTTACAGCTTTGTCTTCCTGCTGAAGCTGAAACTCAGCAGATAAATCTCTGCAGGTGATTCTCTATTTCATCGTTATTGTGAATTTAATTAAACCACAATTAATTTCTGTTTTACTGAACTTACACTGTACAAAACCTCTGATCTGATCTGTAAACTGGACCAGTGATGTTAATGTGTTTTCTTGTCACAACATTAGAAACAAAGTTGATCATTTTCATCTGGTGGAAATCTAACCGACAAATTTATCATCAAATGACTTTTAATCAGTTTCATTATCACATCACAACATTAACTTCTGGTTTAGATTTGAAATGGTTTATTATATACAACAGACGTTGATAAGTGACAACATCTGGTTCATTAAGTTGAAACAGACGAAGAGACGTGATGAGGTGACAGAGTCACTGACTCTGTTAAATCCTCCGTTCATTTAGTTTTTCATTTATTACTGACAAACACCAATCATGTCCAGCTCACGTAGTGTTTTGATATAAAGACGTGTTCACACCTTCAGTTTGTTCACAACAAAACTTAAATGAACTAGAAAAAGATCACATGGTCTAAATGCTGTCAGATTATTGGTCAGTGCAGTCACTGGGTAAATGACATGAAACTCTTTGATTTAATGTAACTGAAATGAGGTGAAACCTGCAGGACGATGAATGTTTTCAGTCTCGTTATGACAGAAACTTCTGGATGTTGACGTCCTCCGTCACCAGGATGTGGTGGAGGTTTCACATTCAGTCTGAGGTCAGTTTCAGGTTAAACTTCAGTTCAAACTTGGTCTTTGGTCGTTCTTCTTCATGTTGCGTCTTTAATACAATGAACTGTGGGTAATTCTCTATAATAAAAACCTGCACAAATCAATTCACAGAAACATTAAAATCAATTATTAATTCCTTTAATCTTTTATTTACATGTTTTATATTTTTTATTAATCAGATGTGGATGTTTAGAATCTAAACACATGAAAACCTGAACAATGTTTATACATTTTACAACATAACAATAGAAAATCTGTTTCCTGTCAAACATCTTCTCTGTTGAGATCAAACTATCGATGATCAAACCGGCACAGCTGCATCTGCTCGTTGTTTCTGTGGTCACGTCGCTTCATCTCTAATGCTGTCGCGGTGATTCGCTCCAGTGACGTCACAGTTACCAGGCAACGGCACGAACAAAACAGAATCCCTCTCTGCTCGGAGGGGAGGCCCCGCACGCCGGAGCGGCACGTGCCTCCTCTGAACACACACACACACACACTCGTCTTTGTTCTCTGTGAGTGTGTAACATCACTAACACGCAGCGTGTTCTGACAGAACCACCGGCAGCAGAGAGGATGAGGATGATGAAGGGTAGAAATGACACTCAGCTGGTCTTTATTTTTCTTATCTGTAGTAAATTCTCTGAAACATCAGTGGTGGAGGTTTGTTTAGTTCAGTGGTTTTCAACATCAGGGTCGCGTCCTCTTCATTAATTTGCTTTGGAATTAATAAAGTATCGATCCATTGCAAACATTCGATGGTTGAATATAAAGATCATTATATTTAATATAAAAACACCTCCTCCAGAGTTTCTATGTGTATCAGTGTCAGCGTCGACTTTAGAAAGAACAGACTTCATGTCTTTTATTTCTGGACTCTAACTGCAGCATCATGAAACATTTGTACTTTGACTAAGAATCCTGATCTCAGTTCTGAGATGAAGACGCTGGTTTGTTGGTCGTGTTCCTGACGTCACATCGGTGAGTCAGTGGATCAGGAGATAAAGATCAAAACATTTGACCTTCTTTACTTCATCCACCGATAGAGATCTTTTATTTTTCTGTTTCTGTTTCATCCTCCTGTAAAATGAAACAACACATGTAGAGAACTGGTTCAAACATCGATGCTCTCACCGTCATCATCAGTTACATGATGTGACCAACCAGCTAAGTAACATCATGATGCTGAGTCAGTAAATCAACTAATGTTCAGTTAGTTTCCAGCACCAGTTACAGAGGCGTGTTTTCATTTTTTCTCTATGCAAAGTAGTTTCGTTGAATCCGACCACAGTCAAATGTCCTGAGAGCCTTTAAAAACAGTTGACATGACTGTGTCAGTTTGGAGGAAAATGCTGTCAATGTTGTTTTTTTTTAAAGTTTCATCAATAATATTAAAATGTTCTGTCTTGGTTCAACGTTGAGTCGAGCCACGTCTGATCCTCCTACATCTGTTATATCATTATTAAAACCATGAGGTTGTTTTTCCGTCGGTCGACAACAGAAATGTTCCACAGAAAAGTTGCTGATCCCAACTGACTCATGTGTTCACTGTTTTTATGCTAATTTGAGCTTTGAAGACTGAATTTAAACAGTGTTTTTCTGTCAGTGCAGAAGCGTTTTTTTTAAATAATCTGCTGTTATTGTTTCATGAATCAGACTCAGTCGCTCTGTATTTTTATCTGTCATCTCCTCGTCTCTTATGGAGAAATGACGTCTTCTCGTCTTCAATAGTTTAGATTCAAATGGACGAACGAAGGATCTTTAAAACGTGTTGAATCACACAAACGTAGTTTCACAAGAGGATGAAACTAGTTTCAGGATGAAACTCATCCCAGTTATGAAAACACCGGTTGATTTAGGGTCTGTTTACACAGATGATGATGAAAACGCAGAAGTGGGCGTATCTGGAAAACTTCTCTGTAGTTTCGTTTACATGGAGACGGCGTTTTTCAGAGTGTGAAACCGCTTGTTTCCAACAACGCCCCCCGCTGTGTTTTCATGTGAACAGACGAAACGGCGAAATGCAAAAGTCACATCACATGGCGCAGCTTCACACCTCTAACCACCGTTACGAGCTAGCGAGGAGTTCGAGGTGTTTGGTCGTTTAGTAAAAGAAATAATTAAAATCCTGCCAGCGTCACTGAGATCAGGACCCTCGAAACACAGAAGTAAACATTGAGAACATTAAGTCAACACGTTACACTGTTTTATGATTATTAAATTATATTCATAATTCTATAATGTTTGCTTTGTTTTTTATAAACGACTGTGGAAACATGACAGCGCCACCAGCTGGTCTGACAGATGAACTACAGCGTTTTCACATGACTTTTGCGTCTTTGTGTGAACAAAGAAATTTTTGAAGATGCTGCAGTGTTAAAACACTAAACGGAAACATTTCTGAGTTGTTGTTTTTTTTGTAAATGAGGCCTGAATCAAAGTAGAATCTACAATCACACGTCAAACTGAACTCATGTGCTTGTGTTGACTCATTTCCCATCTGTTTTGTTTGTTTCCTGTCATTCATTTAGTTCATGAGAAGTTGTAGAAGCTGCTCGTCAACACTGATTGAAAACTGACAAAATGGTACATTTTTTTGCAGACAATGTTATATTTTATAACGTTATATTTCGTTGTCAGTCCAGTTTGTGTGAATCTTGTGATTTCTCTCCAACACTTTGAAGGACTGTCTTCAGATTTGGTACAAACCTTCAGTTGGATTGAAGGATAAAGTGGTTTGAAGTTGGTGGTTGAAGGTCAAAGATCAAACTCACTGTGACCTCATAAACTGTGTTTACAGACTCTTAAAGACTTAAAGTCAAAGGCCAGTGTGATACAGTCAGTTAATTATTGAGGCTGTAACTTTTCACACTGATGGACTGTGACTGTAGAGACATGCAAGGCAGCGAGGCGCTGATTTTAGTTTCAGATCAGATCAGTGAGCAGATGACGGAAACACTGACACCGGGTTTGTCTTTATTACTTCATTAACTGCTGCTGCTTCGTCACGTTGGTGTTTTGTGACACGTTAATTTGTATTTAAGTCAAATGACTTTAAAAACACCTCAACAAACCCTGACGCTGTCTGAACTGGATGTTTTCTTTCTTTTTTTGATCCTCACGACCAGTTTGTTGTGGTTTTAGTGAAATACATTGTTGATTAGTGGCTGTGTCAATGAGTGTAAATCTTCTTCAAATAAAAAGACCAGTGTGTTTAAACAGATGTCGTTTGCAGATTCACTTGCAGATGTAATGTGAAATTAAAATGGATTCAGCTGCTTCTCTTTGTCTTCTTCCTCTGTTGTAAACTCTCTTTGTCCTCCACTCAGTCCAGATGATGATGACAATCACTTTCATTCATATTTCTGTCTTCTGTCTCCATCCAGGTCAGATCTGCTGAGAAACCATCATCATCAGGAGCTGAACTACTTCTAAATACTTCAAACATAAACTACATCCTCCTCGGCTGCTTCGACTCGTTGTAAAGACTCAGAGATGACGTCACATGAACTCGTCACCTCTGCTTCGTCACACACTTCGACCCGTGGATAACGACCCGACCTCCTCCTCCTCCCTCGCAGCAGCGTCCGTGGATAAATAACACCCATCACCTCCTTCTGCTCCTCCTTCCTCAACCCGGCCTCCAGGCAGCATGGGAGACAGGAGCTGGGTTTGTCTTAGCCCGGCGGAGTTCACCCAGCTGCAGCAGTACAGCGAGTGTGAGTGCCAACATTTATTACTCACTTGGTCTGAATGTGAAGGAGTTTTATGTCTGTATGTATAATATATGACATATACTGTAAATATATTTATATGAGATTGATATGTGCAGTTCAGTTTTGTGAACGAAATAAAACTGGACATCTTTGTTCAGACGAATCAGATCCAGGTCTTTTCAGACGAAGATGTGAGGCTGAAACATCAAATGTGTTCAGGATCTGGTTTATCTTTAGTGATAATCACTTCACATTAAAGTTATTTATTCACAAACAAAACAAAAATGCGATCAAATCAAACTGTGTTGAAGTTTAGTCTAAAAACATTCATTTTAATTTTGAAATAAAAAGAAAATAAAGTTCACAGTTTAATTGAGTCTCTGTCTCTCCAGTTTATCGTTATAAATCAACCGTCTCATCTGTGTCCATTCACTGAGATCGTCAGTCTGTTGGTGACATTTATATCCTGAGACTTCACCTCGCTACAGATTCACTCACAGACTCAAACGGACAGAAAAGTTATCAAAAGTTATTATCTCCACATTTGTTAGTCAAAGAGCATCTGTGGCTGCGTCACATGACCTGCTGATGAATCAGAGGAGCAGGAACAGACTCAGACGACACTCGACTCTACTGGTTTAACTGTTTTAACTGTTTAACAATCAATGTTAGTGAACGAGTGATGATCTAAACAAGACAGAGACTTTTTTATTTCTGTCTTTCACCATATTAATCCAAGTTATTATTTAATTAGATTATTGTCTCACTGGGAGGTTCCGTTCAACTGTAGGTTTCACATCAGCTAACAACAGCAGCAGCTGTAATATTCCTTTTGACCACTAGAGGCTGAACTTCAATGTTCACAAACAAGGATGTTTGAGGTCAGAGGTCAGAGGTCCAGTTGAGGTCAGATCAGTGATCAAATGATTGAAGTTCATCATAAATTAGTGAATTATCAGCTGTTGTTTCTAATTCTTTGATGTGACGGTTTTTATCTCAGATAATTTAACAACAGACTCAATATTTTATTTTATTCTATTTTAACTCTATAAATTGTTGAATCTCAGCAGAGTAAAGACTCTTCACACATGTGATGATCACAGCCGACCTTCACCCCGATAAGATGCTGTCGCTGTGGTGACGCAGGCTGGTGGTTTATGGGTCAGGATGATAATGGAAACATGATGTTTGTGACGTTTGTGACTGATGTGACTGATGTGATGTTTGTGACAGATGTGACTGATGTGACAGATGTGGAGACTAAAGGCTTGAACATCAGCAGCTCATCAGTCAGAGGTAATGAAGGACGCTGCCGTTTGTTTGAGTCTCTGTTCACGTCTTTAATGAGACATTTTATCAAACTGAAACAATTAATCAAATAATCAATCACAACCGGTTGACTCATTGATTCACATCTGACTGAAATATTTACTGCTTCAATGTTTCACATCAGTGGTTGAATAAAAAACATTTGAATAAAACATTGAGTTCACAGAGAAAATAATCATTGATTGATTATTGATTGAATCAATCAGCAGCTGGTTAGTGCTGCTGTAAAACTGATCATCAATAATCAGACTAATCATAACTGAAACATTTATAAACACTTGACAGCTGAAGTGCTGATGTTTAATGATATTTACTGATTAAATGATCGATCAATGACATAAATGTTTAGTGAATTTAGTTTCAGCCACAAGTTAAAGATTAAGTTGATCTGGATCAGAAATGGTCTCATCTTCCCTGAACAACCAAACAGCTGATTATCGATGTTTGTTGTGATGAATTACAACAGTGGTTCTCAACCAGGGGCGCGACAGGAAGCGGGAAACCGTTTGTTTTAAATTTTGTGTTTAGTGATGGAAAAATAAATGAATGGATTTGTAGCGGCCAGTGTTGGTTCCGTGGCGGCCGCCACAGACTGATCGTTAGATGTGAAACCTGCGACCTTCTGCGACGGTCTCACTCGCTTGCGTTGCGTCTGCGATCCGACGGATCTGATAAGTTTCCATTATAGTCAATGGTTGTGTTTCCACCGGCTGCGTCTCTGATCCGGCGACGGCAGCTCGGCGCAGCTGATCCACAAGCCTTCTAGTTTTACCAGACGCTGGACCACGGTGCAGCAATGCGGCACACGGTAGATCATGCTAAGCAGAAAGTTGAGCACAATAACAAAATAAAACATCCGGTTAACGTTCAAAATAAAATAAACCATGTTCACAGCGATCATGTTTACCTGTGCTATGCTCTGAAAATAAAGGGCGGAGGCAGATCTGAAGTCGAGGTTTTCAGACGACATTTCACCAAGTTGACACTATGTAGAAACTACACACTTAGATCCTGCGATAGTACGAGAAATCCAGAGATCTGATGATGAAGGTGATGATGATGATGGTGATGATGGTGATGATGATGATGATGATGAAGGTGACGATGAAGGTGATGATGAAGGTGATGATGATGATGATGATGATGATGAAGGTGATGATGATGATGAAGGTGATGATGATGATGATGATGGTGATGATGAAGGTCATGATGAAGGTGATGATGATGATGATGATGATGATGGTGATGATGATGATGATGATGGTGATGAAGGTGATGATGAAGGTGATGATGATGATGATGAAGGTGATGAAGGTGATGAAGGTGATGAAGGTGATGATGAAGGTGATGATGATGATGATGATGAAGGTGATGATGAAGGTGATGATGATGATGATGATGATGAAGGTGATGATGAAGGTGATGATGATGATGATGATGATGGTGATGATGATGATGATGATGATGATGATGATGATGATGATGATGATGAAGATGATGATGATGATGATGATGAAGGTGATGATGATGATGATGATGATGATGATGATGAAGGTGATGATGAAGGTGATGATGATGATGATGATGAAGGTGATGATGATGATGATGATGATGATGATGAAGATGATGATGATGATGATGATGATGATGAAGGTGATGATGAAGATGATGATGATGATGATGATGATGAAGGTGATGATGATGATGAAGGTGATGATGAAGGTGATGATGAAGGTGATAAAGAAGGTGATGAAGGTGATAAAGAAGGTGATGATGATGATAATGATGATGATGATGATGATGATGATGATGATGATGATGAAGGTGATGATGAAGGTGATGATGAAGGTGATGATGAAGGTGATGATGAAGGTGATGATGATGATGAAGGTGATGATGAAGGTGATGAGATGATGAAGTGATGATGATGATGATGATGATGATGATGATGATGATGATGATGATGAAGGTGATGATGAAGGTGATGATGAAGGTGATGATGAAGGTGATGATGAAGGTTAGGGTCCTGATTGGACGGAGGCTCAGTTCCACAGGTACGTCAGAACTTCAGTCTGAGGTGATTCTGTGATGATGAAGTGAAAACACAGATTTCAGCTGCAGTGAAAAGGTTTTTAGAAGTTTTAGTAAAAACGACAAGTGTGTGTTAGGTGTGTATAGTCTGTCAGGTTGGACAGGAAGTGTCCTCAGGTCTCTGATGGACTCTGGTGGTCTCTGGTGGTCTGGTCCAAGTTTGAACCTGGACTGAAGCCTCTGCAGCGTCATCATCAGCCGTTACAAACTTCTTCCATTTCATAATTACTGAGGCTGCTGATTTCTGTCTCGCTGCAGTTTCCTCACAGACAGGAACAGTTTGATTTTAAAGATGTCATCAGTTCACTGAGACCACTGAAACGGTCCTGATCTGTGTCTGAAGAGACTTCCTGTTTTATTTTTATCACTTTCTGTACATTGTCGTTGTTGTTTTTACTTCAATTCAATTCAATTTATTTTATTTATATAGCGCCAGGTCATAAAAACATTTATCTCAAGTCTCTTTACATAGAGAAACCCAACATTTCCACAATGAGCAAGCTCTTGGCAACAATGGAGGAAAAAGTCCCTTTTAACAGGAAGAAACCTCCATCAGAACCAGACTCAGAGTGGACGTCATCTGCCTTGACCGGTTGGAGTGAAATGAAAACAGGGAAAAGAGAAGAGACAGAGGAAAGAGGGAGGAGGACGGGGGGGGGGGGGAAGAAAAGTGGGAGACCAGAAAGAGACAGTAGAGACTAGATGGTTACAAGTAGTTGTTAAAGTAAAATTATCATTACAATTAATATTACAATAATAATAATAATAATGATGAAGATGAAAGTGATGATGTCGTCAAAGAATTGGAGTCCAACAGCTCTGGAGTCAAAACTTCCTGTAAAAGAGAAAGAGGTAGGAGGAGACACAACTGAGAGAGAGAACAGATGATGTTAAAAATATGTAATATTTAAATATAAATATCAGGACATGAAGTGTGAGGGAGAGAAAGAGACGTGAGGAGTGAGGGACAGAGAGGAGCAGTGTATTGTCAGAGTCCCCCAGCAGTCTAATCCTATAGCAGCTTAACTAAAGGATGGTTCAGGCAGGCCCGTGTCCTGCCTGGACCATACTTAACTATAGGCTTTATCATAAAGGAAAGTTTTTAGTCTAACCTTAAAGGTAGAAACGGTGTCTGCCTCCCAGACCCAAACTGGATCTGGTTCCATCAGAGAGGAGCCTGATAACTGAAGACTCTACCTCCCATTCTGGTCTTAGAGACTCTAGGAACCACAAGTAAACCAGCAGTTTGTGATCCAAGTGATCTATTAGGATAATAAGGAACTATGAGCTCCTTAAGATATGATGGAGCCTGATCATTAAGGGTTTTATAGGCAAGCAGGAGGATTTTGAATTCTATTCTAGGTTTTACCGGAAGCCAATGAAGAGCAGCCAATACTGGAGAAATATGATCTCTGGTCCTACTTCCTGTCAATACCCGTGCTGCAGCATTCTGGATTAGCTGAAGGGTTTTGATGGAGTTACTGGACCACCCTGATAGTAGAGAGTTACAGTAGTCCAGTCTAGAGGTAACAAATGCATGAATTAACTTTTCAACATCCTTTCTAGACAGGATGCCTCCAAACTTCCAGTTTGGTTAAAAACTAAGGTGTCTTTATCTGGACAGAAACACTTCAACAGTTCGTATCATGTTACAGATTCAATTCATATCAACATTTCTTTACACTGACTCCTTGTTTGTGTGACATCATTGAACCAGTTATTTATTTATTTCACATTTGGAAATTAATATTAGAAACATCAACAAACTGTATAAAGATTAACGGGTGTGTCTACTTCCTGAAGATGCAGTTTGAATGAATGAGACAGACGACGCAGCTTTCCCCAAAACAGACGAGGAGTTTGTTAATGAGACGAGAAAACATCTTATCCACAAAGGAAGTGTGTGTGTGTGTGTGTGTGTGTGTGTGTGTGTGTTTCTCAGTCAGTAACAACCTTTGTTTCCTCTCATCATCAGACTCCACTAAGAAGCTGAAGGACGTGTTGGAGGAGTTTCATGGTGAAGGCGTTCTCTCTAAATACAACCCTGAGCAGGTGAGTCTGCAGCTCCATCAGCTCCATCAGCTCCATCAGTTTCTTTTCTCTTTTTCTTCTCCTCCGCTCTGATACAACATCAACCAACACACACACAGTGACGCTCTCAGCTGTGATTCAGTCTTTAACATCAGCAGCTGAGTCATTCCCTCTGGTTTTAGAGACACGCCCTCGGCAGCATGTTGGTGTCTGATGCCAACACATCAGAGTTAAACACGTCAGGATGTTTTTATCCCGACGTCTTGACTTTGGACACATTTTCTAACTTTCAAGAACCCATGTATGAGAAGCTGACATTGATCTGGTGTGAAACATTAAGTCAAGGTTTCAACTTTACTTTGCACCTTGTTGTTGGTGTCATCTTTGTGGTCTGAGGCTACGCTAGTCTCCTAGTGCAGCCCAGATGTTTCCTCATCTGGTTGGTTTTTCTTCATAATGACAGACTTGTTTCAATGTGAACAACATGAAACAACATCAACAACAACAGAAAACCTCATGTCAGTGAGACCATGAAGGAGAAATGGAGGAAGTGTTATAAATGTTTGGATGAGGACGTCAACCAGTCGTCTACGTCACTTTAAGGTGGAGAAGGAGAGAAACAGTGAGAAGATGTGTCTTTTATCCTCTGAGCTGCCGGTGCTGGTGATGATGCCAGAGTTCAGGCTCCATCAGCTCTGATCTGACTGGTCACACTCAGGTCTCAGAGCTACGACACCGAGATTGTTCATCTACAACCACATATGGAGGAGAGGAAACATCTGGTTGGAGAACATCACATCTGTGTGTCCACGTAAAAACATCAGTTTGAGTCTCCTCATCCTGGTGACAAACATGGAAAAATCCACCAGAATATCGTCTGGAAATCACTGAAAATGGATATTATACAAAATAAAAGTGGACCTAGAACGGAGCCCTGTGGGACTCGACCTGACTTGTTGTTGAGAAGCAGCGTCATGTCCAGTTCAGTTTTGCCTCTAAACTCATGAGTGAGTCTCGTTGCCGCGTGATGAGGCAGTAGCTGTGCGACCTGGTGACGTCGATCTGCTCCAGTGAGACTGAGTCATTCCTCGTTAAACTAGCTTGACTTCAAACCCTTCAAGAGTCAGTTTCTGACATTGACTCTCAGAGTATCATGATACTTAAAGTAAAAGTTACAGAGCCACAGATTCAATATTCATCATCTGACCTTTAACTGAAAGTCAATGAGACCAAACGAGTCATTCAGGGTCTGTCAGGATTATCAGCGATCAGTGTCCAGGAGCCTCCATTATCCAACCAGAACACTTTCTCTTTCTGAGGAGACAGAGGTCGACTCAGAGAGTCTGTCACCATAAACACACACAAACCAATATTCACAGTTGAAATTCACCATTTAACCAAACCTGAGTGTCAGTGATTCAGGGAGAGCAGCCAGATTTTACTACTCGACTTCTCCGTGTTATCGGAGCGTGTCAGTCGAGCTGATGTCCCCTGAGTCTTCACGCTTGGCGAGCAGAGCAAGTCAGTCATGTTTGTTGAAGCAGAAGCTGTAAAGAAACTGTGTTGAAGGTTATTTAGTGTTTCTCTTTCCTGGAAAGATTCAAACATAACTGAGCAGTAATGACGTATTTATATTTTACATATCTGTTTTTTTTTTTTTTTTTGGTTGTTTCAGTTCCAGACGTTTGAGGAGGATTCATGATGTAAACTGAGTAAATAATTGTGAGAACGTTTTATTAAAGTATCAAACTGTCTAAAGACTGAACAGGATGAGACACAAGGAACAGTGTGAGATGGACGATGTGCTTTGTTTCGATCGGTTTATTGATCGCCACCTTGTGCACAGACGTTATAATGGAGACAAAGCACTTAAAGAAACTTTAAATAGAAAAGTCCATAATGTCAGAGGAGGAGGTTGAACGGTGCTTATCTCACTGAGTCGTCTGCGTAGCTGGAAACGAGTCAGGAAAAACACATCAAACCAGTCGAGATGTCGCAACGAAATCAAGTTTTATGTACAATCACAACATATAAATATCATATGGATGTTTCCTGTGTCTTCACCTACTCCTCCTCCTGTCTTCATCGTCTTCACCGAGCTCCTCCTCAGGTTTTGGCGTCGACATGACGAATGGCCCCGACCGGTCGTTTGGCGCCACAGGAACCAGAGGTAATGTTCACGTGGTTCTGAGACGCCGCTGTCGCCTGGCGCCACGGTGACCACGGTCCTGCTGCCATCATCTATCTGTGTGTGTGTGTGTGTGTGTGTGTGTGTGTGTGTGCGCATTAATGACTCAGTGTAGCAGCTGCAGGGGAATCTACTTCCACCAGCTGGTGACAAAAGGCCACGACCTCCGTCTCTTCCCACTCACCGTCTTTTTATTGTGTTTATTTTAAAACCAGGGTTTATTTCGACTTCGTCTGAGGGAGTTTAAAAGAAAAAGATAAAATGAGCAACACGTTGAGCGTCGTCACTGGTTCACAGATGATGATCCCTCCGTGACGTGACAAATTTAACACCAGTTGCTTTTTCATTTTCACATAAAAACCTTTTATTTTATCGATGAATCTAAATCAGAAACAGGCAGGAAAAGAGAAACACAGAGCAACGTGTCAGAAGACACCTAGATTTCATGTAAACGACAACACGGACGCCATCTTGGTCTTAGACGCCACAACAAAGAGCATGTGTTGTTGTTGGCAGCAGGTTTCTTTCATGACTACATCTTCAAATCTGATCTAAGCAACAATTCATACAAATTAACTGTTTGCTGAACAAACAATACTTTATATTTTCTCTGTCATTTTCACCTTATTTTATATTTTATAATTATTTTAATGATTATTTGGACTTGTTGCATTATTTTAATCTCCAGGAGACGTTGGATCTTTGTGAAAATTAATTTCCTCTTTCATAAATGATGAACCTTCAACTGCAGGACAGTAACAATCTGTTGTTGAACCTGCAGCTTGGACCTGTTCAGTCTGAAGTTTAGACTATTTGACCGCAGGTAAACGTCATGAGCAGACGTTTCTACACTGACAGCCTCCAACACAAACTCACAGGGACAATAATGACTGGTGAGAATTTCCACGAATGCGTTCGGTTTCATTTTCACTGAAGGAAATCAGTCAGAACCTGAGCTCAGTTTTCTGTAGTTTCTCATCATCTGTGCTGCTCGTGAACAGACTGTTTCAGTGAATCAATCTCAACCTGCCGAGTTAAACGACGCAGCAGCAAATTAAAGGCCCAGAGGTTCATTTGGCCAAATAAGGCCGGAGAGTGATGCAACGTCTCGGGTGAAGTCAGTGGATCCTCATCAGCGCGTTCCTGCTCCAAACCTGCTCACTGAAACGTTTCCAACACGTCTCGACCTGCAGGACGGATCAGATTCACTTTGTCCTATTTTGGTTTGATTGAAACTGTTTCCTGGGAAGGAAACATTCAGTCGGACTGAACCACAACCTTCTGACTCACGAGGAAATGAAGACACAGCTTCACATTTTTGTTCTTTCTTCTCTCTGATGCAGTTAAAGTCACGTTACCTTTGTGTCAACAAGTAGCTTGATCAGTTATTGATTTTATGTAGCTGATATTGATCAAGGAAGCGAGTCTCCTGTTATAGATCAATCTGCTGTGGACATAACTGGTTCTGTTGTGTTTTATTGTTCCAGTCAGGAACACCATGTTACATATAAACAGAATTTATATAAGGAGTTCATCAGCGCCTCCTTCTGGACAAACTATGGCAAGCGTCGTTTTCTCTAAATAAAGTTGTTTTTGTCAAATAGCACCAGTTTTTATTTTCAGTGTGACAAGTTAAAGCCTCATGTGAAGTTTGATACAGGTTCAGATGTTTCAGCTTGGTGGCATCTGGGTTTGGACACTAGGAGGCACTCTCCAACACTTCAACATTCAGTTACTCCACATGGTTCAGACTCATCTCTGACATAAAGATATAAAATGTTGAATGACATTTAACAACGGATTGTCAACACCAGACTTGACGCTCGACGTCCAAAAACATGACAAAAAGCTGCACAACGTCGCTAACTCCTTCTCTTCTTCTGCCCACTCCTCCCTCGCTCTTTCCTTCCTTCCATCCTCATTTTCTTTCTCCTCAACTGTTAAACAGAAGCAAGACGTTCTCAACCAAGTAAGCCTCAGCCCGGCGGGCTCTGCATGCTGTGTGGTGTCTGTGTCGACAGACTGCATGCACATCCTGTCCACTAACATGACATAACCTAACCCGCCACAGATGGTCTGTCACCCTGCTGGGGGGAGGGAGGAGGTGGGAGGGGTCAGAGTTCATAGCGACCACGTGGTTGTGTGACGGAGCATTAACATCTCTGTATCTATAACTCTGAACGGTGAAACCATGTGTTGTTGTCTGTTTTGTTTCCAGCTCCTCCATCCTGCTCCTGCTGAGAATTGAACTTAAAATCTGTGACATTTTCATTAAACTGTGTCATCGTTTAGTTTGTTGAAGAAAACCTGACACATCACCACAAGTCAAAGCTGCAGATTTTCATTTCAGGGCAGATCAGCGTCTCTTTGTCCGTGTATGTGTTGTGTAAACTTCATCCACTCGTGTTCGTCGGTGAAACCTGTTAACCTTCTTGTTCTGTCGTTTCTCCCACGCAGCCCATCGACTATGAAGGTTTCCAGCTCTTCATGGCCACTTACTTGGAGAACGACATCCCAGAGGAGCTGTGTCAGCACCTCTTCACCTCCTTCAAGAGCAAGACGGGAGGCTGCTCTCCTGATCAGAGTCGAGCGGGAGCCAGTTTACTCGGTAGGTTTAGAAGTTTGTGACGTCTGTGCTGCTACAACCGCTCAGTGGAAGTTGTTTGATGTGCAGCTTCCCTCCACAACCTGAATTATGTCTCTTCTCTACTCTGCTGGACTCTACTGGACTCTACTGGACTCTACTCAGTCTGGTAGCAGACACGTTGTTTTCCATCACAGTTTGGTTCCTCCTCCACGTGAATGTGGTGAGTGGAGTCAAAATGCTGCGACGTCACGACACTAAAACATCAGTAAACATTGATGGACATGGAGGAGATGCTGTACTTGTTGCTGGGTTAGCTTACGACCAGGTAGCTACGACGATGGCTATCACTCTTGTCCTGTTTAAAAATGGAGCTTGATTATTTTGTTGACGCTCTCTCAACTCAACTGGCGTCTGGTGGCAGCTTGTGAAGACACTCCCTCTGACCAATCAGTGGCCGGCGTCTGTTCACGTCACGTTTTAGTATCGACTCAGCTCCATTGGTTCCTCCACAGAGTAGGAACTAAAACAGTAGCTGGAACCAGGAACTAGCACCAAGTGGAAACACTAGAGACTGAGTCGAGACCAGTAGATGATGGTGGAGAAGAGGCATTAAATTCTGGTAATACTGTTTTCAGTGCTCCTGTATTTTCCTCTTAACCTTCCTCATAATTTCCTAAAAAGTCTCTGATAATTCAGTGCTCAGTACTTGTTATTTCAGTACTTGATATTTTTCCTCTTTTCCACTGGGAAGGTGTCCGTTTGACTCCAGGTTCGAGTTGACTTCCTTTGTAAACCAGCAGTCGATTCAGCCGGTCTGAGAACCACAATGTTTCTGAAAGCATCTCACCGCTGCGTCCGTTCATGTTTTATCAAAGCAGCGATAGTTTCTACCACCAACGTCAGTGGCTCCAACTCTCAGACCAGGATTTCTATTGAGTTGTGCTGGCGGCAGCTTTTTTGGCTCCAGACTCTTTTCAGTGTAGTTGCATGGAAACAGTTCTGGATCAGGTTTTGGCTCTGACTCTGCGTCAGAGGAACATTGCTACAATAAGGGCTTTGGCAGTTTGTCCCTGATTCTAACAGAAACAGAAAATGTGTGAGTTGTAACAGTTTCTAATCACCTGCTGGTTAAATTTCAGTTTCCTAGAACAACCCTGCTGCAGATTCTGTCTTCTTCTTTGATGTTGACGTGTTGACGTGTTGACCTTTTCTTATCTTTAGTTTTTGTGAATTTGTCTCAGTATTTGAGCGTCCAATGAACAAAGCTGCTCAGTGTCCACCACCAGTAAAACATTGTTAATAACATGTCCTCTTTGATCAAATTGTGCCTAATGAATTAACTTGTTGTATTTCTTGAGAAATGTGAAGACCAGCGTGGATCTTTCTGTCTGAGCAGAGGTCAGAGGTCGTCTCTGCAGCGGGTGACGGCGCCCCCGTCCTGACTTTGCTGCGTGGGCCTTGGCAGCGAACTCTGCCTCAGTCTGCTCCTCGCTGCAGAGCAGACGAGGAGACAGATGGACTGTTGAATTAGAAATCTATTTCTGCCTGAAAAAGCAAGAGGTAGCGAGCAGAGAGGCTGAACGTGAGTGACAGTGTGTCACTTTGTGCAGCGGGAGAGTTTTACTGTCTCAGTTGGTTGAGTTCAGTTTGTTCCAGGTTCAGCTTCATCCACAGACCTCGGCTGCACGTCTCCGTGTCGTCAGTGTGAATTACAACAATCAGCCTCAATGTTAAAGACGCCGATGACAAGTGAATAACATTGATCGTCTTGTTACAGAGGTTCTCAGTCAACCAGGTCATTTTAATCAGTAGGAGCTGAGGAAGGAAACTGGACTGATTCTTGATTCTTAGATATGTCTATAAACACCTGAGGTGAAACATCTTCAAGTATTTCAGTTTCCTTCCTTTAGCGTCTACAGGTTATGATCCATCTGGAAGTTACTACCACAACAGAAATGTCTTGAGGAACATGACAAAGAGCCAAAGTTGTTGACTGAACCTCCAAACTCCCCAGATCCCAGTCAGCGTTTTGACTGAACAAGAGGAACCTTCAACATAATTCAGGTGGTTTTAATCTGTCTGGTTGGTGTTTCTTTGTACTGATGAACTGTTTTAGAGAGAAACTGTTGTTTGTGTCCACAAGTTGTAGTTTAGTTGATGTGGAGCATCGATGGGTCAACAGCTTATGTTTGACTTTAACTGTGTAACTGTAACTAGAACCAACAGCTGGAACAGGATCACAGATCCAGATGTTCAAACTCACCTGGTGGTTCTACTGATTCTCTGACCTGTCTGATCCGTGTCCACAGATATTCACAATAAATTCAGTGTCAGTGATTTTTCATTCAAGAAATATTGAAATATTATAACTGGTATATATATATATATATATATATATATATATATATATATATATATATATATATATAGAGAGAGAGAGAGAGAGAGAGAGAGAGCTCCACGTTGTTGTTGTGATGTGACACATTGATATGAAGTTACATTACATTCACATTGTTTAAAATGAATATGATGCGACACGTTCTGCTCTGATCCTCTGTTCGATTCAAACAGTAAAACGATCATGTAGTTTTATTTTCCTCATTTGCAGAAATGAAAACTTCCAGCTGATGTTGATCAAAGACTTTGAACTGCTTGAGGTTTTGCTGCCACCTGGTGGTCAGTTTGAGTAACGGCATCAATCAGGCCGAACTGATCAAAACCTTTAAAATCTCCTGAACATTTTGACTCTTATTTGTCTTGTTTATGTGTGAAGCTTTAGACCAGACACAGAGTCGATCTGCCTCTTTAATGCCACTTCCTGTCTCACACTGTGAGTTGATATCCAGTCGTTATCAAGGATTTTAAAGTCGTTTATTTGATGCTCTGTGTCTTCTTGCTGCGTCTGCTGTTGTTTGACCTCAGACGCTCGCTCCATCGACGCAGGCATCTCTATTCAGACTGAAGTGGCCTGTGCTCCAATCACAGGTACCAGTTCAGGAGTCGCCATCACCACCATCATCATCATAATCACCATCATCGTCATCGCTGCTGTAACTTGCTGCTGCCTTGTGTTTTGTCGTGTTTGTGTTTTGCAGCCGATGAACAGGTTTTAACGCTTCCTGTCCCGCTGTGCATCCTGGGTGTTGTTATTGTGAAGCTTCACAAGCTTCAGTTTCTTTTTGTTGCTTTTTTAAACTATAGTATCATTGTTTCCCATCATCCTCCACTGATTAATGTGTCTACATCATCAGGTATGAACGGGAAGAGCATCCTGTCTGCGATGGGCCGACACACACCGGAGCACTCCAGTGTGATCAGCACCACGCCCGGTTCAGGAGCCACCACCTCCCCCTGCTCCTCCCGCTCCTCGTCACAGAGGTCTGGGACGGGAGGCCACACCCCCGGAGGCCACACCCCCGGAGGCCACACCCCTGGCGGCCACACCCCTGGCCACACCCCCGGCGGCCACACCCCTGGCGGCCCCCACCGGTCACCTTGCGCTCAGGTCAAAGCTTCAGACGGTGGCAGCTGCAACGCTCTGACCCCCAACGCTGGACCTGCCAGGTCACCAGTGTCTCCTAAACTGTCTCCAGGTCTGAGTTACTGAGTCTGACGACACAACATGTTACAGACAGAAAGACTAGTGTCACTGTTTATTTATGACCGTTAACATGTCAGTATGAAATGTATATAATTTAGATTTTTAGATTTAAAACTGAACTTAGTAAACTGGTTTTAAACATAGTTTCATGAGTTGATGAACTGTTACTGAATAGTAAGAGTAATAGTTGATTATTATGGCGCCTGGATGGCCGAGTGGCCAAGGAGGAGCCACCATGTTGGCGTATGTGCCGTGCAGATGTTCGCCGGTTCTAATCCTGACCGAGTTGAACTTTCCTGCGTGTCCTTCCCCCACTCTCCCCCTGTTTCCTGTCTCTCTCATTAAAGGCAAAAATGCCCCAAAATAAAATATTAAAACAAAAAAAAGCTGATTGCTATTAAAACTAAAATGTTTAATTATAAAATACGAATGAACTGTGACCAATATTTTAAATACAATAGATAATAAAAAAGTATTTAACATTTTTATTATTTGTATTTATTTTATAGACAAAGTTAGGCTATTATTGTTATTGTTAAATTATTATTATCATAAAGATATTATTATTATTATTATTATTATTAGTTGTAGTAGTAGTATAAAATTATTATTATAATCTATCAATAATAATAATAATTTCAGAATAAAAGTCAAAACTTTGGATACAAACAACATTAAAATGTTTATATAATTAATTTAATTTGAATGAGTGATTTTCATCTGTTCTTCTCTCATCACTGTTCAGGTCAGTTCAGCTGTAAACGTTGATCTGATGAGTCTGGTTACAACAGACAACTGTTGGTCTTCATCTTATTTCCTGCTTCAGTTTCAGTTTGAACTCGGTGTTTCCAGTCGTTTCAGTGTTCAGAGTGTTTCTGTCACATGACGGGTCACAGCCCCGTGGCCTCTCGTCCTCTGTGTCTCCGCCTGGTTTTGTTCACTCGTTCTCCACTCGTCTGTGTTGTCTGCGGATCACAGTGAGGGATGTGACTTCAGCTCTGAAACCTGGTGTCGTGTGTCATCGACAGAGAGGAGTCGATCGGAGAAACACCTGTCGCTGCGGAGGAGCCCGTCGCCTCAGAGGGGACCCCCCCTGCCGTCGCCCCAGGTGGTCTTTCTCAAGGACATCGTGTGTTACCTGTCGCTGCTGGAGAGGGGGACGCCCGAGGACAAACTGGAGTGTGAGAGGACCAGATGATGCTGAAAACAGAGCATCTTGACTCTTTGACTCTCGAGTGTCGACAAATGTTTCCAGCATTTGAATAAATTAAACATCAGTTTGAAAAGTAACTTGTTTAGAAGAAAACTTTATACTCTTACTAGAGTATATTTTTACACCAGAACTTGTAGTTGACTGATATTTGTTCATGTAACAATACTTCTACTCAAGTATGTTTCTATACTTATGAATAGTTAAACAAAGTGAAGTGAAATTGCAAAAAACAAATAAACAGACTGAGTCTTGGAAGATAAAGAACAACTGTTATATTATTATATAAAGTTTTAACTTTTACTAGTTTTTTAGAGCAATATATATGAGTGTGTGTGTGTGTGTGTGTGTGTAGCAGCTCCTCCTCCTCTTCAGGACCTGATCCAAGTCGTCTCCTCCCAGACTCAGACTCAGGTCACGTTGTGACCCGGTGACTTGATCAGTGTCTAAAGTTAAATCTGTGACAGTGACTCTGAGTTAATCTCCTCGTCTTTAACCTTGTGTCCGTCTTGAGCGAGTCCAGGAGACAAACCGTCCTCATGGGATCTCTGTTCTCTCGTTTATCTCCAGTCATGTTCCGACTCTACGACACCGACGGGAACGGCGTCCTGGACAGTTCGGTGAGTGTGAACTGTGACTGTGTTTACATGATGGTTGTAACGTTTAACATCAGTCTCCATCGGGTAAACACACTGTTACACAAACTTCAGTCTCAACGTTACACGTCTGTTTTCTCTGCAGGAGCTGGATCGAATCATCAACCAGATGGTTCACGTGGCCGAGTATCTGGAGTGGGACTCGACGGAGCTGAGGCCGGTGAGCAAACTGACGTCAGACAGAAAGACTGTGACGTCTGTGACGGGTCGTCACGGTGTGTTGGTCTCATCCTTCAGTGACTCTGGAGACTCAGGTTGTATCTGAACAAGCATGAACAACAGAACAACTGGTTCACAGCGTCTACGGCAGACGTTATAAAAACTGTTCCAGCTGTTAAATGAATCAAACAGAATCAAACATAATCACGATCAGTTATTAATAAAGTTTATAGTTTAACATCAGATAAAACTTCCAGTCTCTGATAACCAGCCTGTTGTTAGCTGTTAGCAGCTAGCACGCTAACCACTACAGTTCTGGTCCTGGTCCCAGTTCTTCACCTGGACAGAACCAGGACCAGGATGAGACAACTGTTCAGACTCTGATTGGTGGAAAAAGACGAATCCCAACTTCCTGTCAGGACTTTCATAATAAAAGTGTTGGTGGTGTAACGTGTCAACCTGAGCTGTATTTACTGCAGCAGCGTGTTAAACAGCTGATGTGGTCTCAGATCCTGAAGGAGATGATGGAGGAAATCGACTACGACCGAGACGGGACGGTGACTCTGGAGGAGTGGATCCGAGGAGGCCTGACCACCATCCCCCTGCTGGTCCTGTTGGGAATGGACACGGTAATAACCATGTTTTATCTGCTCAACTACATTTCCCAGAGTTCAGTTCTCAATCAGCAGCACTTAATGAGTTTGTCACTTTTATTTTATATATAATATTTAAATCTTTATGTGTTTGAGCTTAAAAACGACTGATTCGTTTTTAAATGAAATGAGTAAAAGATCCTCTATATTATCATTTCAACAATATTAGTTTTTCACTATTAGGACTTTTACACATATATTTATTTTTAATCATTTTTAATAATGAATATTGTTCAGGTTAGAAACTGTTGGATGAATTAACATATTAATTTATAAGAATTTATTGATCATGTGAAGGAAAAAAATACAGAGAAAAATCTCCAAGTAACCTGGATCATTATTATTATTGTTGTTGTTGTTATTATTGTAATGTATAGTACTGAGGAACAGGAGACAGTTGATCTCTGATCAGTTCGTATCATCGTGTGGTGAACTGTTAATGTGATAATGTGGAGTTTGTCAGACATAAAACATTTAAATCAGCGTCAGTCAGACTCGTCTCCTAACGTCCGACATCCAGTAAACATGTTGAAGATGTTTCCTCCTGAATCGTGTCGTCGTCTCGTCCAGAACGTCCAGGAGGACGGACAGCACGTCTGGCGCCTGAAGCACTTCAACAAACCTGCGTACTGCAACTACTGTCACACCATGTTGCTGGGCGTCCGCAAGCAGGGCCTCTGCTGCTCCCGTGAGTCTGTCAACACCTGCACCTCCTCCACCTCCTCCATCCTCCTCCACCTCCCCCGTCCTCCTCCGCCTTCCCCGATCTCCTCCGCCTTCCCTGTCCTTCTCCACCTTCCCTGTCCTTCTCCACCTTCCCTGTCCTTCTCCACCTCCCCCGTCCTCCTCCACCTTCCCTCCCCTCCCCTGTCCTCCTCCACTTCCCCCTTCTCCCCTCCTCCACCTCCTCCACCTTCCCCTCCTCCATCCTCCTCCCTCTCCCCGTCCTCCTCCACCGCCTCTCCCTCCACCTTCCCCGTCCTCCTCCGCCTTCCCCGTCCTCCTCCGCCTTCCCCGTCCTCCTCCGCCTTCCCCGTCCTCCTCCACCTTCCCTGTCCTTCTCCACCTTCCCTGTCCTCCTCCACCTCCCCGTCCTTCTCCGCCCTCCCCGATCTCCTCCGCCTTCCCTGTCCTTCTCCACCTTCCCTGTCCTCCTCCACCTTCCCTGTCCTCCTCCACCTTCCCTGTCCTCCTCCATCCTCCTCCACTCTCCCCCGTCCTCCTCCACCCTCCCTCTGTCCTTCTCCACCTTCCCCGTCCTCCTCCACCTTCCCTGTCCTTCTCCGCCCTCCCCCCGTCCTCCTCCACCCTCCCCCGTCCTCCTCCGCCTTCCCCGACCTCCTCCGCCTTCCCCGTCCTTCTCCACCTTCCCCGTCCTCCTCCGCCTTCCCCGTCCTCCTCCACCTCCCCGTCCTCCTCCGCCTTCCCCGACCTCCTCCGCCTTCCCTGTCCTTCTCCACCTTCCCTGTCCTCCTCCACCTTCCCTGTCCTCCTCCGCCCTCCCCCCGTCCTCCTCCACCTTCCTTGTCCTCCTCCACCTCCCCCGTCCTCCTTTACTCTCCCCCGTCCTCCTCCACCTTCCTTGTCCCCCTCCACCCTCCCCCATCCTCCTCCACTCTCCCCGTCCCCCCTCCACCTCCCCCCATCCTCCTCCACCTCCCCTGTCCTCCTCCGCCCTCCCCCCGTCCTTCTCCACCTCCCCCGTCCTCCTCCACCTTCCCTGTCCTCCTCCGCCCTCCCCCCGTCCTTCTCCACCCTCCCCTGTCCTCCTCCTCCCCCTCCTCCTCCACCCTCCCCCGTCCTCCTCCTCCCCCTCCCCGTCCACCTTCCTTGTCCCCCCCACCCTCCCCTGTCCTCCTCCACCTCCCCCGTCCTCCTCCTCCCCCGTCCTCCCCTCCACCTTCCCTGTCCTCCTTTACTCTCCCCCCCCTCCTCCTCCACCTTCCCTTGTCCCCCTCCACCCCGTCCCCCCCACCTCCCCGTCCTCCTCCCCCTTCCTCCTCCACTCCACCCTCCCCCCTCCTCCACCTCTCCCCTGTCCTCCTCCGCCCCCTCCACCTCCCTCCCTCCCCCATCCTCCTCACCTCCACCCTCCCCTGTCCTCCTCCACCTCCCCCGTCCTCCTCCACCTCCCCCTCCTCCGCCCTCCCCCCGTCCTTCTCCTTCCTCCCCTGTCCCCTCCACCTCCCCGTCCTCCTCCCACCTTCCTTGTCCCCCTCCACCTCTCCCCATCCTCCTCCACTCTCCCCGTCCTCCTCCACCTCCCCGTCCTCCTCCACCTTCCCTGTCCCTCCGTCCTCCTCCTCCACCTCCCCCCCCTCCACTTCCCCGTCCTCCTCCACCTCCCCTCCTCCTCCTCCGCCCCCCCCCCTCCTCCTCCACCTCCCCCTGTCCTCCTCCACCTCCCCTGTCCTCCTCCACCTCCCCCCCCTCCTCTCCACCTTCCCTGTCCTCCTCCCGCCCTCCCCGTCCTTCTCCACCTCCCCTCCTCCTTCCTTGTCCTCCTCCTCCCCTCCCTTGTCCTCCTCCACCCTCCCCCGTCTCCCCCGTCCAGCTTCATGTTGTCATGAGTTGAACGTCTTCTCTTGTTTTTTCTTCAGTGTGTAAATACACGGTTCATGAACGCTGCGTGTCCAAAGCCATCGCCGCCTGCATCAGCACCTACGCCAAGTCACGCAGACACACCAATGTAAGTCAGAGCAGAGAGGATCATGGGACATGAACGTCTCTAATTTCATCAGTGAGAAACTACAGTTATCTGATATTTTCAGCATCAACATCACTTCTTTTTTCTTTATTTCTTTAAAATCTTTTAAAATTCAAACGTCAAACAAAACTAAATCATCTTTTTTTTTAACTAAGTGATAAAATGTCTTTTTGTCTCAGTTTTTTCATTCATATAATCATGTTCTTACAGATCAACACTTTTATATTATTACATACATATATATATATATATATATATATATACACACACACACATATATGTCTTCTCTGGTGAACGACACATCGTTGGCTCAGGATTCATAGACGAGGATTAAAACTCCTCTGACGTTGACGACCAACAGTTTCTCACCTTCCTGAGATAAAACCTTTGACTTCAACCGAACAACTGATTCAAACCTGAAACTAACCCTAGTTTCTTGGTGGCGTCTTGTGTCTTCAGGCTATGCAGCATGTTTGGATGGAGGGAAACTCTCCGACAAAGTGCGACCGCTGCCACCGAAGCATCAAGTGTTACCAGGGTCTGACTGGACTCCACTGTGTTTGGTGTCAGATCACTGTGAGTTATTATATGTTATTATATATGATGCTGATAAAGTCTTTAAACGGAGTCATCTCACTTCCTCAGAGAAGAGTAATGAGGATTAATAAATAGTTTATATTCTGAACGTTTCAGTGAGGGAAGGATCAACTGTGTTGTAATGCTCCTCTCATCCACTAGATGTCACCACTGATTCACCGGTTCAAACACATAATATCACAGTAGTCCAGAGTAACTGCCACAGGGTGGCGCCATGTTGGATCTGACACACATGAACCACAGTTTGTGTTTGTTTCTGTTCAGCTTCATAATAAATGTGCATCTAACGTGAAGTCAGAGTGTGATGGAGGAGCCCTGAGGGACCACACTCTGCTGCCCTCATACATCTGTCCTGTCGTCCTGGTGAGACACACACACACACACACACACACACACACACACAGAAACACACACACACACACAAACACACACACACAGAAACACACACACACACACACACACACACACACACACACACACACAAACACACACACACACAAACAACACACACACACACACACAAACACACACACACACACACACACACACACACACACACACACACACACACACACACACACAGAAACACACACACACACAGAAACACACACACACACACACACACACACACACAGAAACACACACACACACACACACACACACACACAGAAAACACACACACACACAAACACACACACACACACACACACACACACACAGAAAAACACACACACACACTAACTAACTAATGATAACTAACGATAACTAACTAACGATAACTAACAATAACTAACTGACAACAACTAACGATAACTAATGATAACTAATGATAACTAATGATAACTAATGATAACTAGCGATAACTAATGATAACTAATAATAACTAACGATAACTAATGATAACTAATGATAACTAATGATAACTTATGATAACTAACGATAACTAATGATAACTAATGATAACTAGCGATAACTAATGATAACTAATAATAACTAACGATAACTAATGATAACTAATGATAACTAACGATAACTAATGATAACTAATGATAACTTATGATAACTAACGATAACTAATGATAACTAACGATAACTAATGATAACTAGCGATAACTAATGATAACTAATAATAACTAACGATAACTAATGATAACTAATGATAACTTATGATAATTAACGATAACTAATGATAACTAACGATAACTTATGATAACTAACGATAACTAACGATAACTTATGATAACTAACGATAACTAATGATAACTAACGATAACTAATGATAACTAACGATAACTAATGATAACTAGCGATAACTAATGATAACTAATAATAACTAACGATAACTAATGATAACTAATGATAACTTATGATAACTAACGATAACTAATGATAACTAACGATAACTTATGATAACTAACGATAACTAACGATAACTTATGATAACTAACGATAACTAATGATAACTAGCGATAACTAATGATAACTAATAATAACTAATGATAACTAACGATAACTTATGATAACTAACGATAACTAATGATAACTAATGATAATTAGCGATAACTAATGATAACTAATAATAACTAATGATAACTAATGATAACTAATAATAATTAAAGACAACTAAAGATAACTAATAATAACTAAAGATAACTAATGATAACTAAAGATAACTAATAACTAAAGATAACTAAAGATAACTAATAATAACTAAAGATAACTAATGATAACTAATAATTAAAGATAACTAATGATAACTAATGATAACTAGCGATAACTAATGATAACTAATAATAACTAATGATAACTAAAGATAACTAATAATAACTAAAGATAACTAATGATAACTAATAATAACTAATGATAACTAAAGATAACTAATGATAACTAATAATTACTAATGATAACTAAAGATAACTAATGCTAACTAATGATAACTAATAACTAAAGATAACTAAAGATAACTAACGATAACTAAAGATAACTAATAATAACTAATGACAACTACCCTCCTAATGATATTATCTCTTCAACTGACTGATCTAATCTAATCTAATCAAATGAAGTTCGATGTTTTGTAAAAGGTTCAGTTTTCACTGGTTTAGTTGAAATGTGAACTGGTTGTTGTGATTTTATCATGATCCTAAAATGTTTCACTCAAACAGAATCAGGAGACTTTGATCTTTAAACCTTCGTGTCGTGAATCGTGTTTGTTGTGAGACTCAGTCTCACTCAGAGTAAAACACCTCAAGTATCTGCTGAGGCTGAAACGTCCTCCAGGTTCATCGCTTTGTGTTCGAAAGTTGATGTTTCCTGGATGGAGAAGATTGAGATGATGTAGATCACTTCGTATCGTACTGTACCGTACCATATCATACCACCTGGTACCATATCATACCACCTGGTACCATATCGTACCACCTGGTACCATATCATACCACCTGGTACCATATCGTACCACCTGGTACCATATCGTACCACCTGGTACCATATCATACCACCTGGTACCATATCGTACCACCTGGTACCATATCGTACCACCTGGTACCATATCATACCACCTGGTACCATATCGTACCACCTGGTACCATATCGTACCACCTGGTACCATATCATTTCACAGTCTACTGTACCACACGGTATCGTTTCATACTTTGCGGCATCGTACCGTGACACATTGCGTTGCCTCATACCACATGGTGTTGTTCCGTACTGAATCACAAGGCACCGTATCGTCGTATTGTATCATATCGTGTCGTTTTGCATCATATGGTATCTTCAGCTGGGATCAGATAAACTGGAAGTCTGGATTTTCTCGAACCAACTAAAAGACGCTGTTCACACGACCTCGAGTCAGAGGCTTCAATTTTCTACAAGACGCTGTTCATCTGCAGAACATTTCACGCTTATAAAGACAAACTCATATCTATATATGATCATTTCTAGTTATATTTATGTATTATTGACCTGATGTGTCTCTTTGTTTCAACAGGATCGTCACTCTGTGGTAAAACGAGGCGAGGGTGAGTCTCCACCCAGCACCAGCCCCGACGACACCAACCAGACCTTTAAATTCTCCCCTGGAGACGGACAAGCGCTGCAGGTACGTGGTCTCACCGTCACTACATCGTCCTGTCGAACCGACAGACGTCTCACTCCTGCTTGTTTTCTGTGTCTAGATCACTCCTCTACCTGGAACCCACCCGCTGCTGGTCCTGGTCAACCCGAAGAGTGGAGGGAGGCAGGGGGAGCGGTAAGACGGTTTATTACTTTATGACCTTTGACACTTATCAAACTCCAACACTTGATCTGATCCATTTAAAAGGTCAGGGGTCAGGTTTTCAAAATAAAAAGAGTTTTTCAGTTTATTTTCATTAGATGAATCATTTCAGTCGTATCTATTGAACCTTAAACTTTATCCAACTTTAATTTCCTGTTTCTGTTTATTTAACGAGTCCAACATGATAATTATAATTTTAATAATAGTTTATTTATTAGTTTCTCTTCTAATTGAGTGAAATGATCCAGATGTGTCTGGACTCGGTCACAGTTTTTTTCTAATCGATGATATTGAATTAAACTCTTATTAAAACTAAATCTCCTCAGTTTCTGTCGCGTTTGTTTCTCACAAACGACTCGAGTGGTGAATAAACGTCACGTCTTCATTGTTGCTTTTCTTTTGCCTTCGTCTCAACGGACCAATCAGACCCGCTGCTCTGCCTCAGCCTGACACGTTTCCATAGCAACACGCTCTTTATTACCATTAGAAAGGAAATTATCTCCTATTAATAGACATTACAAGAACACAGAAAAAAACATTTTGAGCAGGAAATCAGAGGCTGGTGTTGCTATTTTTGTCTGAATCCAGTTTTTTTGTTGTTGTATTTTTTAATTCATCCGAGTTTATTTGAACTGATGATTACAGCAACTTATCACAAGTGACACAAGCTTCTGTGTAATTATCATCGTTGTGGTTCAAACACATTCAAACGTCTTGTTTCTCTGAGGCTCCGGCATCTGTTCACTGATGATACGAACATATTAAACTCGTCTCCTCATCACGAAACGACCAGAGAGACGATGGAACTGACATCAGGAGGTTTTACAGGAAACTGTCGACACTTTGTGAACAACAACTGTTTTATCTCTTCACGGATGTGATATATTAAATTATATTAATTTTAATGTTCAGTAGTTAAAACAGCGTCTGTCTCTCATGAACCTGTCGTCTTTGTGGTTTCACTTTCATTTCTGATCCAGTTTGTATCTGATGTCAGAGATGTTTCCTGTTTCTTTGTTTTTCTCTCCAGAGTCCTGAGGAAATTCAGGTACCTGCTGAACCCACGGCAGGTTTACAGTCTGGACCAAGGAGGACCCATGGTGGGGTAAGTCTGGGGTCAGGGTCCTGATATGAACCTGGACGCTGTCAAACAGTGATGGACACGTAACAGAAGGGGAGGGGCCACTGATGAATTTACAAATGAGTCAAAATGGCAGCTGAGGAAAGAAAACGTGTCACAGACTCTTCATCAGAGCTGAGGAAGATGAAGGATGAAGGTCCCACATCAAACAGTTGATTTCTTGAGTTGAGTGGTTTGTTGTCTCGTCAGATCTTCAGTCGCTGTGTTTGATTAATGAACAGATGAGCAGCTGCTTTATTTTACTGAACTTTCAGCTGCGTCAGGAAACTGTGAACACGGATGAAGCTGCTGATGTTCAGAGGTCGGTGATGTGGAGGATTTGACCTCTCGATGTCAGAATCAAGAGCAACTTGTTCTTTTAAAGAAACAGGAAGAAAAACAATCAGCAGTGAGGATTTTACCTTGAAGGTGAATCTCTCCTCAGTCACGACAGGAGGAACTGAGAAACGACCTAATGACGCACTCAGGTCTTCAGGGAGGAAACACTGCACACGACGACGACGATGATGATGATGAAGACATCAGATCCTAAACTGCTGGAGATGAACACAGTTTGTTCAGTCGGCAGCACGTTTCTCGTGTCATTGATGATAAAGTGTTTTCAGGACTCAACAGTAATAACGAGGCTTTTCTTCCTGAACGCCGTCGTCTTTTCGTTGTCTGAAATGACGCGAAGTAAACGCTGTGACACCTGAGCTGAGAGAGTTAACTTCTCTCCAGACGCAGCTCGTTGGGTCGACAGTCGTCCGGTAACGTAAACGTCCACAGAGCTCAGTGTCTCCGTCACGTCGCCTGTAAACCGAGGAAACGGTCAGAGACGCGTTGAGTTTGGATCCAGAAATGATCCAATGACTGTTTTCATCTGTTTCAGCATCAGAACAAACATTTCAGAGCTTCAGATGCTCTGACTTTAGATTATTAAACTATGTGAGTTTAATGAAACTACAAGAAAATAAAACTCACACACAAGATGATATTATAATGTTATTTTAGTATATAATGTTATATAATGTTATGTAATATTATATAATGTTCCTGTTGGGGGAATATTCTCAGTTATGGACTGAATTAAGGAACATTTATTCGATGTTTATTTGTGTCGTCAGCTTCGTCTTAAATAAAGGAGCCACAGGTTTTGTTGCTACATTTGTATCAGACTGTTGTTTTTCACGGTGGCTGTCGACTCCAGCAGGTTTATATTAACCTGCTGTCGCCACCTGCTGGCCACCGTGGGAACTGTTGGGTTTTTCTATCCTCTGCTGTTGTAATGAACGAGCCTTTAGATAAACATCTATATCTTTCAGTTCTACGATTGAAACATTTTTGGCAGAAGAAAAAAAACTTTAAACTTTTTAAACTTAACAATGTCGACTATTGTCGTGTTGATAATAGTTGTGTTTTTTATGGTCAAAATGGAGACTATCTTTTCTGATGCTACTGGAGTTAGCATGGTAACTAGTTATGATGGCGAGTTTCTGCAGCGTCAGATGAATTATGACAAAGACCTTTAGTCTCCTGATAAGGAACCAGAGAAAGTGCTGGAGAAATTAGATGTGTTGGTTTGATCGGCTCCACCTCCATTACATCTGAATAAATAAATGAGTCTAATCTTTAATTAATGCAGTTTTAAAAAGAGTCATAAACTTAACTCTATAAAAGTGTGTTGATGTTGCACGAGGTGAAGGTGGTTCAGAGGTCTGAGGGCTGAGCGCTGGGTCTGGGACTGGGACTGGGACTGGTTCAGGACCAGGTGGTGGAGGTCACGGAGGTCGACGCCTCGTGTGCAGCTGCTTCATGACGACGCAGATGAAAGCTGCTGTCGACACCTTTGTCCCGACCGACATTAAAAGTCTCTTTGAAGAGGAAGTGATCGCAGCTGGAGACGACTCACACTGTTCCTCTCTCTCTCTCGTTGCCTATGTCTCTCTACCGACCACTACGCTGAAGTTGTATCACAACGTTTCAGCTGCTGATGAAAAGTTTCTCTTCAGTTTGAGATTTTCACATTCTGATGAAAAGGTTGATCTAAAGACGATGAAAGAATGACGACGTTAAATGAGAATAAATCTAATAAACCAGCTTCATGTTGAAACTGAAGCAGCCAATGAAAACGCAGCTTCAGGTCACATGATCAGCAGCAGTTTTAGAGCTACACACACACTCATGTGTCAGTGGCCCCGGCAGGTGGAAGTGTATGAGAAGTAAACGTATTCACATAAGATTACGGCAGATAGAGCGCCACCTACTGACCAGCTGACACTGATTATAACTGTAATCTATAAATACTTTTATTAATATAATATAATGTAAGATTCTCTCTCTTTTCTCAGACTCAACTTTTTCCACGACGTCCCTGATTTCCGGGTTCTGGCCTGTGGAGGCGACGGCACCGTCGGCTGGATCCTCGACTGTATCGGTACAAACCTTCACTGTTTTCACTGACGCTTGTTTCCATTGAACCATTACTAGTTTGATCTTGTATTTTTTATGACCCCAAACATGTTTTCTGTTGTGATAATATTTTATTGTTAATGGCTCAGATCTGGGAACGGGAACATGTAAATAAACCAGATTAGTTGATGAGAAGCAGTTGTTTTTAACCAGTTGGAGTTTTTGGGGTTTTTTTTGGGTTTTTTTTTGCGGTGAAGTTGTGTTAGAATTAGACTTTTCTTTTCCCAGCAGCAGCTGTTTGAAGGTCTGTTCATCCAACCTGACACAAGGTCGACCTGTTTGTCTTTGTTTGCAGATAAAGCCAACTTCGCCAGGCACCCCCCGGTGGCCATCCTCCCTCTGGGCACTGGGAACGACCTGGCACGTTGTTTACGCTGGGGCGGAGGTGAGACGCTCGCTCAGTCATTTCTGTCTTAGTTTTCATTGTGTTTGTTCCTGTGAAAAGTTTTTGTAACAACATTATCATGAATTCAGAGTGAGAGTCCAGCGTGACCTCGTCTTAGTCTCCTGAGGGAAAATCAGACTCTTTAGCTGCTAAACGCTTCAATTTGTTCATCGTAGTTTCCAACCAAGATGGAGCTGAACAACCAATCAGAGGAACAGTCAACAGATGTCGCCTCATCAGTTGGATGTCGGTTCCTCTGATTGGTTGTTCAGTTTTATCCAGAGACTTTGTCTGTGACCATCGACAATGATGTTGGAAATCGTAGTTGAACTGAGAAGTTTCTGATTTTCTCCCAAACACAAACGTCTGTGACAAAACTCAGTTAGTTCAGAACAACAACGTCCGTCAAACACTGGACACCAACTTCTACTGAAACATGAAACTGATGGTCCATTTATTATAAACTCAAACATGGTGAAGTTTGGTGTTTCTATTGTGTTTATAATGAAATGAATATTTCACATAAATGAGCGTTTCATGTGGACTGAGACTCAGAAGAAGCAGAAATGTGTGTGTTTTTTGGGGAAATGAAATCTGTGGAGGAGGAGGATGATGTGGGAGTTTGTGTATTTGTCAAATTAAAAACTGTTAATATGCAAAGCACCGGTGCTGCAAAGCCTCTGCCAGCCTTTGATTTGTTTCAGTTGTTTGTGTCTGTAATTAGAGTCTCCGGTTATGACTGTGATTGTTGTTCACTGAGGAGCAGCAGCACATTCACCACGACTGAGACGGAGGTTTGGTCAATAAGCTTCCAGCTCCAGAGGTTCTGACTCTTTTGTTGAATAGATCAACTTTTATTAGAAACACTGAGGTGAAGGAGCAGGTTTGGTGATTAGCCTTAAATGTCTCAACATCTACTGAATGAAGTCTGTGTAGATGTTCATGATCCCCAGAGGATGGACCCTAGTCTACTTTAGTCAAATCAGCATCTTTACATGAAGAGTCAGTGTTTTACTCCTGATGATCCCTCACTAATGCTCTTTGTGAAATAATAATAATAATAATGATAGAAAAGTAATCCAGCTCATTTCATTACTTTTCATCTTTCAACTACTGTACTGAACCAAATATCAGACAATATTTTATCTCTAGATAAAAGTCTTAAAACCACGTTGTGGTCGTCTTATATTCAGGTCCAGAGACCCGGGTCTGAACCAACAGGTGGCGTCAAACGAGTCAGAGCTTCTTCTTCTTCTTCTTCTTCTCTCTCAGACCAGAGACCTGGAGAGATGAGACGTGACACAGAGACTCACTAGAAAACAGACTCAAATGTTGAGAAGTTAAACATCAGAGACAGTGTTTCTAGACGTTGACCAGACGGTAACGCTTGCACGCATGTTAGATACCGCTCCTAGTGGCCGTCAGCGTAGCGGCGTTTATATGCACGCAGCTGTTGGCGAGTTTGAGTCCCCGTCTAGACCAGACCAGCTTCCCTGAGTGTGTTCTCCTCCATCCCTGTCTCTCTACTCTGTCTCTGTTAATAAAGGTAAAAATACCAACAAATAATAATAATAAAAAAACAAACAAGAAAAACCCAACTCGTTGATGATACATGTTGCTACTACAGGTCACGTGTTCAGTCACTAATTTTTCCAAAAATGGATTTTGAAAAAGAGAATTCGTCTTATATCCGGGTCGATACGGTGACTGGACAATGTAAAATTACTGGATATTAAGTCTCTAAACAGACTTATAACATGGTTGGTCTGATTTTAGAGGTTAGAGTTGAAATATTGAGACTCTCTGGTCTGAATCACGACAGTTACAGTTAAATGTCTAAACTGATTTGATGTGAAAGTGAATCAGCTCCGTTCTTCAGGTTTGACAAGTGATGGTTGAGCTGCTTTATTTTTCCACCACCTCCATGATTTCAACACACACTCGGTTTATTCTTTAACCGTTTGTTGTCTGTGCAGGTTACGAGGGCGGCAGCCTGCTGAAGTTCCTCCGGGACATCGAACACAGTACCGACGTGGTGTTGGACCGCTGGAACATCGATATCGTCCCCGATGACAAAGAGGAGAAGGGAGACCCCGTCCCCTACAGCATCGTCAACAACTACTTCTCCATCGGAGTCGTAAGTAAACATACTGAGATTTACTGTCAATTTAAAACATCCACAAAGGAGCCAAACACTCACATAACTAAGACAAATCTAGAGATAACATCTGTAAGTAAATGAATTTACAGTAAAAACAGCTGATTGACTCCCCCTGGTGTTTCTAGGTGGTATTACTGTTGGTGTCGTCACAAAGTTCAGGTTGTTTTTTTTTTTTCTCAATGGTACAATAAAAACAGAGAAACACTGCTTGTATTTACATGTGTAAGTGGGTTTTGTTCAGATAATGAGCAAAGTATCTGGGGCTTTTTCCTGTTGTTTGTCTACAAAGCTTTTTTTTCCACATTTCCACTTAGAAAGATGTTCCTCCTCCTTCTTTGGTGTTTCTTGGTGGAAAACCACGACCGTCAGAATCACATCAGACTCTTCACACTTCACTTTATTCTTCCAGTCTGTTGAAGAAACCTACTGATACAAACCGGATAAAAGAAAAGCATTGTCCTCTTCCTGTTTTCTCTGGTAGAGTTTCCACTTCTATTGTCCTCCATTTCCACTTCATCTTCTTCCTCCTCTGGCGTTGTCTTTTGTCTAGATAACACCTCCATCGGGATTGTAGTTTGGAAGTGATCGAGTCTATGGACTAAACTGTGTTTGTACCTGATGCACCATGAAAATGAGGCTCATAGGAAACCAGAGTGTTTGGTTTAATAAGTCATATAAAGGAAGGACCTTGTAGAAAACAACACTCACGAAGTGTTTAAACACCTGAAACATCTTTAGTTTCCTTCATGAACCACAAACAGAAACTCTGATGGTGTCATTATGAACCTGTTAGTTTGTGAAATCATCATTTACTCATAATGATCAGTTAAAGTGAAACATGTGCACTAGAAACCTTCTCTGATAGAGACGTTGTGGTTCCAATAAAGACACGGTGAGAGATTATCTGGTCCACGTGGACTCCAGCAATTAGCAGCCTCATCAGTGGAAGTCGTCTCCCTCCTGGGCAGGTTTCTTCTTTTAATTGGAGGCAAGAAACACGCTGCCGGGCTCCAGTTGCTTAGCAACGTTTTCATCATGTCCTGATGGAGATGACAGTAAAAAAGCTCAGGGACGTTGGTGCAGAGGAGACAAACAAGGCCGTTGCGAAGTTGACTTAGCGGCGCTGACGTGTTGCTTCACGGCCACCGAGGACTCACAAACTCTCCAAACTGTAAAAACCACGTTTGTTGGTGGTTTGGACTCGTGAGATTGAATCTGAGGCGACAAGTGTCAACCTCTGCACAACAACAATTCATATTCCTTTAAATGAATCCCACTGTTTGGTCTGCAGGCGTCCTGTAAAAACCCTGCTCTGTCCACAGCAGATAAACCTCTGACTCGTCATCGGAGAAGCAGTTCTCACATATTTCAGTGCAGCGAACGGAAACCAGACTGGAAACCTTGGTGTTTTGCCAAACTTTGAGCTGAGTCATCACCTTCACAGCCAAAGTCGGAGCCATCTGCTGTTTTTTTTCTCTCAAACGTTGTGAAGCTGATAAATACAGATAACAGCCAAACTCACCATCACAGATGCAGCGAATGCAAATAAACACAGGTGACAAAGTGTAAAGTCGACATATGTGAACAGGTCGATGGTTCAGATGAAGACAAACTGTTTCTGTTCAAACATGGGGGGGTCGCTGACAACAGCCTTTGTTTGTGTTTCATTTCTCTTATGTAATGAGAAACAGTTACATAACTTACATTCAGTCTGATGCTGAAAGGAATATTTCCACTGTGTGAACTCAGCTCCTCCACTGATGAAGTTACTGGATGTTCTCAGCTCAACATTATCACCACTGACATACATATGGTTATATATCACACACTAATCAAACCTTTTGTCCAGAAGTTAATGTTTAACGTGAAGATGTGAAGACTGAAAGGCTGAAAAGACCGAGTCAGAACCAAGAGGAAATGAAACTGTTGAAGCAGCAACAAACGTTGATCATGTAAAAAGTTCCTGCTGGTTCTGATAAAAAGGGTCAGACGCCCAATGTTTCCACCAATAAAACCTCCTACATGATCATCGGAAGTGGATCAGGCAGACGGTCGGTGTGTGAGCAGGATGCATCATGGGAAGAGACGGTGATGCTGAGTGAAACGTGAGGATGTTACTTTGACCTAAACAGCTGCAGACTGAGTCCAGGTCCTGATGGAAACAGTGTTGATGGTCCTGTCACTGCAACAAGGCTTCAACAACCACTTCAACGTGTCCACTCGCCTCCAAATCCTCCACATCAGAGTCCGATCCATGGAGGCTCCACCTCAGACCTGCAGGACTGAAAGAGTCTGCTGCTCCACAACCACAGCTCCACCTTCAGAGGTCTGGAGGAGTCCAGGTCTCATCTGGGACCTGAACCAGAACTTTAGCTTCAGAGGTCTGGAGGAGTCCAGGTCTCATCTGGGACCTGAACCAGAACTTCAGCTTCAGAGGTCTGGAGGAGTCCAGGTCTCATTTGGGACCTGAACCACATCAGTCCATGTGGTTATAGAGTCACAGCTGATTGGTCCATATGTCAACTAATCCCTTGAAAAGACAGTGAAGCGATTTTGCTGAAGTGTTCAGTTTTGTGCAGCTGAGCCTGATAAAGCTCCAAAAACACCAAGCTGCTTTTTATATCTGTGGACATGAGCTGTGTAGTTTATTTTGAGCATTTTCTTTTTCCTCCCTCAACATATTTGTGCCATAAAACCCTTCAACACTCAGATGTGACTGAAAAGGACAAACTGAACTTCCAACGTGGTTTTAAAGCAAACAGACAGGAAGTGTGAAGGTTTTCTGTGTGAAACTGCAACCGCTCCTCTCGGGTCCTGACATCGCTCACCGACGGTGGCGTGGTCGTTAAATAACGCGACAGATCGCCGCGCCCCCAGGAGTCGTAGTGACAGATGGCCGAGTATCTGGGTGCACACGACACCTGAGCGCCACCAATCTCTGACTCACACACTGACACGATGATGTAGCCATTAGTAACCTGAAGATCTGCTTCACTTACCATACAGGGTTTGCATTTCCTGCCGTCCCGTCGCAGACCTGCCTTACTCTGGCTAGGTTGCTATGGAGACGGGAGGCTGGCAAGGCCGAACCTGAAAGCTTCAGTCATCTGTCCTTTATCTCGCTGACTTAATCGTGGCTGACACGGTGTGGAGTGTGTGGCTCAGCGAGCTGTAAATCAGACTCACACATGGAGAAATAAGTGTTGTTTGTAAAATATAAAGGCAGATACTCTAATATTTAGTGTATTATTATGAAGTTGTGTCCATGTGTCATCATTACAGGAGATGAGGATTTAGTGTGTTGGCAGCAGCAGCGTGAAGGTGCTCGGTGTGGGGGTTGGCAGGAAGAATAAGTGTGAAGCTGCTGCCTCCTGCTTCAGCTTCACGTGTCTGCGTTTAAACCTCCACATTTTACATCACTGATGTAAAAACACATCCACTGTCTTAAACGTACATGTCTATGTCGTCAGCGTATCGAAGAGATTTTAGAGCAGCAGTGGCGCTGAAAGACGGAGCCAGGAGAAGAAAGTGAGAACGCTTTAGTCAAGTTCGTCATTTCATCTGTTACAACAGACGGTGGTTGAAAAAACTCAGTGATTTATTGATTTGGAGTGACTTTAAAGTTTGAAACCTCTAGAGACAAATGTGTTGGTGGATCAAAATATTGTTGATTTCTTCTTGAATCACTAAAAACAGTTGAGAGGATTTGAATAAATTCATTTATTTGTCAGGAACAAATAGTTTTGTTTATTAGTCAAAACATTTGTGTTTGTTGTTGTAATACATCTTTTAGCCACTAGAGGTCTGATTGAGTCAGTTTTCCATCCATTCACTCTAAACACCAGGTTCGTATTTATTTATTAATGACTTTTATTGTAGAAACCTGTGTTTTAATGGTGAAGTTGTATAAAATATAAAAGATATTTTAATCTTCATACGCGTCATGTTCTAGTTGACCCAGTGACAGATATTTAACTAATATTTAACGTCTCTAACACCGTTTGAGTCGCGCCGTGTCGGTGGATTCAGGTCAGTGTTGAACTCGACCTGGAAAGAATCTGTGGAGGAATCTGAGAGAAGGAAATCGCACCATGTCAGCAGCCATTAAAGATGCCACCTCATGTTTCAGAGAGGAAGTTGATCCCTCTGCAGCTCGTGTCTCTCAGTGTGTGTGTGTGTGTTGCAAGATGACTCCCAGTGTTAATGGCCAGTTCCTAATGCGACCACAGTCCCTGACTTTGCCTTTGGCCTGAAGGTGTCGAGTGTCCTGTGCCTCCTCTGATGGACATATAAGTCTGTAGCTGCGTCGCTGCATCAGGAGCAGACATCAGAGTTTGTCCTTTTTCATTCATGTTGCCTCAGATGTCGAGGAGGAGGAGGAGGAAGAGGAAGAGGAGGAGGTGATGAAGCTGTGAGATGGACATGGTGGTCAGAGGTCTCACGGTGATCTGCACCATTAAAGACTTCCTCATCAAGAATAACATTACAAGTTTAAAAAAACGTCAGTTTGACCTCATTTATATGCAAATATATGCAGCAAAGACTCTAGATATAAGATATATAAGATTCTAAATATGAAACTATAAGAACATGTACATTATGAACACGTTACCTCATCATTAGGTCATGTTATAAAGATGTCACAGAGCTAACGTTGGCAACGTTAGCCTGAGCAGCTGTTCACTCAACACTTAAGAACAAAAGCTAATGTTAGTCTGAGTCTGATACTGAACTTAAAGATGCTATATATACATTTTTACTGCTACTCTGAAGCTAATGTTAGCGTTAGCAGCTGTTTACTCTGCAGTCTAAAAGAACCGTAGTGAGTTCAGTATCAAACTCTCGTTTACTCACTAAGATCCATCTCTGGATCAACACTGACGTTAGCATGCTAACTTGTTTCTGCTTCTGTTTCTACTGGTGTTAGCATGCTAACCAGCTAATCAACCCAACCAATCACGATTTAGTCTGAGTCTATTTACATTAATTAAAGTTGCTAAATACATGTTTTTATTGCTGCTACAATGTTAATGTTAACATTACATAGCTCCGTAGGCTTTATTTTATTATAAGAACCAATGTTATCTGTTGTTTTACTTTTTTTTTTAACTGAGGTTAATACAGGAACATTTGTCCGTCCGTCTGTCCATCATTTCAGCAGAAGTTTTCTCAGAAATCGAATCAGTCTAGTCTGTGAAGTGTAAATGTGAAGTTTGAGTCTCTATGATCCAACATCACAACACATTTCTGGGACGTTGTTGAATCGATGAGATGTAAAAATGATCATTTGATCTTTTTTCTAAAGTAATTTGAGACGTGATGATACAGACCCACGGAGTTAAAAGAGCTTTTAGTCGCCATCGTCCCACAGTAACAAGTCGACAACACTTGGCCCAAACTGACCTGATTATGTAAATTATCTTCTCAAAATTCAATTTTGCCTAAAAGCAGCAGATTGACTGAGACACTAATGGCCGTGGGCTCGTTTCCAGCTGCGAGTCTGGACCGAGACACTCGATCTGATCTGATGATCTGCTGCTTTAAGCTCTTTTCAGACTCAGAGTTCGTCTGTTAAAGTGACGCTGATTGTTATTCAGACATACGTTGCTTTTACATTCACGTCCCTCGTGGCCTGGTGGAGATGATGGAGGACGTTTAGGAGACGTGACAGAGAACAGACGTGTCTCTGAGTGTCTTCAAACTTGGTGCAAACTAAGAATTACACACAAATTAAAGACCCGACAGTAAAACGAGCCGGTCTGATCTTCTGTGTCGTGTTTCTGCAGATTTTGTTAATGAAAGTTGTTGTTGTTTACATGAACTTGTTTATTCAGACATGAGACCAATGTGTTGTATTTCCATCACGTTAACACGAAGAGGTTCGTGTCTGAAAGTGAACTAATTACCTCTGTTGTCACTGATGTGTCCAGTGTTTGACGACTTCACTTCAAAGTTTCTTCACCTGATTCTGCTGCTGCGTCTTTAACCTCTTCAGCAGAGTTTAAGTGCACAGATTAAATTCAGTGTCGCTGTTTGTTCAGGAGAAGCCACAGGGAAACAAAGTGTGCATGTAAAATGAAGTGTGTGTGTGTGTGTGTGTGTGTGTGTGTGTGTGTGTGTGTGTGTGTGTGTGATGGAGTAGCTCTGGCACACACTGAAGGTCAGGGGAAGTATCAGTGACAGGAAGTCAGCGTTTGCCAGGTTCAGACCAGGTTACTGCGGTAATGAATGACCGTGCTGAGTGACACCTGGCCGGTCTTAAAGACGACCAAAACACACGCACGAGGACGTTCGCACGACCGGTCGCTGCTGAAAAACACAGTTCAGATCTGAGATCAGTGTTTTCTGAAAACAAAGAGAACGAAGCGATGTCAGGAACCGACGTCTCCACGTTTCATTCTGTCGCCAGATGAAGAAACTGACTCAGAACGAAGACGTTTTGTGGCAAATTCTCCAAAATGACGTGTTTACGTTTCAGTGACGGCGCCCTCTAGTGGCAGCAGTATTCATGGAGGACGCTGGTGTAAAGAGACGAAGCAGGATGGAGCTCGAAGTGTTTCTAGTTTCAGACATTGTTTCTTTAAACCACAAACACGAAACTGTAGAAACAGCAACAACCGATGACCTGCTGCTGAAGAACATTTATACCGTAAACTGTCGTGGTTTAAATAGTCTCAGTGACTGTGACTACCTCAGAGTTTAACTCAGATCCGCTGGTCAAAAGGCGCCGCTGGGATTTAAACTCTGGATCTCCTGTTTACTAGACAGGCACTGTAACCAACGAAACCACAGTGCCTGTGATTTAAATGTTATTTCATTGGTCAGAAGTGTCTGATATTAAAGCTACGACACGTAAATGTTTCAAACATTTATCAGAAAAAGATTCTTGTTATGATTTAGAAACGTTGTCATTGTTTATCCAGCAGTTATTCAGGTCGGTTGAGTCTGGACGTTAACATCTTAAAATTATCAAAAATGTTCAACATTTTCATCAAATGTTGAACATTTGTCAGATCAACTGGAACGAAGTGATGACCTGTCTCTCCACTAGGCCCTGTGGGTCCCACCCAAGGCTGTTTCTGTTTCAGTTTTTTTTTTTTTTTTTATTCTTTGTCGCTTTTTCTTTTTCCTTTTTTCTCGTCACATCACAACAGTAAAACTTCAAACAGAAACATCAAACCGACCTTCATCGCTCATGTTGTTACCAACAGAGTTTTTATGGAACATGACAACATCAAAGGTCATGATGTCTGGAGCGGCCATGTTGAGTCCCTGTTTGACCTCTGACCTCTGAGCAGCCCATGACTTGTCCACGTGAGGGTTCGTGTTGTGATCCTCTAGGATCCTCTAGGATCCTTTAGGATCCCCCAGGATCCTGAGGTTGTGAGCGGCTCTCGTTGGTTCGACCTCTGCAGGTAAATTCAGCCTCACGTCTGTTTTCGTTTGCTGCAGAGAAGCCGTTCACCGTGACGTCTCCTCCAACAGGATCAGATTGTCGGACGCTTTCAGCAGCAGATGCAGTTTCTATTTTAAGACCTGATACATTTGCTGATGCTGTGAGATCTCAGCGTATCGTCTGCAGCGTCGTGGATAGATGAGGGGTTTTCTTTTTTTTTTTGGTGTATAATTGCACCTGTCCGCTCGTCTTATCACGACAACCTTCCCTTCTCCTTGTGTCAGAGCGGTGAAAACACCTGTGGTGGCGGGCGGCCAGCCAACGCGTCGCTGCTGAGGACTCGCCTGTCAGAGCTGCTGCTTTACTGTAAATACTCGTCTTTTATTAGAAACTAAAACAGACGCAGGACGACACGAAGTTACAGACAAATAAAGTGAAGCATCGTTCACATCCACAGAGAGATGAACAGTTGTGACGCCGTATCATTTATACCTTTAAATTTTAAACATTTTAAATTGACAAACTGTTGAGTCACAGTTTGATATATTTACTGATATTTATTGATATGTATTTATAATTACTGATATTTGTTCTGTAGCAGTGAAAACTGAAAGATACATCAGATCAAGTGAAAATGCTCATTGATCTGCTGTGACTGTGACTGATTGGTTAGTTGATTGATCGATTCATCTTATTACTTACTCTGCTGCTGTTTTTAAGCTTTAAGTTTTTTTTGGTAATAGACAATTTGTGATGTGACGTAACTTCGCTCCTTGGTTTGATCAGTCCGACGTCGGCTGCTCATCTCATCTCATCCTTCTTCATCCAGTTATTTGTCACAAACATCGTGTTTGTGCTGAAATACAATAATAAAACCAACCACTAGAGGTCACTACCAGTAAACCACCACAGGCTGTTGGTTTGTTGTTTAACAGCCTCAATGTTTCATTATGTGACACGATGTTATTACGTCAGTGAGTCTTTTAACCTTCAGACGTTCACGTCGTTTTATTGAAACATTCACATATATATTAATATTAGACTGCGTCTACATCGATCACACGACATCTGTTTGACATGAAGTCCATTTACTGTCTGGACACATGTGGATCTGGTGATGTTATATTTCATACGTACACGGTTTATCTGTGAGAGACACATCACATCCTCAGGCTCCAGTCAAACAGCAGCAGCTCTGGTCAAACTCAACCCTGAGGTCAAACATGAGGCTGCTGCGTTTCACAGATCACATCCACTCAGAGTTCAAGTGTCCAGAGCCGCTGAACGTCTGAACGTCTGCGACCTGTGAAGTATCACGACGGACGCAATGGATTCAAGGAGCCTCGTTCTCCGACCACAGTCAGCTCAGGCTCTGATAACCAGCCTGTTGCTAGCTGTTAGCAGCTAGCCTGCTAACTGCAGCTAGCAGAGACTGGAGTCTTGGTTCTGGTTGCAGTCCCAGTTCTCCACCTGAGCGGAACCAGAATCATGACTACACCTGCAGGTGGAGCTGTTTAGAAAACACTGAACTGTCACATTAAAATACAAACATATCAGCTGATGAATGAATAAATAACAAACAATGGTGGAGAAACACAAAACACAACTTCCTGTCTGGACTTTCAGAATAAGATCAGGGTGGAAACAGGAAGCAGAGGTTTGTCTGTTTCCAGTTGAAGTGACAGACTTTGTGTCCTTGGCAACAACTGATCATGTGATTGAGTCACATGTGAGTGAGTCAGATTGCCCTCTACAGTCCAGTCCCACCAGTTTAAGTGATGATGTTGGTCTTATAGTGGTTTTAAAAACATTTTGTGCATCAGCAGATACACAAGAGCATCTCTAGTGACACTAACTGTTATTGTCTGTGTTCACTTCAGTGTTTCATCATTATGAAGGTGAAACCTCTGTAATGAAACTAAACACAGAACCAGGAGAATAATGATGATGTGACAGCTCGTCTCCCTGCTGCTGTTTACATTTACTAACGCTGTGATTGATCAGGGTCACGTTGACCTCCGCCCCCACAGGTCAGAGGTTAAATGCATGGTGGGGGGGTAGGACAGGGCTCGGTCAACTCCTGACCTTTAGAGCTGAGTCATAAAGTCACAGTTTGGTTCAGTAACAACCGTTTTAATGAGACATTAGGGTCAAAACACCAGTAGTTATGAAGACTTATCTTACAGTCATGTAACTGTGGAACAAAGTATCCACACATAGATACTATACATATCATGGCTGCAACTAATTTTATTATCACATCTAAGAAAGCGAAGCAGCAAATGGTGACATATGGAGAAGATGGAAGCAGAAAGTGTTTGGCATCGCTGTTTGGAAAATGACAGAAACCAAAATAGTTTCTGATTTAATTTTAAACGGATCATTTAATCGTTTCAGCTCCAAGATGTTGGTAAATCACCAGCGTCAGATCAAAGATACTGAATATTAAAACTCCAGTGTTTAGTGTTCATTCATTAGACCCTGACACACATCTAGATAAGATATAAATATATATGTTTCATATATATGTTTGTTTAAGAAGCTTTATTTGGCTTCATTGGACTTTACAGTAAAGAACTGAAGTTGATCTTTAGAGGCTGAGTTTTCACCAACCCTCAGGTTTCTCTCTAAGTTTAGAAGTTTTTTCAATCTCATTGTAGATTGTTGATGAACATCTACAGACAGTCTGATAGATCCTGTCTCAGACCTCAGATCTTTTCACCGTTAAAGATCTTGACTCCTGCTACTTTATTACAATGACGACAATAGAAACCTGAAGCATCCAGGCACGTAACATGCACATTTGTAGGTTTGTGCAAAAGTTTGGACAAATACACAAGAAGACAAGCGAACAACCTCTGGCTCAAGCAAACAAATGATTTCATGAATTAGACAAAAGACACATGGCAGGTGATTGGACAAAACATCCATTTAGTCAACAAATAACGTCAAAGACGTTGAGCAGATGATAATGACTTTTAACAACGGTCTCTGAGCCGCTGACTCAGGGTCTGAAGGTAGAAAGATATCAATGATCCTCCAGTTTGAAGTTGAGTTGTCAGACAGAGGAAACTGTAGAAGATGAGGAAGACTTCTAGTTAAACCGGTAAGAAAGGAGAAGTGGTGATGCTTTACAGAAGACGACCAACATCTGGATCTGTATGAAAAACACAATTCAACAACTGTTGAATAAAAAGGGAAGAAGTGAGTCTGTGGTCAGACTGGACCATGATCCAAACCAGACCTCAGAATCCACCAGGACCTACGTCAACGAGCTTTTGAAAGTCTGTGGGCAGATTTTTAAAAACCAAAAGAGTTTGTGCCAGAAAAAGTGGGTGAACAATAATTCAGGAGAATAAGTTTGAGATGTGTCTATTGAATTTAGTGTGATAAGAGTCGTGTTTATCGCAGCACAGATGACATTGACTCCTCTGTTCTCTCCGACAGGACGCCTCCATCGCCCATCGCTTTCACCTGATGAGGGAGAAACACCCTGAGAAGTTCAACAGCAGGTAAAATACACTGACATGATGTTTTCCAAACCAACAGAGCAGTTAACCTTCAGCGTGTTAACACCATCAGCTAACAAGCAACCATGAAACCAGCGAGTGACCTCGCACTTTAATCTGGAGGCTCAATACCAAACTGAGCCTCAGTCGTCAGAGATCAATAAGAGACAAAACCTGTTTCTGTGGTCGGATCAATAAACAGCAGCAACGTTTTCATGTTCAGACTGGACTGAACTGTGACTTCACACGATGTTGAACTGAATCTTTCTACCGTTTCTACAGATCAGTCACAAATGTGTGAGACTATTAGTCGTCTCTTCAGTTTTCCAGCTAATGATTAAAAAAGTTAGAATGAGGAACAAATTGCCCAGGAAGTGCAGTGTTACATGGCAGGAGAACTTAATGAAGGCAGATGGAGACAGCTGTGACGTAAATGGAGGTTAACCTCCGTCCTAATAGCACAGAAGGTATCGTCAAATGGCCACAAGGACAAGTGCACAGACGTCTAATTAATTGTTACATAACGCTGGAAACTGGTGTGAGTGAGAGAGGTCAGAGCTCAGAGAGAGAGACGGTGGCAGACATCCAGAGTCCAAAGAAATGAAACATCTCAGACATGATCGACTGCTTGTCCAGTTTCCACGCAGGTTTCTGACATTTCACATGTGAACTGAGATAAAACAAGTACGGACACTGCATCCAACACTTTACTCTCTGCTGCCGTGAGACTCAGACGCTGGATTTATTCATGAGCAACGATCAACCCTGTCGACTCTGATTATATCTACAGTTGTGATACCATCTGTGAAGATGAACTGAAGTTTAAAACCACGTTTACACACAGTTGGTATCTAGAAATACAGTCAAATGTCCATGTGTTTGACTCAGTGAGGAAAACTGGGTTTTAAGGTTTCAGACATCACAGGATGTGACGTTATTACTGAAAACACGGAGGTAAATACACGGCTGTGTGTTAACGTGGTTCATCATGATCACACATGATCAGTGCCAGCCGGTCAGTAGGTGGCGCTCTATCTGACGTCATATGAACATAAATAAACCAGAGTCTCTTCAGTTTGTCTCCATGTTACAGTGCAATGAGTTTTAAACTGTTTTTGTTTAAACTTGATGTGAATACATTTACTTCTCATACACCAACGCGAGTGTGTATGCTGAAGGTCACGTGACCTGACGCTGCGTTTTCATTGGTCACTGAAGATGTTGTCAGGAGGTTTAAGTGCTGACGAGACTCTAATGATCTTTTAAGAGGTTGTAGTCGTCAGTGACGAGACCAAAAGTATCATGTGTTTCGACTGTTTCATTCCCATCAGCCACCTCTTCTCTCTGAACATGGAGCCTCAACGCAGCTCGTTGCCGATGGTGCTGACAGATCACGGAGGATGTTGAAGTTTAAAATGTTGTTTTCTTGCTGCTCTGAATCTCTTGGGAAGCAGGTGTTTGTGCGTGCGACCGGTGGTTCGTTTTGTTCACATGATGTTGACAACAAGCAGACCGCTGCTTCCTCTGCAGCTGATTACTTCACAAACTGTAGGAAATAAACAGATGAACAGCAGGAGAGTCGGACACAGACGGATGTTTTCTCTGTGAAATTCAATAATTAATGTGAGAGTTTCTCAGGAGGAGGAAGCAGAGGAGGCCTCTCTGTGATCAGTCATAGATAAAAGATAAAGTCAAAGGTTTAAGTTTTAATATTTTCTATTAAATTAGTGTTGGTTTAATGAGTGTTAGCAGTGTTAGCAGCATTAGCAGTGTTAGCAGCATTAGCAGCGTTTGCAGCGTTAGCAGCATAAGCAGTGTTAGCAGCGTTAGCAGCGTTAGCAGCATAAGCAGCATAAGCAGTGTTAGCAGTGTTAGCAGCATAAGCAGTGTTAGCAGCATTAGCAGCGTTTGCAGCATAAGCAGTGTTAGCAGCGTTAGCAGCGTTAGCAGCATAAGCAGCATAAGCAGTGTTAGCAGTGTTAGCAGCATTAGCAGCGTTTGCAGCATTAGCAGCGTTAGCAGCATTCGCAGCATTAGCAGTGTTAGCAGCATAAGCAGTGTTAGCAGTGTTAGCAGCATTAGCAGCGTTTGCAGCATTAGCAGCGTTAGCAGCATTCGCAGCATTAGCAGTGTTAGCAGCATAAGCAGTGTTAGCAGTGTTAGCAGCATTAGCAGTTTGCAGCATTAGCAGCGTTAGCAGCGTTAGCAGCATAAGCAGCGTTAGCAGCGTTAGCAGCATAAGCAGTGTTAGCAGTGTTAGCAGCATAAGCAGTTTGCAGCATTAGCAGTGTTAGCAGCGTTAGCAGCGTTAGCAGCGTTAGCAGCATAAGCAGTGTTAGCAGCGTTAGCAGCATAAGCAGTGTTAGCAGCGTTAGCAGCATAAGCAGTGTTAGCAGCGTTAGCAGCGTTAGCAGCGTTAGCAGCGTTAGCAGCGTTAGCAGCATAAGCAGTTTGCAGCATTAGCAGTGTTAGCAGCGTTAGCAGCGTTAGCAGCATAAGCAGTGTTAGCAGCGTTAGCAGCGTTAGCAGCATTAGCAGTGTTAGCAGCATAAGCAGTGTTAGCAGCGTTAGCAGCATAAGCAGTGTTAGCAGCATAAGCAGTGTTAGCAGCGTTAGCAGCGTTAGCAGCGTTAGCAGCATAAGCAGTTTGCAGCATTAGCAGTGTTAGCAGCGTTAGCAGCGTTAGCAGCGTTAGCAGCATAAGCAGTGTTAGCAGCGTTAGCAGCATAAGCAGTGTTAGCAGCGTTAGCAGCGTTAGCAGCGTTAGCAGCATAAGCAGTGTTAGCAGCGTGGCTCTGATCCAGCTCTAATCTCCCAGCGACAGCTCGACACTGACGTCGACACTGGACCTTATTGTTCCTCTGTGAGTTTGGTCCAGCGGGACGTCGGCGGGAGGCGGCCGACAGCTGATGGACAGCTGCAACTGTTTTATTGTCCATGTGACTGATGTTTTGGCAGCATTCACATCCGCACTGGGTTTTTTTTTTCTTCTTCCAGTTGAAAAGAGTCAGTGTAGAGCAGAACGAGTTGTTCAACAGATGATAAATCACCTTTGACCTGATGAGAGAGAAGCACTTAGCTGAGTGCTTCACACACACACACACACACACACACGCCATCCCCCACCCATCTAGCAACACACACTCTGTCCTCATCCTATAGGGAGGTGTGTGTGTGTGTGTGTGTGTGTGTGAGAGTGAGAACATGTGACTGCGACACCTCGACCTGGTTCAGTCCCAGACCTCCAGATCTCCAGACCTCCAGGAGTCGCAGCTCCAGGTGTTAATGTCGTCGTCCAGCGGAGACATTGATGCTGAGTCTGAGCGACTCTAGTGAGCTGGTTTCTTTACTGGAAACAAAGTAAACAGACACTGGTTTAGTTCAGTGTTTTGTTTGTTTTTATCTTTATTTGTTCATTTGTCACCATTTTTTTTGTATCGTTAGTTACAGTCCAGAACTGGTCTTGTCTGATGTGGTCTGGCCTGGTCTGGTCTGGTCCAGTCTTCTCTGGTCTGGTCCTTGGAAACTGGTCTGGATCTGGATGTCTCACATCAGAACTTTGTGATAAAATCTAAACAGTTTCACAAACAGAAACTGAAGATTCAGGTCCAGACGTCGTCAGTGGTTTTGTTCTTTTTAAAGTGACGGTCGGGACATTGTGTCCCTGTGGTTTGACGGTAGGTATAAGGAGGAGGAGGAGGAGGTCGTAGGGTCACCGCTCATACTGGGGATTAAAGCAGACGTTAATGTGGAGGGAGGAGCCACAGAGTCACAGGATGTTGATCTCTTCAGCGACAGACGAACACGTTTCTCCTGGTTGTGTCAGAAACATCATGGTTGAGTTTTATAAACCGTTTTTATTGAACCTGAGCAGAAATCTCAGAAAAATCTCAATCAAGCAGAAATCTCAATCTTGTGTTCCAGTTTCACATCAGCCTTGTGCAGAAACATGTTGGTAATGGAGAGTAAAGGCTGATGGAGGTGCTGCTCTCGAGACGGACGGACGGAAAAACACCAGTTAATTGCATTTTTTTTCCAGGCGTCTCAAGTGGAAGCAGCTTAATGAGGTTAGGCAGCTCGCCTCGCTGAGAGTCGCAACTGTTCCTAATTGTGATCCCAAATATGCTCATAATCCCCTGATCTGACGGCGGCCGAGGTTTCAGGGGACGAATTAAGGAGAAAAGGGAGAAGACAGAGACAATTAGCAAAGAGGAAAAAAACAGAGGATGAAGAAGTTTGACTCAAATAAACAGAAATGACAGTGTTGAGTGTTTGTTGGAAACGTTTCCTCTTTGTTTCCATTGTATTTTCTGTTTCTAGGCTGTAACCTTCAACACTCTCAGCCCTGATGTTGTGTCAACATCAGTGTTGTCAGTATCAGCAGCGCCGGCGTCGTGAAACGTGGACGTGTGACTCATTTGTACGAGATGAGACATCAAACATGCTGGTTGTCTCTTGGTGCTGTGGCTCGGTCGCTCACGTTAAAGATGCTGTCGTTTGTTTTCATCTTTTCACTGGTTCCAGCTTCTCCAGTCTGGTTTATTTCAGGATTTTCTGTTGATAAAAAGTCTGATCCGACACGTGAAGAATATTTTGATTATTTAAAGGCGACGCATGTGAGGTTTTGTCATCACTGCATAGTTAATGTTACTAGACGTCTTTACTCAGCTGCTAACCAGCCAGCAGCTCCCTGTTACACTGTAAACACAACAGCTCCAGGATCCGTCTGATGATAGATTTATTACTGATAAATACGTTTATATCGCTGGTACAAAGCTAACGTTAGCATCGTTTCTTCACTCATAAAATAGTTGTTGAAGCCCAGCATGCTAACATGCTAACACGCTAACCACCACCACCCAGATGTGAAGATGTGATGTGTTGTGACGTCAAAGCCCAGTTGTCTGACAGAACCAGAGGACCGATGTGGTCCTGGTCCAGGACTGTTCGGGTTTTGACTCAGTAATATTTACTCTGATTGAAGAACATCAGAGGTTTGACGTCGAGTCGTTGAGTTGTTGTCTGGTGAAACAACACGAGGACTGAGCGTTTCTAAACTCAGTGTGTGTGTTTCCTCAGGATGAAGAACAAACTGTGGTACTTTGAGTTCGGCACCACAGAAACCATCTCCGCCACCTGCAAGAAACTCAACGAGTGCATCGAAGTCGAGGTGAGTCAATTCAAACAACAATTTTGTTGAGAATATTTAGGATATTTGATCCTGACAGACACTGTTTTGTTTTTTCTTATAAATTTACACCAAAGTGTTTTTTTCTCCGTATAACGAGGCTATTCATAGCACAGCGTCACATCAATGCTCCATAAACTCTGTGATTGCCTCATTCTGTCACTCAGAGCTGTTTAATCTGTCACCTGGGAGCTTGTACACTCAGAGAAAAAAAAGAAAACTTCACACCTTTCTGGAAAACCAGTGTGTCACGTACGTCAGAACAAGAAAAGACTAACGACACAAACATCAGCAGCATCAGTACAGGAAGTGAACGTCTGGAGATAAAACGTCTTGGACTTTATAATTGTTTAGTTTTGGTGTTTGGAGCGTTAATATCGCTCCTCCTACCGGTCGCTAACTGAGGCAGCTACAGCTAATGCTAACAGCTATATTCAAAACCAAATCATATCATACGACACCACAAAGTCTGTAAATCTCATCTAATCTTTGGTGCCAGGATTGATCCGTCCGTCATCAATAGTTCTCATCCTTTTAAAGATTCCTGCTGAGTCATGGAGAAAGTGGGAAACGCCCCCTAGAGGTCGTCAGCCAATCACAAGGCTGTTGTTTTTCATTTGTCTCGCCACGGTCCACAGTCAAACCCTCCAGAGAACTTCCTGTTTACTTTACACTATTGTCCTGTTGCCTAGCAACAACAACAACAACATTATTTAACAGTAATGTTGAAGATCAAATCTAGTTCAGCTCATTTAAAAACATCCTCACTGCTGCTACTGAAGTCATGTGACCTTTAGCTCCTCCTACTACTGAGGTCACGTGACCTTTATCTTTAACTCCACGTCCACATCACAACGTCACCTGCTGCTGCAATGAATCATGGGACATGTTGGACTGTTAAGGATCCAACCGTTGTAGCTTCACGTCTCAGGAGAAGAAGCTGATTGGTTGAACTGAGACAGACGAGTCTCCACCTGGAGGAGACGACCAGTTAGAGACTGGTGACGACTGGGACACGGTAGATGAGTTAACTAGTTTAACTGGTTTAGTTAACTAACCATCTGGGACGGAGACGACAGATAAGTTAGATAACAGACGAGTCTCCACCTGGACGGAGACGACGATGGATTCAAACGTCACTTCATAAACAAACTTCACCGTCGTCTACAGGTGAATCAAGTCAACACGTCAACTCTGTAGAGGCTCAAACCTTCAACTGCATCAGGTGGACGTCTCTCTGGATGAAGTGTGTTAAATATTCATTTATCATTTTTCTCATTTCTGTGACTCAGATATTTAAAAGAAACATCTGTAGTTTCCTGAAACATCTGGACGCTGCAGCTTCTTCTCTTCATCAGCAGATTAAAACAGTCACATGACAGCTGTACTGTACAGGACGTGTCAGTGGTTGGCGTCATGGTACGTTCGGTCACTGGGATCGTCTGTTATTATTAATCTGTCGCTGTTTTCCAGTGAAGCTGTATTTCACATATTGGTCATCGTGTGATGTGATGTGATGTTTTCCTCTTTCTGTGTTAGTCATGAAAGAGCTGACAGAAAAAATAGTTTCACTTCCTGTGAAGTTAAATCGCTTTGTTTCACACATGGTTTCATATCATAAATATCTGAGGCGGATGAATTCATCCTGTGCTCGGGGACGTTAGACTAAAGCCTTTGTGTCCTTCGGGTCTGTGTTTTTATAACTTCCTGTTAGAAAGTGTCACGTTGTGTTTCCTGTACCTTCACCTGAACTCGGTGTGAATCATCCTGAGCAGAAACAGCTGACGTGTTCGTCCATCAGGTGGTGGCGTCACATCTGGTAGGAACGTGATCGTAGCGCTGATCGTTGGAAACGTGGCCAGTTGATGGTGTTTATCATGAAGTTTCTGTAAAACTCATCATGTGTCCATCATGACGGCAGCTGTGACTGATGTAACTTCCTGTTTATGTAACAGTATCATCCTTTTGCCTAACAACAACAACAACAACAACAACGAGCTCAGGTTGTAAACGTGAAATCTGAGCAACATCATGAGATTCAAACCTTCTGATCATCACGTCAAAGATCAGTCATGTTTTTATCTGTTTTAGTTTGTGATCACATTATCTCAGTGAAACTTCAAAGGATTTTCTGGTAAAAATGTTATTTTGACTCAAAGTTGAACTGATTATAGTTTGATGGTCGAAGGTGAAAGAACAATGTCAGTTACACATCATTTGGTTGGTTGGTTGGTGGCGGCTGTAATGAACTTTTAATGAACATTTATTGATTTTATGTTCAACGACTTGAAGAAAAACTTCAAAATCTGCCACAAACGTTCAGTTGGACTCATTCACGTCACAATCACGTCGTCATCAGATTCTTGGGTAACTGATGTGAACTGTTGCACGATGTTACAACATCGTCACTGACAAACACTGAGTTCATGTTAACGTCCATTCACACATTGTTGTTAGACGAGTATTTAACCTCAGATTAAAACACAGTCAGTGTTTCAGGTTGAGTTCAGTGACTCTGATCCACTGATTCAGTCTCAGTTGATGAATTTCAGTTTTAACGAACCCAGATCTTTGTGACTTTAAGGTTAAACAACATCCAACAATAATTCACCTTTTCTCATCCAATATCAGTCGTCTCCATCTGGACAAAACACAGAAAGTCTCGTCTTCACGGAGCCACAATAAAAAAAAGAAAAACCTCTAACTCTGGATCAATGACTAAAGATAAAGATGAAAGATTCACAAAAACGAGTAATGATACATGAATATCAGGAGCTGACGTCTCTGTGGAGAAAACACATGACAGGAACGAGTGTAAATGTAGAAAAATAGAAATAAAACTAAGATTAAGAAGAAAGATGAGTTTACAAAAAGTTAAAAAAGTTTAAACTTTAAAAAATAAGATGAACAAATATGATGATGTTATTGTTACATCTGTTCACATGAAGCAGGACCTGGATCAGTCTGAGATTAAAGAATAAACGTGTCTAAATTTACATGTTTTAGATGATTTAATCTGAAGTTGATGCTTTGGAGGCTCCACGTGTTCAGATGTTGTTCTAACGAGGTTTTGGGACCAGAAGGATCTGGTTTTGTCAGTGACTCTGTGACACCTCATCAGAAAGAAGTGAATATATGAGTGTGAACTTTTTTATGCTCGGTCCTCAATGTTTCCTCAATGTTTCCTCGACGTTTCTTCAATGTTTCCTCGACATTTCCTTAATGTTTCCTCAACATTTCCTCGACATTTCCTCAATGTTTCCTCAATGTTTCCTCGACGTTTCCTTTACGTTTCCTCAACATTTCCTCAATGTTTCCTCGACGTTTCCTCAATGTTTCTTCAATGTTTCCTCGACGTTTCCTCAACGTTTCCTCAATGTTTCCTCGACGTTTCCTCAATGTTTCCTCGACGTTTCCTCAATGTTTCCTCGACGTTTCCTCAATGTTTCCTCAACGTTTCCTCGACGTTTCCTCAATGTTTCCTCGACGTTTCCTCAATGTTTCCTCAATGTTTCCTTGACGTTTCCTCGACGTTTCCTCGACGTTTCCTCAGTGTTTCCTCAGTGTTTCCTCAGTGTTTCCTCGATGTTTCCTCGATGTGTCTTCTGTCTCTGTGACTCGGGATCGTCTGAGTCATGGCACCGTGTTGTTGATACTTTATCTGTCGGATCCAGAATTCTGTTAATTTCATACTGGGGATTGACACGGCGGCAATGACGGTATTTTATCACCGTTGGCTCCTGCACAACGAACGCGTCAGGACTAAATGACTTCTGCAGTCGTAAACAAATCAGCAGCGGATGAAGTGGAAGCACAAGCACGACAGATATTTAACTCCATGATGCAGCAAATCAAACGCTGCAGGTCGTTCTCTGAAAGTGCTGTGCCATCATCCGTCAGTGTGAAACGCTGCAGTAATGACATGGCGAGTGGTTTCATTAAAACACAGAAGACCAGATCCACTCTGCTCATCCTGAATCGTATGTCGACCACACGACGTCTGATCACGAGTGAGCCTCTTCATGTATTGGACGTTAATGTTCCTTGTCGTTTCTTCTCTTTGTGCTTCTTCTTTCCATCAGTGCGACGGGATCATCCTGGACCTCAGCAACACGTCGTTGGAGGGCATCGCTGTGCTCAACATTCCCAGCATGCACGGCGGCTCCAACCTGTGGGGCGAGACCAAGAAGAGGAGGAACTACAACCGCATGAGCAAGAAGGTTCCTGAGAGGATGCCGGCGACAACCGTCACCGACGCCAAAGAGCTCAAGTTCTGTATGCAAGGTGAGTCGACCCTTCGCTGAAGTGAAGGAAGTGAAACGAGACACAGGAAGTCTTTACTTCTGATCGTTGTGATCAATGTGCTGCATTGATGAAGATGTGTAGTTTAGTACAAAGTCTCCGTGAGACGAGATTAACTGTCATTTCATCTGTGTCACGTTGATCGTGAGCTTTGGTCTGAACTTTGGTTTAGTGACATCTGGTTGATGCTGATGTTCAGTGTGAAATCTTCACGTCTGTTGTGTTGTTGTTGATCATCAGACAGGAAACATCTCGTACGCATTGGTGTTTTATTCTGATCAGGTTCCTTCAAGACAACGTCCAGTGGCTTAGTGATCAGGAGTCTTTCCTGATCCATGAATTTTGACGAGGTCGTTGATTGAAGGTGTAACCAGGTTTTAGTTTTTAGTTTTAGACCAGAAGCAAAAGGAACAATAACATACGTCAGAACAAAGACACAAATGGATGAAACTTTCGTGTTCACACAAACTGCCAATATTCAACTTATATTAGAAGTTTTGTTTGATGCCGTCACAAACGTTGACGTTGGGCCATTTTGGCTTCACTTGTTCAGGATGTCAAATGTGTTTTGTGTCTGTTCATCATTTAGTAACTGTCAGCAGAAGGTGTCAGCTGATCTGCTGTTTAATGTGTTGCTCAGATTGAACATGTGAACATTTCGTCTCTTATTTCAGGGACAAACTTTGTCATGACGTTTTAAAGTTAAATGTTGATCCGGCGACCATCAAACCATCGGACGTTTGGCTGATGTTTCCTCTCGACTGAAACTGACTGAAGTGTTTTTGATTTAGATGTTGAAGGACAGGTAGTGCACCTCCATCATAATAACATAATACTAATGCAGTGGGGAAACCCTGAGCTGGGAGTTCAGTGATGTGTCATTAAAATGTGGTCACAACTAAAGAGTTAATGGAGGTGAATGAGCTTAGTCTGTAATCAGTGGCTCCTGTTTGTAAGAGCTCTTGACAATCAAAGGTCATTTCCTCCAGCAGAGTTCAGCTTTTAATGGTTGTATTTTCACTAAATCAACGTGTTTCCATTTGTGAGTTTGATGTCTGAAACATTACGTCAGCGTCAGTCGGAGGTTTGAGGAACCAGAGCCGGTGTTTTATGTTTGTTTCAATGTTGATGTTGATGTTCGTCACAGCTGCCGCTTTATTCTTTACACTTCAGGTTTGTTAATCAGCGTTCGGGGCGGACGCTGCCGCCGCCGTCGCTCTGGAGCCGCTGCTCGTTAACAAACACGTCTTTCAAATCCACAGATGTGAGTTCAGGAGACATGTGTTTATCTACTGCTGCTGCTTCTATAAAGGTCATTTCTCTCGTGTCTCTGCCTGACAACAGTCGTATAATGTCCAGTAACAGACATTACGGTCACACTCTGATGAACACAAAACCTGTGTTTTGATAAAAGACACGAGAAACGTTGAGGAAACTCAGTTTCGTGGCAGCGGTTCAGAGTCTTTATTTAGAAAGAAGACAAAATTTTATGAGTTTTATCTTAAATAAAATCAGAAAAAACAGAAACATAGTTTATTTATTCACAGATTAAAATTCATTTCATCAGTTGCAGTTGTTACTGATTGATCCAGTTTCTAAGGTTTGGTTTAAAGTAAAACTTTATGTAAAAATGTAACAGATGGTGTTTTGTCTGTTGTAGCTGAAGCATCACGTTTGTTGGACTCAGTTTTTAGTGATAAAGAGTCAAAGGTCATGGTTTGATGATTCATGAGTTAATGAACTGGTTAACTAGTTAATTGGTTGGTGGTGTTGAAACATTCAGTCTCTCTCAGTTCTTGACTCAGAAAGTTCAGATCCAGGAAACATTTCTCTTCTGAAACCAGAACAAATCTCAAACATGTTAAAACATGATGAGGACGTAAAGCTCTTCATTACAGACTGTATTTATTAATCAATAAAACAAGATCAATGTCTTTGTTTGTGTCCAGGTGAGATGTGAATGTTTCCATCTCTGTTGAAGTAAAATGCTTCGTAATCATTGATCCTCCAACATGTTGAAATAACTGTACACTCTCAGTGGTTCTGGATTCATCCCACTTCTGCTGACTGAACTGAACCTGTTTCCATGGAGACCTCAGGGCTTTACTTAAGCAGCGAGGAGGAGGAGGAGGAGGAAGAAACATAGTGAAAGGAACTGTGATGTTGGAGGAAACGTGGATGATTCAAACCACTTTCAGTGGTTCGAATGTTTCCTGTTGAGGGACTGAGACACTTCATCTGGGTCACGGTGATAAAAGTTGTCATGTGATCCAGGTTTGATTTGGTCAGGTTAAGTTCCTCGTTGAAGTCGGAGGGTTGTCATCGTCATCTTAAAGGTTTAATTACAGTCTGGTTAATTAAGTCTGGTCTTTTTTATCTTTTTTATCTGGTGTTTTTTATCCTCCTCATGATACACGATACAGATCAAATTCAGCAGAAACAGGTTTCATAGACTCTGATGTGACCAGAGACGCTGGAGGCAGCAGAGACTCATTTCACATCACACTGACCAACAACATCACTTTAACATTAAGCTTTGATGTTGGTAAATTGTCATAGTCAATCAACTTGATGTAAGAACCAATAGGATCGTGTGTTTTATCGACTGATCATCGTCTCCAACCATCAGTTGTCTCCATGTTGGTGAACCAAGTCGTAACGTTTCCTGGACATCGTCTCATCGTCTCAGAGTGAAAACCAGAGTCAAATCTCAGTCAGGAAACGTTTGACAGAAGATGTTAATGAGTTTGAATTTTAGGAGTTTAACAAAGTGAAACATCTTTTCCTTCTTGTACTTTTTATAATCTCATGTGTCCTCTTATAAAAAACTGAGCCGTCAGTGTCTGGACCAGGTTCTTCACAATCAAACACTCTGTTCATGTTCGTGTTTGTGTTTGTTTGTGTTCGTGTGTCATGTCAGAGGTCAAGCTGTCTCCTCCCTTCACACAGTAAACCTTTTACCTGGCCTTAACTCTTGACCTAAATCTGGACCCTGATCTCAAATCAGCCTCTTAAAGGATCGAAGGCAACAGAGCGACTGAGCTAATGTGAAGAGGTTTATCTGTTGTCATGGAGCCAAAGACTGTGAAGTGTTTTCTATGAATCAACACTGACATAAAATAATGTTGTGTTTGTGTTGAAATGTTACAACAGTCAGGAACTTCTGGTTAAATGTCAGGAAGAGAAAGTTGCACAGCAACACAATGAAAGTCTTAATAATTGATGCAACATTGTTTTACCCACATGACATGAAACTCACCTGTTCAGTCAGATGTGTTTTGTGCAAATATCTGAACGTGTCTGAACGTGTTTGATGGCATCTGTGTTGTTCAGCTCCGTCCATCAGCGTTTCACTTATTGAATTAGTTGCTAACGCTGCTTCAGAGCCGGTGAGCGGAGCTGTAGTTTCAGAAAGGTGCGTCTCCGAGCCTTAGCATTAGCGTGTTTATCGTACAGATAATTGTTCGTGGCAGTTGCTTTCTCTGGCACAATAAAGCAAAGCTCTTTAAATCCATTTGCTGTAGATAACACAATCAGCCGGGGAGACTCAGAGAGTGAAATGAGCCCGAGGCTCCTCTGAGCTCAGCGCTGAAACTTCAGCGACGCCCGAGATGGAGACAGACGCACAGAGACAGTCCAGAGTTTCTAATCTCTCTAATGCAATCACATGAAATCTAAACACTGCAGCTTATAGCTGCTTTAAACTCACACACAGATGAAGTTAGTGAGCTGCCGTCCTGCAAACAAAGTCAATTTCCTGCACCAGTTTCAGTTTCTACACAGATTCACTGCGGTTTGTGTTTATTTAGAACAAGCTGACCTCAGACCAGTTTCATCCTGTAACACTGAGGTTTTGTAGCAGTAGAGATGTTGATGTCACTGAACTGAGGTCAGTGACATCAGGACGTGTATATGATGACACAAACTCTCAAAATGTGCACAAAATTCAAACGTTTTAATGTTTTACTTGTCAGTAACTCGTTAATATGAAGACATCATCACACAGCCGCTGACACATGAAGTTTGAAGCAGCAGTCACATTAAGATGCTGATCAGAAGTGTGAAGGACGCTGACCTGGTGAAGACGTGAGCAGGATGCATCATGGGAAGAGACGGTGATGCTGAGTGAAACGTGAGGATGTTACTTTGACCTAAACAGCTGCAGACTGAGTCCAGGTCCTGATGGAAACAGTGTTGATGGTCCTGTCACTGCAACAAGGCTTCAAAAACCACTTCAACGTGTCCACTCGCCTCCAAATCCTCCACATCAGAGTCCGATCCATGGAGGCTCCACCTCAGACCTGCAGGACTGAAAGAGTCTGCTGCTCCACAACCACAGCTCCACCTTCAGAGGTCTGGAGGAGTCCAGGTCTCATCTGGGACCTGAACCAGAACTTTAGCTTCAGAGGTCTGGAGGAGTCTAGGTCTCACCTGGGACCTGAACCAGAACTTCAGCTTCAGAGGTCTGGAGGAGTCCAGGTCTCACGTGGGACCTGAACCACAGCTCCACCTTCAGAGGTCTGGAGGATCACTGAGTCACTGGAGATGGTTTATTTCCTGATTCTGATTCATCATTGATGAGCTGCAGCCTTGTGGGCGGAGCCTAATGATTCAAACCCAGTTCATTTTCATGTTCAGCTCCACTTCTCTTTCTCTCACTGATTTTTTGAGCTTTTTGTTAATTAACAGGAAGTAATCACCGGCATCAGCTGAGAGAGCAACAGACACTTGAACTCATCAGCGTCAGCGCGACGTGTTTCTCAGCAAACGTGGTGAAGTTTCTAAATGTGCAGCGACGGCGGAGAAACGTAGAGCAGCTCTGACTGACGTCTGTCTTCAGACGTCAGTCAGAGCTGCAGAGAGAAATCTCTGAAGTTCAAAGCTGCTGACAGGAACAGGATTCACGTGCGACGGCGTCGGGGAGGAACGGCCCATCCCAGCGTTTATCTGTCAAACATCTCCACGCCCCCGCTCTGTTGGCTTCCTCCCTGCTCCTGGATCAGATTTCCTCCACTTCCTGTGGTGGATTCACATGGAAAAGGATGAACAGAAATAAAGTGGAAGTGTCTTGAGGCGTTTGTTGGATTTATGACGGTGAGATGACGCTGAGTCTGCAGCGACTGTTTGTTTACTGAAATGAAAGGTTATTTAAAGGAATCAGGTCGATCCAGACAAAGTTGAAATAAAACAACATTTATCATTTCTCGCCTGAAGCAAAGAGGCACCGTGTTCCTGGACCAAACCAAACCTCAGACCTTCAGGCAATCTGCTACCTCACCACCAGGTGTCACCAACTCCTACACACACCTCAAACACTGATGCTTCAGCTGAAACATCACAAGTCAGACTAGTTTATTTTAGTTAGTTAAGTTATGAAGCTAAAGTCGGTCATAACGTTAGCAGCTATCAGCTAAATGAAGCTAACGTCAGCTGGTAGCTGCTAATGTTAGCTAGCAGATGTGAGTGACGTTGGAAACATCAATGATATTTAACTGTGAACTAAGTTATATAAAGTTAGCTAAAGTTAGCTGAAGTAGCTAAAAGCGTGTGTAGCTGTGAGACATGTGATTGGCTAACGGTGTTTGTGGGCGGGGCTTAGTGACAGGTCAGTTATAAACAGGCTCCTCCTCCTCCAGACCAGAAAACAAATGCCACCACTCGGCAGCTCGTTACCGGGGCTGATGGGTAATTTACTGAATCAGTTTTTAAATAAGTCGATTCTGTTTTTCAGACTCTTGCTATTTCAGGTGAATTATGCCCCCTCCCCCACCACCACCACCACCTCCTCTCTCCTCACCCACCTCCCCCCAGCAGCAGTCAAGCTGTGACACACCATGACGGAGGCTATTTTAGTCCGATCACATCCAGACTCTGCATATTGTTTTCTTCTCACACAACAGAAACTGCCACAGACTATAATTACTTTAGATTTCACCCTCCACACCGAGTCTGTGTGTGTGTGTGTGTGTGTGTGTGTGTGTGTGTGTGTGTGTGTGTGTGTGTGTGTTAACAAACAGCAGCTGGTTGTTGTTGAGTTCAACGTGAGAAACATTAAACATCTTTAAAAGCTTTTTAGTTTCTCATGATTCTTTTCTGGAGAAACACAAGAGTGTGTGTGTGTGTGTGTGACAGTGTGTGTGTGTGTGTGTGTGTGTGTGTGTGTGTGTGTGTGTGTGTGTGTCACAGTGACATAGTGTTCCTTGTCAAACGTCCAAGTGCCTTCCCCCCGTACCTTCACGCCGTCGGCTCTGGCGAGGTGAACCTCAGTTCCTCTTGACCATCTGCCACAACGAGACCCCCCGAGACCAGAACGGGTGAGGGAGGGGTGAGGAGGAGGGGGGAGGAGGGGGAGTGGGTGGAGGAAGGATATACAAATATGCTGTTTATAATTATAACCCAACACCTCGAGCTGTGGTTTCTCCTGTTTCCAGTTTGTTGCTGTAAATGAGTCGTCACTGAACGTTAATTATTTCTAACTTTATTCTTTATTCGTGGTTAATTACTCTGACACGTTCAGACACATTACAACGAGCTGCTGCAGTTCAATAAACTTCATCGTCTTGATATTAGAACACATAACCACAGTTGTATGATGGATCAGACCGACGCCCCCTGCTGGTGACATCCATGTTACAGCGGCTCATCAACCAACACGTTGATCATTTGACACATTTACTTTTTATTTTTCTACAGAAACAAAACAACAGCTGTAGCTCAGGGCTGCTCTGTTCTTCTTCTTCTCAGCAATGAAGTGTTGAGTTCATGACTAAACGTCTGAAAATAGTTGTTTCCTCTTGTGACAGGAAACGACATCACGGTCGAATGAAGTCAACAGTAAAAACTTTCAGACGTCATCTCCTGTGAAACATTTCCACCATTAATGAAACGTTCAGGATCAGGTTCATTCTTCTGTTGAAGTTTGTCGTCGTTCGTTTAGTTAATCTTTAATCGTTAATATAAGAACATGTGATGTTTAGGTAACTTCAGTCGTTCAGAGGAAACTTTCACCACTGAGACATTTTTAGTCTTGGTCAGGTTCAGTCCAGGACGTTATCAGTGGTGTAAAACGGTCCAGATTGATCGTTTGCATCCTTATGAATCAACCGATCGACAGTTAAACTTCTTAGACAGTTAAACAAATAGACATTTGTTTTCTGACCATCAGTCCAAGTTTTTAAAGTCTCAGTTTAATGATGGAGAATCATTTTATTTTCATGAAACATAACTTTAACAAGTGATTAATGATTAAAGTAGCAGCAGATTATTTTATTTATATCACAGTGAAAATAAAACAGCGTTTCTATTTTCTCCTGGAGTTTTGATTTTCATGACAATGACGTATAAATAAAATAAATCTAAAACGCTGTGTTTCTTTTCTCTGGATGTTTAAATATCAGAGAATAAAAAGTAAAGCAGAGCAGCAGTGATCCTCTCTTGGCAAACCAACGCCATCCCATCCCAGAATGCACCTCTGCCTCGTTATGTAAGAGGCTGTTCTGATCTATTCTTAGCCTCTACCTCGCTGAGCTGCAGCCGCTCACAGAGTCACAGATCTGATGAGGCCAACGAATCGTCGCTGAGGTGAGAAGCAGCGCAGCGGCGACTCTCAGGACGGGGGGAGGACGGGGGAGGAGGGGGGAGGAGACGGCAGGACAGCGTGACCATGTTTGGTGTTGGGAGGAAGTGTAGGTGTGGAGGTGGGCGTTAGTTTATATTTGATAGTAGAAGAGAATAGAAGCTGCTGCTAAAACTGGACGAAGCTCAAAGACAATCAGGTTTCACGCTCTCTGATTCATCTTCATCACCATCATCATCATCATCATCATCATCATCATCATCTTCGTCACCATCATCATCATCATCACCATCACACTACATTTTACTGAAGAGTTACTACAGTTGTCACTTGTCTTCGTCATCCTCTTTAATGGACGTTCAGTCTCATCAGATTATTTCCTGGAAGAGACACGGTGACGATGAAGATGATGATGATGATGATGATGATGAGATTTTTATTTCAAATCAGACATCAAAGATAAAAGCACATTCGTTATTAATGTGAATCAAATAAAGTTGACAGTTTTATATTAACGTCAGGGCTAATGATCATTTTAGTGTCTTAAAGTTCTTTGTTTTGGTTTCATTATGACCTCAGAGTGACATCATGTGTCGATGATGTCATGCAGGATGTCATGCAGGGGTTAATGTATGATGTGATTGGTTCAGTCTCAGTGAGAAACTGAGTTGTCTCCATTAAATATCTGAAATAAAGTTGTTTGATGTGTAAAAACTAGAACTAACCAACTCTGATAAAATTGTAACATTGTATCTCAGTGTTCAGTGACGTCGTCGCTCTTTGTAGCGTTTTAAAAATGTTTTTTCTCCTCTAATGTTTCATCTGAAACATTAAAATTCTCTGGTTTCCTTCATGAACTTTGATCATTTTCATGTTTATTTTAAAACAGTTTGATTCAACAGAGAAAAGAACTGATGAAGGGAAGATTTGTTTTTAGCATTAGCATTAGCATTAGCATTAGCATTAGCATTGGTGGATGCTGCAGTTTTAACCTCAAAATTATTTTAAAATTATTTCGATTTCTATCACCGCTTTAAAGACATTAGCATGCTAATTAGCTAACTGGTAACTTTCCATTAGTGTAGCCTAGTGTAATGTTTACAGTAGTTAGCCTAACCGCTAACTAAGTAACAGCTAACTGGTTAGCTGGTTAGCATCAACTGGACTTTTACATTAAAATACAGCTGATGAATGAGAAACACTTGTGTTTAAAGTTCAGGCTCCAGTTGAATCAGAAAATGCTTCAAATGGTTGGAAGTTACAGATCACAGCTTCCTGTCTGGACTTTCAGAATAAAACCAGTGGAAAGTTTAGACCAGTGAGAAACACTGATGAGATGTTTCCTGGTGTTTCTGAACCAAAACAACATGAATGTTTCCAACACAGAGGAGCTGATTACAGGCTCATGTTTCTTCCTCTGAAACACAAAACACACCTGTTCCTGTTAGTGTTTGGAAACGAAGCCGAGACGTGACGACGTCGGGAAACGATGAACGTTGTTTACAGTTAAAGAGATGAACCTGCAGCTCGTTGGGTTGATGGTTCGAGTCCCTCGGGGGGGGTCTTTATCTTCATTGAGTTGCTGATGTTTTCAGTGAAAGACTAAAAACTCCAGGATGTGTTGAGACGTTGAGACTCTGAGATGAGCGAGTTAATCAACTGTCAGAGCTTCACTCGCCGTGGAGAATCAGTTGGTTTTATTTCCACGTTCCCTCAAAATAATCAGAAGATTTGATCGTTCAAACCAAATAAAAAAAACAGTTGTGTCAGTTCATCAATGATCCCAGAATCCTCTCTGATAAAAAGCTGCAGGTGGGGGTTTTGTGTCACGTTTCCTGATGAAATGTCATGTGACATCATCACTGACCTTTAACATCACGTCTGTAAATATTGACACTGAGGCGAAATACGAAGGGAAACTCCTCACAGCGCCCGGAGGATTTTAGCTTCACACCGACGGCTTGTTGTTGATCCGTGTCTCTTTCAGCTGTTTGTAGAGAAAAAAGATCCGTCTGAGTCCAGTCAGCTTCATCATGTTCCATCCATGATCCAGATGTTCAGACGTCAACGTGTTTCTATAAAGAACAGAAGTTTTACTGTAACGACCTCGAACGATAAACTCATCAGCCTTCGAGGTCCCTCGATTTCCACCAGCAGCATCCCGGTGTGTTCCAGTAACGTTCTGATTGATCAGTTCAACGGACCAATCAGAAACATCGTCAGTTAAAACAGGAGAAACACAAACGTGGAAACATATGAAATAAATTAGTTTCTTTATGACTAATGAAATTATGAGTTTAACCAAAAAGTAGATTCAATTAAAAATGTAGAAGAAACAGAAACACGAGGAGCTGCTGACATAACGAAGTGTGACGACGCGTGAGGACATGTCACTAATTATCATCTGTATCTTTAATATCTGGACATTTGTTTCTGAGAAACAAAAGACAAAGAAACCAGTTATTACAAGTTCATGTGTGTGGACACACGTGTCCGAGGGTCCTCGGCTCTACTGTCTCTACTGTCTCTACTGTCTCTACTGTCTCTACTGTCTCTACTGTCTCTACTGTCTCTACTGTCTCTACTGTCTCTACTGTCTCTATTGTCTCTACTGTCTCTACTGTCTCTACTGTCTCTACTGTCACTGTCTCTACTGTCTCTACTGTCTCTACTGTCTCTACTCTCCACTGTCTCTACTGTCCACTCCCCACTGTCTCTACTGTCTCTCACTGTCTCTACTGTCTCTACTGTCTCTGTCTCTGTCTCTACTGTCTCTACTGTCTCTACTGTCTGTCTCTACTGTCTCTACTGTCTGTCTCTACTGTCTCTACTGTGTCTCTACTGTCTCTCTCTGTCTCTCTCTACTGTCCTCTCTACTCTACTGTCTCCACTGTCCCCACCTACTGTCTCCCCACTGTCTCTACTGTCTCCACTGTCTCTACTGTCTCTACTGTCCTCTCTGTCTCTACTGTCCTCTGTCTCTACTGTCTCCACTGTCTCTGTCCCCCACTGTCTCTACTGTCTCCTCCACTGTCTCCAACATCTCTCTCATTGTCTCTACTGTCTCTCCACTGTCTCCCATTGTCTCTGTCTCTGTTGCCTCACTCTACTGTCTCAAGTGTCTCTTGTCTCCATCTCTACTGTCTCTCACTGTCTCCTGTCTCTTCTGTCTCTACTGTCTCTGTTGCCCCTATTGTCTCTACTGTCCCAAGTGTCTCTACTGTCTCTCTAACATCTCCCTCTACTGTCTCTATTGTCTCTCCATTGTCTCTACTTGTCTCTACTGTCTCTATTGTCTCTACTGTCTCTATTGTCTCCACTCTCATCTCTACTGTCTCTATTGCCTCAATTGTCTCTACTGTCTCTGTCTCAAGTGTCTCTACTGCCTCTCTGTCCTCTACTGTCTCTCAACTGTCTCTACTGCCTCATCTCTCTACTGTCTCTCTCCTAACATCTCTGTCTGTCATCTCTTCTGTCTCTTCTGTCTCTACTGTCTCTATTGCCTCTATTGTCTCTACTGTCTCAAGTGTCTCTACTGCCTCTACTGTCTCTAACATCTCCACTGTCTCTACTGTCTCTATTGTCTCTACTGTCTCTATTGTCTCTACTGTCTCTAACATCTCCACTGTCTCTACTGTCTCTATTGTCTCTACTGTCTCTATTGTCTCTATTGTCTCTACTGTCTCAAGTGTCTCTACTGCCTCTACTGTCTCTACTGTCTCTAACATCTCTACTGTCTCTACTGTCTCTAACATCTCTTCTGTCTCTTCTGTCTCTACTGTCTCTATTGCCTCTATTGTCTCTACTGTCTCAAGTGTCTCTACTGCCTCTACTGTCTCTAACATCTCCACTGTCTCTACTGTCTCTATTGTCTCTAACATCTCCACTGTCTCCACTGTCTCTACTGTCTCTATTGTCTCTATTGTCTCTACTGTCTCTATTGTCTCTATTGTCTCTATTGTCTCTACTGTCTCTAACATCTCCACTGTCTCTACTGTCTCTACTGTCTCTATTGTCTCTATTGTCTCTACTGTCTCTAACATCTCTTCTGTCTCTATTGTCTCTACTGTCTCTATTGTCTTTATTGTCTCTGTCTTTGTGGTTCCAGACTTCAGTGACCAGCTGCTGGAGGTGGTCGGTCTGGAGGGCGCCATTGAGATGGGTCAGATCTACACGGGTCTGAAGAGCGCCGGGCGGAGGTTGGCTCAGTGCGCCAACGTCACCATCAGGTCTGAACGTCCTTCCTGTCAAAGCCTCGTCTCCGTCTCTGTCTTCGTCCTTTAACATCATGTTTATTCTTCACGTATGATCAAAAATGAATCACCTTGTGTTTTTATGCATCAAACAAACGAAGCTGCTGAATTATAAATGTGAATTTCGTGACAGAGGATGAGGTCTTAGTTCAGTTTAATACAAATGCTAACCAACGTTAGCACAGCAGCTAACTCAGCCCTGTTATACAACTGTTAACACCCAGATGAGATGGACTCTGACACAGACGAACTCTGGAAGGTTTTTGATCTAGAAAATGAAAATATGTAACATGTAGGTAGAAAATAACTGACGCCCCAGGATCTGATCCAGGACCAGATACAAACCTCAGACACAGATAAGTCTGGTTAGTTGTTACTGACCCAGAGTGAGATCATCACAAGTCAAAGACAAATGTGACCACACTCAACCGACCTGTCGCTAAGCCCCGCCCCCAAACGCCACAAACACTAAACATCCAGGACTGGCTAACGTTAGCACCGGAGCCAACTTTATGCTAACATTAGCTTCTTTACACTAAAGTTATGATTTTAACAAAACAGTAGTCATATCTAATGCTAACAGTAGCGTGTTGGACATTAGCCACAGCTAGCGTCAGCCACAGCTAGCATTAGCCACAATCTGATCAACACAGACACACATTTTCAGACGTTAGCATCAGTCAACAAGTTGAAATGTTTGTTTCTGTTTTTAATTCAGTTGTTTCTGTTGATGTTGCAGAACTCTTTAGCATTGTTAGCATTGATGTTTTGTCGACACATCTACTTTCACCTGTTTTAACAAACTGCTCTGATATTTTCACTGAGTCTATTCATCACAGTCATTCTCCCACACACAGAGGCATGAAAGTCCTAAACCAACTGTGTGTGTGTGTGTGTGTGTGTGTGTGTGTGTACAGTGTATTTACAGAGGGGGGGCTGGAGGCTGGGGGGTGGCTGTCTGCAGCAGGTCTCATGGGAACAAAGGCAGCAGTGTTTGACTCTGTGCTGGGACAGTGTGAACAGGTCTCTCATGCCTCAGTGCAGTTTGTGATCTGACCTTCACGACCCCCCCACCCCCATGTTCTCCCCCGTCCTCCCCCTCTTCTCTCTCGTCACAGGACGTCCCGCCGGTTGCCGATGCAGATCGACGGTGAACCCTGGATGCAGCCGCCCTGCACGGTGAGAAACATAAAGTTAGAGCTGTGAATTCATGTGATGTGATTTATTATTATTATTACTATACAATAAATCTGCCACGATACAATATCAACAACATGTTGAACATGATCATCTTAAATCAGAGGAACTAAAATCTGATGACAGTTTCATTTGTGACTCTTCAGACGTCAGAGCAAAAAACTATCTGATCTTTTTACTGAAAAGAATAGTAATAGTAAGAAAAATAAACCCCATTAAACCATGTTTCTCCATTAAATCAGGACTCATCAGTGACTCAGACTGATGATATGATCCATGTTTGACCTTTGGATCAATAATCAATGAGTCAGTGTAGAGGTCGATCAACGACAACAACTAGTTGTTGTTTTTTTTCTGTCAGATCACGTTCACTGTTGAAAACAGCTCAAATCAAAACATCTGTTAAAAATCAAACCAGATCCATGGAGACTCTCCAGAGTCCTGGTCCCAGACACCTCAGGTCCCCGGTGGTCCTAGGGGTCCTGGGGGTCCAGGGGTTTCACAGTTTAAAAAACGTCTGAGAGGTTCAGTTTATGTCTTTTTATCTGTGACATTTGTTTATCAGACACATGTGGACGTATTCGACATCAGGTCTGAAATGAACCGGTGTTCAAGTTTATTTCCTCTGGATGTGAACGATTTATCAACCTGAGACGAATGTTTCTGAGCCTGTGTTCAGTCACAGATCGATTCTGTTTGTGTTCAACATTATTAATCATCAACAGTCACAGTTTCCTCAGTTAAAGAATAAATGTTATCATCTGTTCAAACCTTTAACCATGTTTCACTCTGTTGTCATGAACCTTCAGGTGGATGAAGATCTGTTGGTTGTTATTTCACAGGAAGTGACATCATTGTCTGTGTCCGTGTCTGTAGATCCGGATCACACACAAGAACCAGGTACCGATGCTGCTCGGCCCGACCCAGAAGACGCCGTTCTTCTTCTTCAAGAAACGTCACCGCAGCCGCGACTAGGACGCCACAGACACACACACACACACACACACACACACACATCTACAGCACACACACGCTGACAAAGGAGGTTTTACAGGATCAGATCTGGACCTTCAGGACGTCATCAGACGACCTGGTCTTTGCGCTTGGTACCGACCCTCCTGTGTCTCATCAGTCCGAAGGTGCAGGTCCAGACCTGGTTCAGGTCCAAACCTGGTCCAGTCTCAGCCGCTCGCTGCCTGATTCAACCTATCAGCCATAAACCAGTGCTGCACTGCCTCACACACCTGCTGGTTTCACCTCCGACCGCTGGAGAACGGTGAAGCTCTGAAACACTACGAGGACTTGACGAGGCCGTTTACACCAACATCCACCTCTGGTTAAAACATCTGTATGAATAATGAAACAGAAGCTGTAACCAGCTCGTTCCTCCTCAGACTTGCAGCAGAAAAGCTTCATCCATTATTGAGCGACTGTTTGATGGATCTGAGACCTGGAAACAGGAAACACAGCAACGCTTTCAGCCCCTTTAATGTTTCAACCTTTAAACCTTCACAGACTCAAACTGAAAGACGTTTTGGTTCTTTATGAAGAAGCTGATTTATCTTGGTGTGGTCGTGACACTCGCATCAGATCAGATAGTCTCTGCGACTGCCGGACGCTTCGTTTGGTCGGAGGATTGAAATGAATCCGTCGGTGGCAGCGGAGCAGGGTTTATTTACCGTCGACGGAGGAGCTAAATTTATCCGTCTATTTGGAGGGAGGCTCGATCTCTCCTCCAGTGAAACCTGACGCCTAATTACCGTGTCAAACATCGACCCACGATGTGAAGAACGAACGCTGCCGCCATTTATTTAACGACTGAATCGAGGTGAAGTGACATCACAGGAAACGTGACGTCACGTTCAGTGTTTAATGAAGAATGTAACTCACATTACCGAAGCATACGACAGGACAGACAGAGTGGTGTATATTTCTGAGTGTAGGTGTAGCTCATGTGCTGTTCACACAGATACTGATGTGTTTTTAATATATCATTGTTATTAATGTGGACATTTGTAGCGTAGACGAGCTGGGATCAGTATTTTCACCGAGCAGAGACGTTCGGTCGACGTATGAAGACAGTTTCCACCCGCGGCTCGTTAGCTTGATCTTCTTCATCGATGTGTGAAACAAACAGATGTTTTTGATCTTTGACCTGCTGGTGTTTTGGTTTCTGGTGAACATATTTGTTCATCTTTCTTCAGCCTGTTCACTGATTCAAGCAGCTGAGTTTTGTAGCTTCTTGTTTCAAAAACATTTCATTGTTAACTTGAAAATTAAAGGTGCTATATGTAGGTTTTGCTAATGCTACATAGCTAACGTTAGCACGTTAGCACTTCTATTTAGCAATGGTGCAGAAGGTTTAGCTTAAGATTTGTTCTCCAATGATGCTAATTACGCTAACAGTTAGCCCTGGTCTGTAGGTGGCGCTAGAGAGGAAGAGGTTGAACTAATCAGCTGTGACATGACATCATCTCTTTTTGTTCAGAACATGATAATATAATAATAGCTTAATGAAATCACTGAGACTTTAGTCTGAACTGAAGCAGCGATCTGGTCCATGACATCGCTGCTGGAAACACATATCACTGATGTTATCATCATCTATACATATAGATCTATAGATATAACATCTGATCTATTGTCTCAAATATCAACATCGACCGGAAAAAACCCAGAATCAATCAGGTTTTAGTTTCATTGACCTTGTGGCTGATTTAACTAATGTCGAATGTAAACGTGAATCAAATGAAGCCGTTTGTGGGAAACTGTCTTCATCTCAGTTCGACTGAAACTTAAACTCTGACGGTTCAAACTGTCGGGTTCAGACCCTGATTCCCTTTAAATCAGTATGAGTTTCTTCTGTGGCTTCAGGCTCCATGTGGTCACATGGTCATGATGTCACATGGTCATGATGTCACATGGTCATGATGTCACATGGTCACGTGGTCACGATGTCACGTCGCATGTCGTCACGTCGACCTGTAGAAACTCTCCAACACCAGTTGGACGTTTGGTTTCTACAGCTCACTTCCTGTTTGAACACAAACATGACCATGTGACCAGAGATGGAGCCTGGTTGCCACGGCGACTCGGCGCTAATGAGTGCATGTTTACAGTAACTTTACTTAATGACAGAATGGTTTTAGACAGCTATATATATGAATATATATAAATATATATTACTAAGTGTATATATTTGTTTATAATATTTTATCTGAAGTTAACTTACATCACCGCATGCCTGCTGAAACAAACTGAGTGAACAAAGATGAGAGCCAGACTAATTCAAACTATTTATTTCTTGTGTTTTTTTCTTTTTCTGATTTAAAAACAGAAAGTAACGTTCCCACATGAAGCGTCTGACGTCACGTCATCATCATCCAATGTGTCGTGTCTCTTCAGCTGATCAACGGCCTTAAACTGACGAATGAAACACAAACTACTGATTATTAAAGAAACTAAAGCGCTCAGAGATCAGAGTTTACACCACACAGCTGACCTTCAACAGCAAACAGTTTCAGTTTCTAAATGTAGATAAACCATCAGATCATATTCACTGTTTCATCTTTTAATAAACTTTACACAGTAAATGTTCAACTTGTTGGACTGAAACATGTTGAATTCAGGTTTATGTGATAAATGAACGACAACAGGAAGTGACTCGGTTTAGTAACAAAAACATTTAAAAAAGGAGACATAAACCCAGAGACGATGAAGTCTGTTGAGCTGTGTTTGTTCCAGATGTTGTTTTAGTTTTTCCTTCATCACATCTTCAGTACACATCAGGAAACACGTCAGCTGTGACTGGACGAGGTCGTAAACGTCTGTGATAAACATGAAAATATAATAGTTGGTTTCATCCTTTAAAACAACACTTTGTTCATTTGTTTTCTCTCTGAGAGTTTGTGAGAAGATCGATACGTTTGTTAAACATCAATTTCTCAGGTTTGATCGATTGATGAAACATCTGGACTGGTTTTAATTCTGTTTTCAACTGGTAATCAGCAGATTCATTCATAAAGTTAGGACCAAAAACACGTTGGTGCCATGTCGGTGACCTCTGACCTTTGACCAAACTAACCTGTTCATCGTGAACATTTGTGCCAAATATTTCCTGAATGAACGACGATCAAACCTGAAAACATCACAGATGTTTAACAAGTTTCATCTAAATTTAATCAAACTGCAGTTTCGAGTTTCTGTGTGAAACCAGAGACGAGACCATCGAGCACTTTATTTGTCTCCGTCTCATCAAACTTTATGAATGTAGATTCAACAAACACGAACAATCGTTAAACTAAACTTCACTTTTTCCCAAAGTATCAAACTAGTCTTTGAATCTAGAGTCAACATGTCTGAATCTGACCCGGTTCAGTTTGTGTCAACTCACGTCAGAGGCGCAGATACAGAAGCGTGTTGTTGGCGTGTTGCTGGCGTGTTGTTGTCGTGTGATGACGCGTTGAACGTTTGTACACAAACTCATCAGCTCATGAGAATCTGAACATATCAGGACGTCGTCATCAGCAGCTTCAGGGGATTAAATGTGTAACCAGGACATAATCACATTATCTGTGTTATAAACCGACCCCCATCAGCCTCAGGGTCCACGTGGTCAGACGGGTGTCGGGGGGCCGGGGGTCCAGGACCTGATTGGATGAACGAGGCTGAGGATCAATGTGTCTGTCTCATCACTGTTTGTCAGAATCAACATTTTACCAAATAAACAACAGGTTGATTATGAATTTGTCACTTTGTTGTTTCTTTAATTAAACAAACCAATAAAAACTGATCAATAAAAACTGATCAATAAAAACTGATCAGTGTTTTCTGTTCACGGTGAATCAAGCTGTCAAAGTAGTTTCAAACTAGTTAAAACTATTGATTTAATAAATCAGTTTGTGTTTGGTTTGAACGCACCATTAGCATCTGGGCCGAAGTTAATGTCACTAACATACATAACATAGCTAATGTAGCTAACGTAGCCTTTGTCTCTTTAGTGAAACACATTAAAGTATTTTAAGTTTATAAACAGAATACTGACATTTAAAAATACAGATTTAACACGTTTGTTATGGTTGGTGATGGTTTGTTATTAACTCATTCAGTCCGTCCAGTTTTCTGGATTAAACAGCAGCGTCGTCTCCAACGCTTGATTTTATACAACCTGGCAACCCAACAGTTATTCTGATATTAATGTCTCATAAATGATCAATAGATCTTTAATTAGAACTAATGAACAGCTCCAACATATTGTTCACTAAATAATTAGAAAATGACTCTAATTGTCATGGATCAGTTGGAGACAAAGTCACTAAATGTTTAACTTCACTTTGAGATCAGAGTTTTATCTGATGTAACGCACAGAAACAGCAGCATTCTGTTGCAACATCAACAAAACCCCAACGTTACGATGACGTCGCTGCCTGAGGAAACGTTTAGACACTTGACTTGAATAAAAATAACACAACGACTGTGTGATGAAACTGTCACTTTAGTAACAGTCAGAGTTGGAAAAGTAAATCAAGTCAAAAGAGCAGATATGAAACAGAACTGTGGTTTAATGTCAGAATGTGAATGTGTGAAAATAATGCTAATGCTAACAAAGCTAAAGAATGTCTGCAACACGTGGTGATGGTATTAGCTATGTTAGCATCACGGCTACATGTTGATCAGACTGATGATAACTGCGTTTATTTATAATAAAACTGTATTTAGATGTTTTCTAAGTAGTAGCATTTAGCGAAGTTACCTATTATTAGCAGTTGTTAGATATTATTAGCAGCTGTTAGCTATTGTTAGCTGTTGTTAGATATGATTAGATATTATCAGCTGTTGTTAGCATTGATTAGCTGTTGTTAGCAGCTGTTATCTCTTGTTAGCAGTAGCAGCTGATAGCAGCAGATTACACAGATAGAAGTTGGACTGTGTTTGGGACGTATTTAATGAGACTAAAATGCTAACAGCCATTATTTTCTACAGATTTCATTGTTGTTCATGCTTGGGCAAAGCTAACTTTAGCCAGGTTAGCCATTGTTAGCTTTACCACCTGATGATACATGTGGTATCAACATGCGGAAGATGAACTATACTGTGTTCATCTGATGTGATGAGACAAACACGTCACAAACGATGATTTATCTATTGATACGCCGAGCAGCCATCTTGGATTTTATGTTACAGCTAAAATATTGAATTTTTATCATGTAAATTCAGATCTTTAGTTCACATGGAGAATATTTCTACACAACACGATGTTACTGTTGAGTTTTTCACAGTTTGATGTGACTAACCAGCTACTTACCAACAACAGGGGCATATTTACACACCGTCTTGTTTTAGATAAATAAAGAAGTTAAAGACGTCTTTCAGTTTGTGTTGCTGTTGTTGAAACCAGCTCCGAGGCCGGTGTCGACTTCTACAACCATAACAACAAGCGTCAAAAGAAGAAAACATCAGAGATGAAGGAGGAACTGAGAGAAGAAAGGAAGAGAGACGTGATAAAACATGGTTATTGAAGCGGGCGCCCTCGGTGAGGCTCAGTGAATACGTCTGCTGGGACAACAGGGAGGGAATTATCTCCCAAAGAGTTTATTAATAGAAGACAAGTCACATCTCGTCCCTCAGTGAGGAGCGTCCTCAGCCCACAGGCAAAGATTTCCCTTTTTAACTCTGTTTGACAAACGCTAGTGAGCAGAGACAGAGAAGCTGGATCTGGATCCTGATCTGGATCTGGATGCTGATCTGGATCTGGATCTCACTGCTGCTTCAGGACAATGGAGATGAGGTGAAGAGGTCTGAGGTCGTTCTGTCTGAACTCGTCTCAGTAATATTGATTGGGTTTGATCTGATCTGCTTCTTTTTACTCACATCAACAATAAACATGAAGCTGAACTTTTAAAGGGAAACTCCGCCAGTTTTTACTCATCAAAGTGTTTTAGAGAACAAACTGAGTGAAGATTAACAGACGTCTGTAGCTTCATCCTCATCTGTCTTTAAAGTGAAGATGTGACGGATTCTTTTACGTTCCCACAGTTTATAATACCTGTACTTTATTCATCTACACCACTTTATACTTCGTACTGCAGTAAAATATAAATGATATTATATCTATATCATCATTTATGTCCATCAGCAGCATATCAGTGTCTCTATGTTCAATAAACTAAAGTCTAAACTATGAAGCAGTCGGGACTCTGTGTATGTGTGTTGACATGTTGATGGACCATCAGACCTGATGCGGCTCCGCGACTCAGTTCATGTCCTGAAAGTGAAGCGTTTGTGAAACGTGTGACTCAGGTTGTTCAGAAACAACTTGTTGTGGTTGACGAAGGATGAGGATTAGAGCAGGTTTGGGCAGAAGCAGGATAATCAGTCAAAGTGACGGGGCTGCTGGGAATGTGTGCTTCCTGCTAAGCATGCTAGCAGTTAGCCTGTGTCATCACTGAATGAAAACACAAAGACGACTAAAGTGGCTTAAAGTCAAAGTGTTAGTGAGTCTCCCTGGGTTTAGTTACTGACCCTGATATCAGGATTTAACCCACATCACTGTCTCTACTGACCCGAGTCTCTACTGACCCGAGTCTCTACTGACCCAAGTCTCTACTGACCCAAGTCTCTACTGACCCGAGTCTCTACTGACCCAAGTCTCTACTGACCCAAGTCTCTACTGACACTGAACTGCAGCATGAAACAGGTCTGAAACATTCAGGCTCACACACACATTCACACACACATCCGTGGACGAGCAGCGTGTCACTTGTTCTACATGTGGCACATTTATTTAAGGAAAGAGTAAGAACAGCAACAATGTGCCTCCTCCGACCTCCCACCACATCCGCAGCAGTGAGGAGGAGTTTCTGTTTAACACTAACACACTCTTCAATCTGACAGCACATATTTTTACACACTCTCACCTCCACATGTGTGTGTTTTTGTGTCCGTGTCCTGAAAGACGAGCTGTTTGTCAGAGACGCTGCCGTGGTTCATAATCTCTGAGGTTTGATGGGATTAAAGTTTTTACAGCAGCTGCTCCACGTTTGTTTTAAACTTCATATGACTGATTCTTTCTTTGGTAACAGAGGCGATAATGACCAGTTATTTATTTCCGACCTTTGACCTCTGAGCTGCCGCAGCTTCAATGGGAACATGTGATTTTATTTATAAAGACTTCATGTCTGAATCTGTCTTACAACATGCACAGACTTTTTGTTAATGAGTAAAAACAACCAGTGAGAAAACCTTTAATTCAACTTGATAAACCACAACAGTTTATGTTTATCTTTAACAGTGTATGTTATGTTTTTCCCACATGACACGAGCTAACATTAGCTACGTTAGCTACATTAGCCATGTTAGCTACGTTAGCTTTGTTTACTTTCCCTCAATGAGGGAAGTAGCATTTACCTTGGTTAGCTATTGTTAACTATTGTTAGCAGTTGTTAGCTGTTGTTAACTATTGTTAGCAGTTGTTAGCAGTTGTTAGCTGTTGTTAGCTGTTGTTAGCTGTTGTTAACTATTGTTAGCAGTTGTTAGCTGTTGTTAGCTGTTGTTAACTATTGTTAGCAGTTGTTAGCAGTTGTTAGCTGTTGTTAGCAGTTGTTAGCTGTTGTTAGCTGTTGTTAACTATTGTTAGCAGTTGTTAGCAGTTGTTAACTATTATTAGCAGTTGTTAGCTGTTGTTAGCTGTTGTTAACTATTGTTAGCAGTTGTTAGCAGTTGTTAGCTGTTGTTAACTATTGTTAGCAGTTGTTAGCAGTTGTTAGCTGTTGTTAGCTGTTGTTAGCTGTTGTTAACTATTGTTAGCAGTTGTTAGCAGTTGTTAGCTGTTGTTAGCTGTTGTTAGCTGTTGTTAACTATTGTTAGCAGTTGTTAGCAGTTGTTAGCTGTTGTTAGCTGTTGTTAGCTGTTGTTAACTATTGTTAGCAGTTGTTAGCTGTTGTTAGCTGTTGTTAGCAGTTGTTAGCAGTTGTTAGCTGTTGTTAGCTGTTGTTAGCTGTTGTTAGCAGTTGTTAGCTGTTGTTAGCTGTTAAAACTGTTAGAATTATTTCAAGTAAAAACAGAGTTAACTGACTATCTTACATTAATAACAATAAGATCTTTGTTTGTAGAAAGACAGCGTAACATCAAAGGAAAAGTACTCAACCTTGAAGTCAGTAGAGTGTTTGAAGTATGAGGTGAAGTGATCAAACTGCAGATTAAAAATGATGGAAACAAGATTAAAGTTCAGATTTATCATCATCACATCACACATCTGTGTGTTAAAGGAAAAGACGACATTATCATCTTCACTTTATATTCTATTATATTAACAGATAAAAGCAGATATAGTGTTACTTATTTGCAGATGATACAGTTTTATATGTTAATTATACTGTATTTATACTTAGTTTATCTATATTTCATCTGTCAGCTGCCATGTCTGATCTTATTTTTTTCTTTTGATCTTACCTTATGATTTTTATTTTACTATAAACACACCACTTTATTATAAATGAATAATAAATAATATTTATGATAATATTACAATGTGAATGCAGTTAAAACTGAAACAATTAGCGAGTTGACTATGTCTAGTAAAGTAATCTATTACAGTAGTAAAGTAATTATTACAGTAGTAAAGTAATCTATTACAGTAGTAAAGTAATTATTACAGTAGTAAAGTAATCTATTACAGTAGTAAAGTAATCTATTACAGTAGTAAAGTAATTATTACAGTAGTAAAGTAATCTATTACAGTAGTAAAGTAATTATTACAGTAGTAAAGTAATCTATTACAGTAGTAAAGTAATTATTACAGTAGTAAAGCGTGCCAGTGAGGCCAGGACAGTCTCGTTAATCCAGTTCAGTTTCAGTGTAACTCGGTGGGTCAGACCCTCAGTACATTTCCACTGCTACTGGCCCTTTAAGAAACTCATCCTGGCGCTGACGGAGAAAAAAAAGTGTGAATGAAATCCAGCCATTCATAAATATAGGCCAGTGTCGCGCTGTGATTGGACAAGCCGCAGCTCGTGTATAATTCATGAGCTCCTGCTCGGCCATTGGCTGCGGATCTTTAACGGACGTGCGGGCTCGGCCAATCAGAGCTCGTCTCCGCGTTCCGCCGGAGCTCGAGGGACAACCCGAGCGTTCCATTAACGAAGCGCTCAGTCAAGTTTAGCGAGTCGACGGAGACGCATCGGTCTGTCGGAACGGACGGCGCCGTTAACGGACACCGACACGTTGTTGTTGTTGTTGTAGTTGTTATTCTACTTGTTTGTGATTCTTTTTCTTTTTTCTCTGGATATTTGTGGTGTATTTTACCGCTACCGAGGACGGACAGAGCCGCTGTTAAAGGTAAGAAGCAGCGAAGAAGTTGAGATTTTACTGAGACACGAACGAACCAGCGGAGCTAACGCCATCTTTATTTTTAAAACAACATTTGTTTTAACTTTGAGGCGGTTTTTAACCCTCCTCTGTGTGTTAATGTGACATGTTAGACTTTAAATAAATAAACCAGTTAGCTCTGGGGCTGTTAGCATGTTAGCTCGCCGTTATCTGCTCACTGTTTGTGATTTTTATGAATGGACGCGGCTCCAAGTCGTTTTTCTCTCCCTCTTGTTTCCACACGGATCGAGTTTCACTTCATTGAGAAAAACAAGGGAGGGAGGGGGAGGGTGGGGGTGGGGTGATCTCCCCTCCCTTTCACAATAAAAGTTTAAAGTTTTATTGTGAATCAACTAATTTTATCATAAAGTTTCTAAAGTTTGAGTCTTTGAAGTGAAGATGATTTAATATCTGATGTTTTCAGTTGAATCTGGTTGAAGAGTCTCAGCTGAGGTTGTTGTAACTGGTGTTATTTGTTGTTTTAGATGAATATTTTATTATTAAATAAGATTAAATCAACGTTATTTGTTGTTTTATATGAATATTTTATTATTAAATGATGTTAAATCAACGTTATTTGTTGTTTTAGATTAATATTTTATTATTAGATGAGGTTAGATGAGAGACATGTTAACGTTATTTGTTATTATTTTATATAATAATGTTATTTAATCAACGTTATTTGTTGTTTTAGATGAATATTTTATTATTAAATGATGTTAAATCAATGTCATTTGTTGTTTTAGTTGCATATGTTTTAGTTTAATGAGGTTAAAGTGATTACATATTGATTTTAAATAAGTGTAAAATAACCACTTGATGTTGCAGATGCATATTATATCATTTAATTTAATGTTTTCAATGCACATTTTCACATTAAATGACATTAAATGCACATTTTCTTGACTTTAACTTTTAAATATTTATATTAAATAAGGTTTAAGTAATGTCCCTTGATGTTGTAGATGAATATTTTAATAATAAATTAGGTTAAATTAACGTTGTTGTTATGTTTGTTATTTTAGATGCATATGTTTCCGTTTAATGAGGTTAAAGTGACTTTATTTGATGTTTAGGACGTTTCAGATTGTTATGTTTAAATTAAACAAGGTTAAAGTAATGTTCCTTGGTGTTAAATGAACGTTACTTGATGTTTCAAGACGTGTATTTGTGAGGTTGAAGCGTGCTGCTGCTGTCAGAGCTGTGATCGTTGGCCTCAGCGGCTCTGTTTTCATCGTCATCCATTAACAGGAGCAGTAGTGAGTCACGTCTCTGAGGACGAGGAGGAATAATCCTCAGTAAGACTCTAATCAGCGCACCACCGACATCTCTGCTGCTTATATAACTGACATGTTGACACGGTGAAGCTCCGTCTTCATCTTCCTTGCGTGTTTGTTGGTCAAACACAGAAGATGGCGGCCGTCGGGTCACATGGCTGCCGTTTGACACCTTCTCTAATCTGTGTTTGCAGTGACCTGCTCGCTGACCTCAGCGCCGTCGCTTTAAGGCGAGCCCCTCCCCCTCTGACACCCCCCACCGCCCCGTCACAGAGGAAACATGGACGGTTTCTACGACCAGCAGGTTCCCTTCATGGTCCCTCCCACTGTAAGACAACACACACACGTTACTCCTCTTCATCATCTTCATCACATCAACCTCCTCACTCTTCTTCTTCTTCGTCCAATCAGCACAAGTCTCAGGTGGAGGAGGCGCCTCTGATTGGACGACCTCCGGCCGACAGGAAGAGGAAGTTTGTGGACACGGAGTTGGCTCAGGACACAGAAGGTAACGACGTCACTATGATGTCACGATGACGCTACGATGATGTCATGTTCTCAGATGTGCTAACGTGTTGAACGTGGTTGTGGTCTCCAGAGCTGTTCCAGGACCTCAGTCAGCTGCAGGAGATCTGGATCGCTGAAGGTCAGTCCCGTTGAACTTCAACCATCAAACATTAACGACGCTGGTCGTTTTAGTTAGAAAGTAGCGACGGGGGGTAAAGTCCTGGCGGAGGAAAAAGCTTTGACCTCCGTCGATACGACGTCTGTTTCAGTTTTCATCCTTCTGTGTTCAAACTGAAAAAAACTTGTTTCAGACGTTTCACTGAACCTCAGACTGATTGATTAGGTTGCGTTAACCCAGTAAAGTGTCAGGATCAGTTCAACCACACGTCAACTCCATGTTTTTATTTCCTCTGTATCTTCACGTATCGCAGCTTCTGTTCAAGTGTTTTTATTGTTGTCACCATGTCTCCACAGCTCAGGTCCCTGATGATGAACAGTTCGTCCCAGATTTCCAGTCAGACAGTTGTGAGTATCTGTTCGTATTATTAATTTAACATCACTCTGGCCTCATCTTTACAGCCTCGTCCTGTCGCCAACAAACGGCATCATTTATCTTTAACTGGCCGCTCTGCAGCGCTCCTCCTCCTCCTCCATTTTGAGTTTAATCAGCCGATGGCATGGGGGCATCACATGAGCCAAGCTCCTAATCTGATTTCACACTTTCCCGCACTGAGTCCTGCTGCTGAACTGGGCTGAAGTCCAGAACGTTCCAGTCTGAACTAAAACCAGACAAAAACCGCCCGACCTGCAGCTTCCTGTTTGATTTATACCTCGTTACACGTGTCTCTGGTTAGGTTTTATGTTTTCATCTGAGACGTATCAGAGTGTGTGTGTCCAACGTGAAGCCTCAGATCAGAGCGACTTCCTGCTGCAGACACACACACCAACACCTTTTATTTCCAGGGCTGTTGGTTTGTGTGTGTGTTTGTATGAGACCATGACCTTGTACTGTCATCACACACACTGCTCTGTTGTGTGTGTGTGTGTGTGTGTGTGTGTGTGTGTGTGTGTGTGTGTGTGTGTGTGTGTGTGTGTGTGTGTGTGTTGCCAGGCTGCTGCTCATTCTGCCTGTTTTTCTTTTTTCCATCACGTTTCACATGATGAAGCTCAGAGTTCACTTCAGTTTAATCCACAATAAAAATATCCTGATCACTTAGTTATTTACTTCTGATGCGTCTCCATGTCACATGACGTCCGTCAGCGCCGCTCGCCTCCATCGGCTCCATCAGCGCCCAGTGATTTATCACGCTCCCGCTCCCTCCGTCTGCGCCCGGGGATCCAGTTTCTCTTGGGCTATTATGTGGCGCCCGGAAGCGTCTCGCTGGTGTCTAATGGTTACAGAGCGAGAGGAGGAAATCATTCAGCGCCATTAGATTACAGCCCCAGTGATTCATGGGTAGTGGTTGTTGCTGAGCCTTAATGGCAGTCAGACTGATGGTCGAGTGTTCAGATCAACGGACGCTGAGATGTTGAGACCTGAAGTGTCATGGTCGACGTCAATTGAATCTGTTAAATTCAACAATTCAATGAGTTTCTAACTGTTGAAATCATGTGGTGGGCGGAGGAGACGGGATCAGCAGGCTAACGTTAGCGCTAAGCTAACGTTAGCCTTAAGTTTGAGGATAATTATTATAGGTTAATTATAGTTTGAATTAATTAAGAGGATAATTATTGTAATGAAATGAGGTGGGAGAGACGCCGCAGTCGAACGTGATGACGTCATTCAGAGTTTAAAGTCTCTTCACACATGAACAGACGTTACTGTCACTTCCTGTTTATTCTGCGTCGCCTCCACGTCCAGTTATTTATCATTTGTCTGTGTTTTAGATAAACACAACAGATGTTTGTGACTCAAACTAAACTGTGATTAATGGAAGACAACAGCAACAACAATAATAATTAGCTGCAGCTCTGTCATCCAGATGTTTCCTGATGTTTGTTTCTCTCCATCAGTGATGTTTCATGGTCCTCCGCCGTCGAAGATCAAGCGTGAGTTGTGTCGTTCTAAGGACGTGTCCCCGTGTCGACAGGACCACAGCCCCATGCCCTACGCAGAGAAGTGCCTTTACAGCTACAGGTAGGCGGAGCTACAGCCTCGGGCCGTCGCCCACCACCATCGTTATACACCACCCTGATGTTTTAACGTCTCCTGTTCCAGTGCCTGCGACAGGAAGTCCACCCCAGGGTTCAAGCCGTTAACCCCGCCCTCCACGCCGGTGTCGCCCTGTGGCCCCGCCCCCTCCGTGGCAGGACCACACCCTCTGAGCGAGCAGACTCCGCCTCCTCGCCCCCACATAGCCAATCAGACGGCAGGGCCTCGTCCGGTGCACGTCCAGCAGCAGCCAATCACAGCCCACCAGCAGGCACAGCCACGCCCCCCCTTCGCCGTGCCCTGCCCCCCCCTCAGCCAAGATGGCTCCTCCTTCACACCGGAGCACAGGTGAGTCGCCGCCGCCATCATCGTCACCTTGATCACCACGGTGACGGTGTCTGACCACGCCCTCTCTTCCTGCAGGTTCCAGAGGCAGATGTCGGAGCCGTGTCTGACGTTCCCGCCCTCAGACAGTCAGCCCCGCCCCCCGTTCATGGCCCCGCCTCCCAACAGCGCCGGCAGCGGTAACGTTCACCGTGACGGTCGACCGCCGTATCACCGCCAGCTGTCAGAGCCGCTGGTGGCTCCGCCTCCTCAGGGCTTCAAACAGGAACTGATCGACCCTCGTTACAGCGAGCAGGGCGTCCCCGCCATGGGCCCCCCGGGACCGCCCCCGCCGGCCCCACCCGCCTGCGCCGCTGCCGCCACTTTCCACCTCAACATCAAACAGGAACCCAGAGATTTCTGCTTCGACTCCGGTGAGTTTCACATGTACACAGGAACAGACCGTGGTGGTTCTGGGTGACGCCCACTTCGAGTCCAGGTACAGTCAGATCTGCTGCTGACACACACACACACACACACACACACACACACACACACACTCACTATGTCACAGTGAAGTGTGTGTGTGTACCTGGTTTTTCCTACGTTATGGGGACCTATCTCCCTTGTGGGAACAAAAAGCAGGTCCCCATGATGTAAAAACAAAAAGTGAAGGTGAGGACCTGACTTCAGGTCTGGTCCAGGTTAGAGTCAGGTCATAAAGGTTGGACAAGTGGTACCAACACGAAGTCAACGAAATATCCCCACAAGGCATGAAAACAAACGTGTGTGTGTGTGTGTGTGTCAGCAGCAGGTCTGATTGTACCTGGACTAGAAGTGGGCGTCATCCTCTGTGACGTCATCATGGTGGCGTTGTAAGGGGGCGGGGCTGGGGGGTTAGGGTATCAACCAGCTGGTGTTGAAGCAGTGATGTAATCGTGATGTAAGAACTAATCCTCTTAGTCTTTAAACACGATGAACTGGAACATGAACAGCTGACAAAGTAACTTCACATAGACGAGTCAGAGACGTCACATGATCTGTGGTCGTTTATCAGACAGGAAGTGGAGCCGCCGCCGCCGCTCTGAGCAGCAGTAACTCGATTGTCATTGAGATTTAAATTTGATACAACAGCAATAATTTAATTTAAAGGTCCAGCTGCTGCAGATGAAACATAGAAACATGGACAATGTGTCTGAAACGACATGTAACTGAACTAACATCCCCAGTAACGCTCTGGTCTCTGTTTCTTCAGAAGTGCCTAACTGTCAGTCATCGTTCAGCAGAGCAGCGAGTTTCTACCAAAACAACCACGACAGTAAGTTCACGTCTCTGACGTCATCTAGAGCTGCTTGTTTGACCTGAACCGTGTCGCTGTTTGTTTTTCACACATCCACCTTTTGAAACAAAGTATCTTCAGAAAACAGACACTAGTTCAGGAGAAAGTGAAACATTCAGAACTAAAATCTAACTCAGTTTTACTGATGGTCTCTGTGCAGGTTTCTCCTTCGACAGAGATCCTCAGCTCTACTTTGACGACACCTGCGTCGTCCCTGAGAGGTTAGAAGGTGAGTTCTGTTCTGGTTCTGATCCAGTCTCTCTGTCTCAGACCTGCAGCTCTGACTCTGCGCATCTGGTCTCTAGGTAAAGTGAAACAGGAAGTGTCGGTGTACCGTGACGGTCCTCCGTACCAGCGCCGTGGTTCCCTGCAGCTGTGGCAGTTCTTGGTCACGTTACTGGACGACCCGGCCAACGGACACTTCATCGCCTGGACGGGTCGCGGCATGGAGTTTAAACTGATCGAACCGGAGGAGGTCGGTGTCTCGCCTCGTTCTGTCCTTCGTCTTAACGTTTGAATCTTCTGGTTTGATGTGACGAGTCGTTAACTCTGCCCCCTCAGGTGGCGCGGCGTTGGGGCATCCAGAAGAACCGCCCGGCCATGAACTACGACAAGCTGAGCCGCTCGCTGCGTTACTACTACGAGAAAGGCATCATGCAGAAGGTAGAGTCGCCGTCTCGTCTGTGGTGATGATGTCACCGGCAGGTGGCGCCGTCATGTAACGTTAACATGTCGTTGTCTCTCAGGTGGCCGGCGAACGCTACGTCTACAAGTTTGTGTGCGACCCCGAGGCCTTGTTCTCCATGGCGTTCCCCGACAACCAGCGTCCCAACCTGAAGGCCGACCCCGACGACGACACGGTGCCGCTGACGCACTACGACGACTCCGCCCCCTTCCTGCTGGATGCCGCCGAACAGTGTGTGGCCGGCCTGCCCTTCCCAGAAGGATACGGATACTGATGATGTCACAGAGACACGACACGAACGCGCAGACAGACACGCCCCCGGTTTCTCCGCTGGCCGACGCCCACTGAGCTGGGCGGAGCTAAAACGTGGCGCCCTGCTTCGGTTCTCGCCGTCGCTCCCGGACGAATCTGACCCTGGTGGAGAGACGGAGAACCAACGCAACATGGCTGCCGATGTTGCTATGGAGACCAGACGAAGCGAGGTCACCGCCCCCTCCCACCTACACACACAGGCCCCGCCCACCTCCACACAGGACACGTTACGTCTGTTAGTGACAATCGAGTTTTAAACCATATTTAATGATAATCAATGTGCAGCCATGTTCTATAGTTGCCTTTTAAACCCCGCCCCCTCTTCTATGGCCACGCCCACAGCAACGTCACATCAGATAAAAACAGATAAAACGGTAAATAAATTCCGTGTTAAGGGCTTTAATTTACAACACGTACAGACCACGAGCAGCTTCTTCTGTAGATACAAACTCGTATTTCTTTCTTTGTTTTTATTTTTATTGTTTTATTTTTTCTTTGAGACGTCAGAGACTCAGGTTTCAGTGTGGGGGGGTCAGAGGTCAGGGGGCGTGGTTTATCTTCATGTTCTCATTCAGATTGTAAACGCTTCATTTTTAAACACCACGACCCCCGACATCATCACCATGACAACGACACTAACAACCATCATGACGCCTGACATGTGACCCCCCTTCTCTCTCACACACACACACACACACACACACACACTGTCAGTAGGAACCACAGTCTCATCTGTTTGTTTCAGGACGCCGGTGGTTTTTTATTACTATTATTAATGTGTCGGATGTAAACCGACAGGAAGTGATCTAATGTTTTGTGTTGGTGTGTTCGGATGCTCGACATTCGTTTCCTCTCAGTGCTTCAGTTTGGCCGAAGCATCTTGACGCTGCATGTGACGACAAGAAGAAGAAGAAGAAGGTTTCTTCTTCTCTTTGCATGTTGACGAGTCCAGACGTGTCCACTAACATATCGCTTTACTGTCTCTCTGGACAAACAAACAACACATTTGTGATATTCTCTGCTTTGATTTGATTGTGTTAATTAACAGACAAACTTGTATAAAATCTATTTTTGCTATCAGCTGCGTTTTGTTTGGTTTAATGTGACGTTGTTGCTCCGACGGACGTTTCAACTAAAACTAGATGATGATGATGAAGCTGCAGACTGTTCCTCTAATCATCCTGTTCCTTTAAGACTCCAGATGATGATGATGATGATGATGATGTTGCACACACACATCATCATCATGGGACCCCCCACCCCCACCCCCCCTCAGACAGGGACAGTCTGCGTTGTACAGGCTTCCACTCCCCCACAATGTGTTTCTTACACTGCTGAGTTTCTAATAATCTGTACTGGGTACAACAATAAACAGTCTCTCTCTGCTTCACTGCCTCAGTCCTGCTGTGTTTCATCACTCCCCCTCCTCCCCCCTCCTCACCCGTCCAGTCAGCTGACTCTCTGCTTGACCTGGTTCATTTTTCTCTCAGTCACATGTTTCTCAGTAAATGATTTCTCTCAGTTCAACACAGAACCAGTGAGTTCAGGATTTAACCAGCCGTCGCGTTCGTGGTCGTGATTCATCAACAGTAAAAACCGAAATGGTCTTTTTGTTGAATAATTTATCCACCATCATCAATATTAAAACATCAATAACCTGAAGCAACATCAAGACGGAGGAGTTGAAATATATCAACCAACCTGAAGATCCAGATCGATGTGTTAACCTGTGGCTGAGCCGATGCTAAATCAATATTATTGATACATAGAAAACACTACGACATCTGACTGAGGATGGAAAATGTAGTTACTTATTACTATTGTTATTTAGTTAATTTTATAATATTTTAGTATCCAGTGTGTGTTATAATAATATACATGTTTTTTATTAGATTATAGTGTTAATGTTTTAAGTTCTTATAATATGAAGTTTCCAGACTCTGTTGTATCGTCAGAAACACATAAAACATGTTCTTTATTTATAAAATCACAGTTTGAGACTCAGTTTCATCGGTGGAGGCAGCCGTTATTTATCGACGCCATCTTGGCTCCGTAACAGATGACGAGGAACCAACAACGTATGAACTTCATCTTCAGGTCAAATCAGTAAAACAGACGACAGAAGTTCATTAATGGTGAGTAAACACCAACGTTTCAGTTTGAACGAACGTGTTCTGACATTTTAAACTAAAAGCTAAGTGTCCCACGTTCCTCAGTGTTACGTTCTCAAGGTCTCAGGTCTCAGACGACCTGTTTTCCTCAGCTCACACACAAGCTTTTATGTTCCTAAAGTCACATGTTCCTAAAGTTGTATGTTTCCCCGGTACCATGTTCCCAAAGTCCAGAGGTCCCAGTGCCTTTTATTTCAGTCCTATGTTTCTTTGGTCTTCAGCTCCTAAAGTCACATGTCCCCTGGGTCCTAGGTTACTGAGGCTGTATATTATTATATTCTCACTAATCTAACTTCCTAAAGTCTGATTAACAGTCCCAGTAACAATGCTAACATGCTAACGCGTTAGCAGGTGTAATGTTCTCATCTTAGCTCAGTGTGTTCACCACAGACTGTTCATAGGCATGGACGACTTCTCTTCAAAAGTGAAGTCAAGCGTGTGTATCGCCCCCTGGTGGTCAGTCAAGACAAGAAGAAAAACAATGTTGGTTTAAGTAAATGATCTTGTTCTTGTCACACTGATGTGGAGTTTGACAGATCGTCATGGAGACCAGGAGACAGTTTTTAGCTGACGTGTTATTTGTGTGTGAACTCAGAGACCGACCCTGTAAACGACCTCCTCCATCCTGCTCCACTCTGAGCTGTGATGTGATGATCAGTGTCAGAGGAGCCGGTCAATGTGGTGCTTCACCAGTTTCACTGGAATCTAGTAAACGTTAGATGAACCTAATGTTGAAGATGTGATTGATCTCAGGGGTTTAATCAGGACTTTTTATGGTGCTTAACCTGAGATATCAGCCCAGTGTTACGTTTGTCCTGAGCCGTCGTTTGCAGCGTCTGATCCCTGATCGACCATGGCGTTTTGTTTTGAAGGCCGGCGGCTCTGAGCTGGCCGTCGAGTCAGAGTCTTATCAAACCACAGGGTGTAAAAAGCCAAGTCTGTGGTCTCCAGTAACGCAGCCTGGCAGGCAGCTGCCCATTGATCGAGAGCAGAGTGCCTCTGAATGCTATGAAAGGCCTTTTAGTGCGCTCCTGGGAGCTGCCCTGCTCTCACATTGTGTTGGTGTGTGAGAGGCAAAAAGCTGTTGCCAGCATTAATAACTCACTTTATTCTTTATTTCTTGGTTAACGTTGCTCTGAGCTGCTCTTTGTGTTGAAAGCCTTTGGAACGTGATGTTTTTAGAAACGACAGTCATGTCCAAACTTCAGGTTTGGACGTGACTGAATAACGGTGAAGTTGTCAGTCGTGTTTGTTTCCATCAGGTTTGTCACTGCAGCAGCGAGACTGAAGTCGAGTCTTTTATACCAGAGACATTTCCGCCGGTCGATGATGCATCAACGGTCTCCTCCGTCTGTCTTTCACTCGTTTGTTGAGATTCAACTGATTTGTAATAAACTTGGCGAAAAATGAGGCCACGGACCAGAGACCAACGTCAGACGAGACATTTATTCACATTATCAACATTTCTGTCAGATACTTTGATGCTTCACAAACATTCGTAGTTACTGTTGTTGTTATTGAGCCTGAACACTGTAAAATTCATGGTCAGATGTCGACATTTCAGCTGATGATGTCATTTCTAAATCAACCCAGACATCTTTCTCTACTTCATGTTCTGTAAATAAAAATCAACATATCTATAGAGACGGATCACAGGTCAGTGTCAGATACAGAACAACAGCAGCTACGTCAGTGTTTCCTCCGTCGTGGGAACATTAACAGGGTGATGTGTTTTGGCCTCGGTGGAGGTTTGAAGTATCTGCTTCGCTCAGTGTTACTCTAGTTTCAAAAATAAAAATATGAGAATATTCACTGTTCACTTCTCTTCTCAGGTTGAACAGTGATAATAGACAGTGTCAGAAACAGACCTCGACAATATCCAAACAGGAGAAAACATTCAACTTCACCTTCTGCTTTTCTGGTTTGAACCGGCTCTTTGTTATTCAGTCACTAGATTTACAAAGAGGAGAAGGTTTTCTGTCCATTATATCTGCACCGTCCTCCATCAAACTCTGGAGGTTTAGTGCTCTGATCTGTTGAAGATGATCGATGCTCCATCTCCATCACACGTCCACTGACCTGCTACAGCTGACGTATGGACCGAGTGCAACACGTTAGAGTGATGATGGAAGATCTGTGCATGTGAAACAAACAGGCTGCATCATAAACATGTCAGTGAATCGATGCTTACACCATTACAGCCAGTTGATGCACGGCCTCGGGGCCTGAGCTGGTGGAAAGTGAACAAACCAAATGGAGCAGTTCTTCAACATACATCACACTACGACGGTGAATTATTAATCCACATGGAAGAAGAGGCAGCTGGAGTCTAACATGGTTCCAGGTTTAAAGCTTCAGAGGCTGCAGAGAAACAGAGATACGACAGATACAATAGAGATACGATAGATCGACGATCGATGAGATCGATAGATATGAATCGATGAATCGACAGATCGACAGATCGACAGATCGATAGATAGATCGATAGATCGATAGATCGATAGATCGATAGATCGACCAGATCGACGATCGACGAGATCGATAGATCGATAGATCGATAGATCGACGATAGATCGATAGATACGATAGATACGATAGATCGATAATACGATAGATACGATAGATACGACAGATACGATAGATACGACAGATACGATAGATACGATAGATACGATAGATACGACAGATCGATAGATCGATAGATCGACGAGATCGATAGATCGATAGAGATACGATAGAGATCGATAGATCGACGATAGATAGATACGACAGATCGATAGATCGACAGATCGATAGATCGATAGATCGACGGATCGATGATAGATCGATAGATCGATAGATAATGATCGATAGATATACAGATCGATAGATCGATGAGATACGATAGATATCGATAGATCGATAAAGATCGATACGATAGATACGATAGATACGATAGATACGATAGATACGATAGATACGATAGATACGATAGATACGACAGATACGATAGATACGATAGATATCGATAGATCGATGAGATAATGATAGATACGATAGATCGATAGATACGATACGAGATCAGATCGACAGATACGATAGAGATCGATATAGATCGATAAGATACGATGATCGATAGATCGATAGATCGATGATAGATACATAGATACGACACAGATACGATAGATACGATAAAGATACGATGATAGATACGATAGATCGATAGATCGATAGATCGATAGATACGATAGATCGATGATCGATACGATGATAGATCGATAGATCGATAGATCGATAGATCGATAGATCGATGATATATATCGATAAAGATCGATAGATCGATAGATCGATAATACGATAGATAAATCGATAATCGATAGATATCGATAGATACGATAGATACGATCGATATCGATGATCGATAATCGATAGATACGATGATATCGATAGATCGATATAGATCGATAGATACATATAGATCGATAGATACGATGATAGATATGATAGATCTCGATAGAGATCGATAGATCGATAGATCGATAGATCGATAGATCGATAGATCGATAGATCGACGAGATCGATAGATCGATAGATCGATAGATCGATAGATCGATAGATCGATGATAGATGAATCGATAGATATCGATAGATCGATGAATCGATGGATCGATAGATCGATAGATCGACGGATCGATAGATCGACCAGATCGATCAGATGATAGATACGATATGATACGATAGATACGATGATAGATACGATAGATATCGATAGATCGATAGATACGATAGATCGATAGATCGATATAATAATCGATCGATAGATCGACATGAGATCGATAGATCGATAGATACCAGATCGATATAGATACGATAGATCGACGGATACGATAGAGATCGACGATAGATCGATAGATCGACGATACGATAGATACGACAGATACGATAGAGATACGATCGACCAGATCGATAGATCGATAGATCGATAGATAATGATAGATCGACAGATCGATGGGATACGATAAAGATCGATAGAATCGACAGATCGATAGATCGACCAGATCGATAGATACGATAGAGATCGACAGATATCGATAGATATCGATAGATCGACAGATCGATAGATCGACGATACGATATAGATCGATAAAGATCGATGATAATGATAGATAATGGTAGAGATATACGATAAAGATACGATAGATACGATATAGATACGATAGAGATACGATAAAGATACGATAGATACGACATAGATCGATGATACGATAATACGACAGATACAATAGAGATACGATAAAGATACGATAGATACGACAGATACGATAGAGATACGATAAAGATACGATAGATACGACAGATACGATAGATACGACAGATACGATAGATACGACAGATACGATAGAGATACGATAGATACAACATTACTGTGGGTCAAAGAGAAACGGCTAAATGATCAAACAATATTCATCCAAAACACTGAGCCAGTAGAAACGCTCACACACACTAACACACACACACACACACACACACACACACAGTGTTCATCATGGCTCACAGCTCATGTTGATCATGTTGTTCATATTGATCATATTGATGCACCACTGACCTCTGGTGTTCACACACTTTAACTACAAGAACAAACATGAACATTTGGTTTGTTACAAATACAACTTTCTCATATTTTATTGATCACTCTGTTGTCAGTGTTACATTAATACAACGTCATCATCAATGATTTATCAAATGTTTCACATCATTTATTGATATGTTATTGAATTTTTTAACTGAATTGTTTTTTAAGAATCTCAAAGTTTGACGTCTGGTCTCTTATTTGTAGTGATACTAAAATAAACCAATAGTTTAAAATAAACTGAAGAGGTTTTAGTTGAAAACAAGTTGAACATTAGAGTTTCAACATATATTAAAAACTCTACATGAATGTTTGTATTTAGATTTAGATATCATCAATCATAGCTATCACCAAACAAGTTCTCCTCTTTGAAATATTGATCAATGATTTGATAATTAAAATATTAATATTTATTAATCAGTCAGTTAACAGACTCTGGAGCCATTGATCAATAAACTATAAAGTTGAATCTAACAGATCTGGACTGAACCGGACTGATCTGGACTTCCCTCCCTCAGGTGATTGACTCAGTGTGATTATTGTGGATTGATCCTTTATCACAGGTTCAGGGTCAGTGATCAATTATCATAATTAGCTTCAGCTGCTTTACGTCTCCGCGTTTCTGAAGCTAAAGATGTCGATAAACAAGGTGAAGGTTTAATCCTCACTAACGTAACTTTAACGGTCTTTAATAGTTTACAGTGGCGCCAACTCTACAGCTAGTTTTAGCTAGCTAGCCGCTTTAGCTAGCTAGCCGCTTTAGCTACCTTCTAGCTAGTTAGCCTTCTAGTTAACTAGTTAGTTTAGTTTGGTTGGTTTCATATATCTGTTCTATCTTTGTGAAGACGTTGTAAATGTTTGTTTAACATTGAGGTTTGGTTGTTATTTATTGATTAAATTGGCGCCAATCCTTCGTGTTAGCTGTAGCTAGTTCTCTCCGTGATGCTAACTCCGTTAGCCGCTCTGACTCCGGTTCTTCACCAGACGTGGTGGCCGTGCTTCTCCCGGTCGTTACCGTACGAGGTGGCCGTCACCGGGGGCAGCTACCCGGGGCTGGTGGTTCCGTCCCCGTTCACTAACTGGTACAGCCCGGTGGTTGAGAGTGTAGCCTCCAGTAGGTGACCGGCTCACATTCACGGTAAACTTCATATTTAATCATTTGTTTTTCTCACTGACTTGTTTTTCTCATTTGTTTGTTTGTTTGTTTGTTTACAGAAGAAAACAGGAAGTTCTTCCTGGACAGGTGAGTAACACGTGACATACATGTGCTTTATATAACATACAGCTCATACATGTTATAACTGTTGGTGTTAATAATAACATGTCTATGATCTGGTCTCAGGTCAGTGTTATAACTGTTGGTGTTAATAATAACGTGTCTATGATCTGGTCTCAGGTCAGTGTTATAACTGTTGGTGTTAATAATAACATGTCTATGATCTGGTCTCAGGTCAGTGTTATAACTGTTGGTGTTAATAATAACATGTCTATGATCTGGTCTCAGGTCAGTGTTATAACTGTTGGTGTTAATAATAATAATAATAACATGTCTATGATCTGGTCTCAGGTCAGTGTTATAACTGTTGGTGTTAATAATAACGTGTCTATGATCTGGTCTCAGGTCAGTGTTATAACTGTTGGTGTTAATAATAACATGTCTATGATCTGGTCTCAGGTCAGTGTTATAACTGTTGGTGTTAATAATAATAATAACATGTCTATGATCTGGTCTCAGGTCAGTGTTATAACTGTTGGTGTTAATAATAACATGTCTATGATCTGGTCTCAGGTCAGTGTTATAACTGTTGGTGTTAATAATAACGTGTCTGTGATCTGGTCTCAGGTCAGTGTTATAACTGTTGGTGTTAATAATAACATGTCTATGATCTGGTCTCAGGTCAGTGTTATAACTGTTGGTGTTAATAATAACGTGTCTGTGATCTGGTCTCAGGTCAGTGTTTGACCTGGTGGAGCCTCACCACCATCTGTCTCTCTCCGACCACAAACTGATGCTCTGGTACCTGAACTTGTCTCAGGAGGACAGGACGATCATAGACGGTCTGTTATCAATGTTGATAGTTTATTATTATTATTATTGACTGAGAGAAATAAACATTTATTATTATGACATCTACAGACAGAACAAGACGTGTCACTGATCTTTAATGGTAAATTTTCATGAATAAGAATCTTAAGATTTGATTAATAAAGACAAAGGATTAAAGAAGAATAAATGATGTCTGTTGTTATGACGTCAAGACGAAGGTTCTTAAAGAAGTAACAGTTCATCAATAAAACTAAGTTTGATAAATAGAATTTGATAACAAACCCTGGTTAGTTCAGAGATACGGTGTCTTCACCTCGTTGGTGTTTCATGTGTCTGGACTTTCAGTTCGACACTATGAACTCTGGGTAATTCACTGACTCACCCGGACACAAAGTGTCATGACAAGTTCAGTGAATCAGTGAGAGACCTGGTCCTGGTCCTGATCCTGATCCTGACCTGGTCCTGGTCCTGGTCCTGGTCCTGGTCCTGGTCCTGTGTTTATACTGAACTGGATTATTAGGAACATTAAATTAAAATAATGATCCTCAGAGACCAGATGTTTGGGTTCATGTGTTTTATTCTGTATTGATCAGCGATGATGGATTAATCATGATCAGTTGATAGTAACAGTTGATCAGTGTGACGTGTCTGTGCTGCAGGTGAAGGAGGGTTTCATCACTTCCTGTTCAGACATCCAGCCTTGGAGCTGACTCAGCATCACGTCTATGTGAACTGTGAGTCCGAGGACACGACGGTTGTTTTTATTTTTGTGTAAAAGTCACGTTCGTGTTAAATAAACACTGTGTTTCATGTGTAGATAACAAAGGAAGCAGCAGGTCAGTTCACACGGCGGCGACGTCCAGCAGGTGAAACACTTCACTGTTGAAACACCGGAAATAAAACATGTTGATTCAATGTTTATTGTTCTCAGATCAAAGACAACAGCAGGAGGAGCCATGTACAGATGTGGTAACACACACACACACACACGTCGTCTGGTTATAATCATTGGCTTGGTTCATTCAGACTAAAAGGTGTCAAACACTGAATGTAAATATAGAATAGAAAAGTCTTTATTGTCATTCTGTGGAGCCACCACGCACCACAAAGAGAAACGATGATGACAAGCAGGAAACGCAGACATAAGGAGTATCACAAAACAACACAAGGGACAACAGGGTGAAAACGATACAGATAACGACATCTGTGTCAATCACTGAATGTTTTAATAAAGTAAAATGTGAACAGACGATGTTCGTCAGTTCATCAACATCAACGACACCAACAGGAAGTCACTGATATTTAACCTATGAATCAGAGAGAAACTAGAAACAGTGTAATTCACGTCTGTAACTAACTCTAACTTTGTCCGTTGTGGTGTCAGAGACTCACGACCATGTGGAGCGGCGTCACGGTGACATGATGGACAACAAGTCTTCAAAATCACACGGAGACAAACACCAGGACCAGCAGAGGGCGCAGCACAGGGTACTGAGTCACCGACTGACTCGTTAACGTTTTTATGGTTTAATACAAGTTCACTTGTGTTCCAGTTCAGTGAAAACAGGTCGTCGTGGCAACTGGACAGCAGCATCAGCAGCACGGCGGCGGCGTACAAAGACCCGATGGTGCCGGGGGGTTTCTGTCTGGATGTCGACCTCGAGCCACGCAGGAGGTAACGACCTATTGATTAATGACTCTGTTTCCGTCCAAGCTCCACCTCCTAAACATTTACAACATAACCCTAACATTCAAACACCAGCCCAGCACCAGACAGGTCACAGTAACAACACTAGTGTCTCAGCACCAGACAGGTCACAGTAACAACACTAGTGTCTCAGCACCAGACAGGTCACAGTAACAACACTAGTGTCTCAGCACCAGACAGGTCACAGTAACAAGTAGCCAAGAACAAGACGATGAGGACGTTTAGTCTGGTCTCAGGAACCAATCAGAGAAAAGACGAGTCAACAGACCAAACGTCAGGAAACAAGGACCAACGTGTCCGGGACCTGAAGAAGAAGCAGCAGGACGTTGACCCGTGTTAACGTGTCAGAAACCTGCTCACCAGCTCTGACCAGTTGTTTTACACTAAAACTAAAAGACTCTGAGTCACAGCTGATCAACACAACGTCTGGTTTGACTCTTTTTAATGAAAACATTTAGAAATAAAACATCACATCAGAACTGATCGATTTACATAGATCAGTGACCTCATCTCTTATTGATCTCAGGACCTGAATCACATCACAGTCTTGTTATTGATAGAAGATCGTATGTGACATGTTTGCTCCTCTAGTCGACACTGAGATGTTTTTATATAAAACCTCGTGTTACAGGTCAACCAGAGACAGATGGTCTGAGAGCTGCAGCGTCGTTCTCCAGGTCGATGGTCTGAGTCCAGACCAGAACGGATGTGATGTCACTGACGGTAGCGTCTTCTACAGCATCATGGAGGATAATGGGAGCATTGTCGCCTTGGCAACAGAAGAACAAACAGACACTCGTGACATCACCAAGACGATGGCCTCCTCCAACTGTGACGTCATGGTCTCCACTGACCCTCCGGCGCCGCTGGTGTCGGTCTGGACTCAGTGTGATGATCCACCAACATGTGACCGACACATCAATACCGAGGTCCTCATGACTGATCTGGATTATCTGGCTGAGGTGACGATGAAACACACGATGTCAAAGTTTCTACAGGAAATTATATTAAAACTTTAACAACGTTTTCATGTTTCAGGAGTTTATGAAGACGAAGTCGACTCTGGAGGAACTGAGACGGGAGAAGGAGAAAACCACACGGTGACGGATCAGACTCGGTTTACACCAGGAGACCAGAACCAGGAACCTTCATAAACCTCTGACATGTTTGTTTCCAGGCGTGTGTGCAGAGCGAAGGAGGCGTGTGAACATCAACAACGAGCTCAACGAGCTGAGCTGAGCCTCCTCAGTCTCCAGCTGAACATGTGTCGGATTCACTGCTGGAGACGTATCTACGACTCGGCTGAAGGAGAACGAGCTGCGGCTCAGTGTCGGTCGGTTTTTACGTCCAGAGTCCAACTGATCTGACATCAGTTTGACTTCTGCTACATGAAGGCACCAGCAGGAGGCGCTGGTGCTACAGTACTGATGTTACAGTAACAGATGGTCTGAGATCAGTGACATTCAGAGAAATTTAATTATATTACTACAACTGTAAACATTATAAATGTCTTTTAGTTTTATATTTGACTTAATGTTTCAACTTTTTCTTCAGATAAACAACTTAATTATTAACTTTAATTATTTAAAACAAACAGATTAATGAACGTAACATTTAAATGTCCTGAAACGTTCTGATTCAGATGATAATTAACAGGTTCATAATAATTGTAACAGTTTGTATTTTCTAATCAACAGTGTGTCGTCTGTGTGTGTTCAGGTCTGAACTTCCTCCAAACGTCTCCGTCGTCCTCCAGAAACTGGACTCGGACTTCGCTGAGATGAAGGATCAGATCCTGGAGGGAGTTCCTCTGGAGCAGCTGGGTCCTCTGACCGTGGTCTCTGAGGCGATAACGACCGGAGGACCATACGTTCCTGCTCAGGTCAGACTCAAACTTTCATCTTCTTCAGGTTTGAAGCTCAGATGTTCCGGCTGTGACCTGATGTTTCCTGTTCAGATCCTGTCGGACCTGATGACGCGTCCTGCCTCTCGGTACGTCACAGGAAACACTTCAGCTCTTATCACATCAAGGTGATGTTGTTGAAACATTAACGTCGTCTGGTTTGATCCTCAACAGCTTCACACGAGCTCAGACTCAAACATCTGGAGGAGGAGGAGCCAGTGGGCAGGTAGGACCCTAACTGAAGCTAACTGAGGCTAACTGACCCTAACTGACCCTAACTGAAGCTAACTGAAGCTAACTGAGGCTAACTGACCCTAACTGAAGCTAACTGAGGCTAACTGACCCTAACTGAAGCTAACTGACCCTAACTGAGGCTAACTGACCCTAACTGAAGCTAACTGACCCTAACTGAAGCTAACTGAGGCTAACTGACCCTAACTGAAGCTAACTGAAGCTAACTGAGGCTAACTGACCCTAACTGAAGCTAACTGAGGCTAACTGACCCTAACTGACCCTAACTGACCCTAACTGACCCTGACTGACCCTAACTGACCCTGACTGACCCTGACTGACGCTAACTGACCCTGACTGACCCTAACTGACGCTAACTGACGCTAACTGACCCTAACTGACCCTGACTGACCCTAACTGACCCTGACTGACCCTGACTGACGCTAACTGACGCTAACTGACCCTGACTGACCCTGACTGACCCTAACTGACGCTGACTGACCCTGACTGAGGCTGACGCTAACTGACACTGAAACTTGAGGCTAACTGACACTAATTGATGCTAACTGACCCCAACTGATGCTAACTGATGCTAACTGACCCCAACTGACACTAACTGACCCTGACTGACCCTGACTGACGCTAACTGACCCTGACTGACCCTAACTGACGCTAACTGACGCTAACTGACCCTGACTGACCCTAACTGACCCTGACTGACCCTGACTGACCCTAACTGACGCTAACTGACGCTAACTGACCCTAACTGACCCTGACTGACTAACTGACCCTGACTGACCCTAACTGACGCTAACTGACGCTAACTGACCCTGACTGACCCTAACTGACCCTGACTGACGCTAACTGACGCTAACTGACGCTAACTGACGCTAACTGACCCTGACTGACCCTGACTGACCCTGACTGACCCTAACTGACGCTAACTGACGCTGACTGACCCTGACTGACCCTAACTGACCCTGACACTAACTGAGGCTAACTGACACTAATTGATGCTAACTGACCCCAACTGATGCTAACTGATGCTAACTGACACTAACTGAGGCTAACTGACACTAACGGATGCTAACTGACCCTAACTGAGGCTAACTGACACTAATTGATGCTAACTGACCCCAACTGATGCTAACTGAGGCTAACTGACCCCAACTGACGCTAACTGACGCTAACTGACACTAACTGACCCAACTGAGGTGGTAACTGGTGCTAACTGAGGCTAACTGACGCTAACTGGCGCTAACTGACGCTAACTGGTGCTAACGAGAGCCTTGAATCGTTCCATCCAGATATAAACATCTTCATTTGTTCCACTTGTTCCTCAGGAAACAAAGCAACAAGTGAAGACTGATAAAGCGAAGAGATCAGTGTGTCGTGTTCCTCAGGACAAAGGTGACGACGTGACCTGAAACATTCTGAAGATTTAAATGATTTTTATTAAACACACGATTAAACCACAGGAGCTGCTGCAGCCAGAGACCTGAACCTGAACGAGGCCTGGTTCGACGCTGAGGAAGACCTGGGTCCTCAGGAAGACCTGGATCAGATCCAGGACCAGGCCTCGGCCTCGGCCACTAAACTAAAACCATCGAGGTCTGAAAGCTGCAGCTCAGACAAGAAGGTGAGAGGATCAGATCATGTGACTGTCGATCAATAAAAGTTTTAATATCATTGATTTGTTCAGTGAACGAGGTTCGTTTCTAAACATTTCAACTGAACTGGTCTGTTGATTATTAATGTTACAGATGAAACAATCAGCTGATAAATATAATAAATATACGTATTAATAATAAAACTAATCATCAGTTGGTCGTTAACCAGCTGCCGTGTCACTTCCTGTCTCTAGTCATCATCAGAGCGTGTGAGCGGCGCCACCAGGAGGACGGAGGTCAGCGTGGCGCCCACGGCGACGGGAACCTGCGTCGCCCATCACTACGGCACCATGGGAAGTTTTGATGCGCTGATGTCACAGCTGACGAGGCTCCACCCACACGTCGACAGGCAGACGATCGTCAACGCCATGATGGAGCTGAAGGTTCAGTACGGCGCCGCCCTGACACGACTTCCTCTCACGACCGTCACAGACATGACGTCACAGCTGCTGAGGGCAGAGGACGCCACGCCGCTGTGATGTCACTGGGAGCTGTGATGTCACGTCATTAAGTCAAGTTTATGTTATGTATGAAGTTTGACTTTAATTTTTTAGAAGAAGTTTGACGTTAGACTGAAAAGATGTAAAAGTGTTTGTGTTTGATAGAAACAGTTTAGTTGAACGTTTTCATGTCAAAGATGTAAACAAAGTAAAAGAGTTAACTGATAGAAACAGTTTGGTTTGTCCAGGTTGATTCTTGTTTAAACGAAAACAGGTTGATCAGTCGTGTCCAGTTTAAAATAAAAATAAAAGACTCGATGATGTAACGCTGAGTAGACTGTTGTTCTCTGGGTGAACAGGTTGAACTGGAGAACAGAGTCTGTGGACACAACAAACACTGAGCTCCGACGTGACGTGATGAGCAGCTGTAACTTTACAGTCGACCAGGTTCATCAGGTCGAACCGAGTCAGTGATTCATTTATTCTCCACATCTGATGTCAGCTGGTCGTGACCTGCAGGTGTGAAACAATGAAACCACTGACGCTGCAGATGGAAACGTGTGGACCGGAGCCGTTTAAACATGTGATCAGGTGTTGAGGTTTATCAGGTTTTTCTTGATTGTTTACACATATTTTCTGAAAGCACACGTCATACTCTCAGGTCTCTACACATATATATGTAGATGTATATGATATGTTTCATATGAGTTAAAGACTCGTTAGTGTTAATATCTTGTTTGTCTCATTTTATCTGAAACGGTGTGATTATAACAAACTGTTGTAGTTCAATCACTGACCACCAGGGGGCTCCGTCTGCTCAGTTATTTATATGTGTGTGTGTATATATATATATATATATATATATATATATACACACACACACACATCTCATGTTTTCTATAATGTTACAGAGACAACATATCATATATAACATTTCAACATGTTCAATATAAATCACGGTCGCATATGATCATTTTTGTTTCATCTTGTTATTTTGTAACAAAGTATCGTGTTGTAGTCCAGTGTGTCACCACCAGGAGGCGGCTGTGATGCTGCAGTACTCAAGGGGTTAATGTGATCTGGATTATGGGCGGAGTTTGAGGCTGGACCCGGACCGGGCTGATCCTCAGTCCCGGATCGTCGGTGTGAGACTCAACAGCTTCAGCTCGTCTCTTTGTTTCAACTCGATCTGGTTTGTTAATTTAATCTTTGAGTCCAAAGATCCGGGACCTGAAGAGACATGAGACCCGGACCCAGCGGCGGGTCGTGGACTAGACACACACGCTGAAGTCCGGACTGAGGAACTCCAGGTCGGACCACAGGGACGAGAGGAGCCGCTGTCTGCGGAGTTCAGGTGGAAAAACACCGCAACATGGGAAAGTGATCCACCGGTGGAGAACAGATGGACTGAGACCAGGACCGGGACCAGGACCAGGATCAGGACTGAGACGAGGAGCGGCAGGAAACTCAGCGGAGACAGAGACACAAACTCTGGGACGGACATCATGTGGGCCCCGGGGACGTGGACGAGCAGGGCGGCGCTGTGCTGCCTGCTGCTGGGGACGGTGGCGCGCACCGCGCGAGGTAGGACGGAGCCGCAAACTGCGCCAAATCACTGCGCAGTGACACCGAGATTAAACAGGACATTTACTGCATAAAAGAGCTTAAAAAACAAGACTCAAACTGCACAAAACGAGACTCAAACTGCACAAAAACAAGACTCAAACTGCACTAAACTGGACCAACCAGCGCTCAGAAACATGCGCAGACACTGCGCATTAACTGTAAACTAATTAGCAGTTTGTTTCCTGCTGCATAAACTTCGAGACTCAGTGTGTGTTCATGTTGAGGATGTGAGAAATGCCACACACACACACACACACTCACTCAGCAGTGATCAACTTGTGCAACGTGTCTGATTAATTGTTGCTGTTTGTGCAATGACACTGACATGAAGATGAAATATTGTAAATAATCAAAATAATAATCATCACTTTATTTCTGCAGCAACAAGAGAACAACATCATGATGAAAGTTCACAACAACTGACTCCAGATCAGTTCGTCTCTTTATTTAACTGTTTGTTTTGACGTCTGGTGTCTGAGCCATCGTCCTCAGATCTGAACCTGGGTCAGTTTACGTCCTTGTCTCTTTATTTAGTGGCTCATCATGAATCTGTCCTCCTCAGGTCTGAACATGTGTATGAGCGGCAGCGCGACGTCATGTGAGCAGTGTCTCCTCATCCACCCTCGCTGCGCCTGGTGCGCTCAGGAGGTAAACTGACCGGCCTCCGCCTGCAGACGTTCACGTCTCCGTCTTCTTCTCTGATCGTTGCATCTTCTCCTTCTTCTCCTTCAGGACTTCGGTAGAGGACGGACTCTGACGTCTCGCTGCGACTTCAGTCACAACCTTGAGTCCAGAGGCTGCCAGCGCCGCTACATCGAGTTTCCCAGCAGCACCATCTCCATCCTGAAGAGCCTGCCGCTCAGCTCCAAAGGCTCCGGCTCCAGCGGAGACGACGTGGTTCAGATCATGCCTCAGAGCATCGCCCTCAGCGTCCGTCCAGGTACGACGGGGTTTAATCTACGGCAGCGATGAGCAAACTGTTCCTCAAAGAGCCGCGTGGCTGCAGGTTTTTATTACCACCCAGACCTGACTCATCTAATGAGCTGATCTCAGTCTTCAGGCAGCTGCTGTGATCTGGATCTGGTTGGAACAAAAACCTGCAGCCACACGTCTCTTTGAAGTAGAGTCCACACCCCTGATCTACGCCATGACATCATGTCCACCGGTCACTGACTCCGCCCCCTCTGACAGGTGACCAGACGTGGTTCAGCCTGCAGGTGCGTCAGGTGGAGGACTACCCCGTGGACCTGTACTACCTCATGGACCTGTCTCTGTCCATGAAGGACGACCTGGACACCATCAGGAACCTGGGGACCAAACTGGCCAAAGAGATGGGGAAACTCACCAGCAATTTCAGACTCGGCTTCGGATCCTTCGTCGACAAAAACATGTCGCCGTTCTCCTACACGGCGCCCAAGTACCAGGAGAACCCATGTAACGGGTGGGTGTCGGGTCCAGACCGCCACGTCTAGTCAGAGTCCGCGTCTTTAAATGGAACAGGAACAGAAACACATCCAGGTTTAAAAGCTTCGGTCTGTGATGTTTTGCCCTGGAGGTGACACTAACACGCCATCACGCATCACTTCCCATCTGGGTCACGGCCTCGGCTCTTAACACGCCTGTGTGTGTGTGTGTGTGTGTGTGTGTGTGTGTGTGTGTGTGTGTGTGTGTGTGTGTGTGTGTGTGTGTGTGTGTGTGTGTGTGTGTGTGTGATTCACACGCAGCCGACAGCGGCAGGAAGTGTTGACGGGGTCGATGGCAACGCTTTGACCTCGATCAGACGCCTCAACGCCGCTCACATCGTTTTAAATGTTTAGAAGAAACTTCAGCTGGAAAATATAAAAACATCAAAAATTTGTTTTGTCCTTTTCACTGTAGCAACACGGAGCTAATTGAATCTAATTATCTAAATGACTTAATGTCTAATTCTAAACATTATGTTTCATGTCTGATTAAACATCGTTGGTTTTTATTTTAATTTTAAACTTACTTCTTACTTCTGTTACACAGTTAGCGTTAGCTTTAACAGCTAGTTTAGCATCAACTTTTATTCGTTGACTCACTAAGAGCTGTTGTTAGCTGCTAAGTTAGCGTGCTAACCAGCTAGCCGTGTGTAAACACCATCATCCATCCAACCTCTGGGTCAAACGTTGGCGCCATGAGTTTTTGTGACATCACAGGAAGTGACCCTGACCCCTGACCCCTCCCTCCTCCACAGATACAAACTCTTCCCCAACTGCGTCCCCACCTTCGGTTTCCGCCACATCCTGTCTCTGACGGACAAAGTGGACCGGTTCAACGAGGAGGTGCAGAAACAGATGGTGTCTCGTAACCGTGACGCTCCAGAAGGCGGCTTCGACGCCATCCTGCAGGCGGCCGTCTGTAAGGTTGGTAACGTTGTTCCTGTCAGAGATGGAGGCAGAGAGAGAGGACTGCCCTCTCTCCGCCCAACCCCCCGCCCCGAAACAAACGTTTAGTTGTTAATTAAACCGGGGGGGGGGGCAACAGCTGGTTAAACAGTGACCAGTGGTTCAGTCACTGTCTTATCGTCACTTTAATTGTTTCAGGAAGTGAACGAGCTGCTGCCTGTAATTAACTGGTCAGACAGGCTCCGCCCCCTGATCAGCTGATTGGTCCAGAGACACAAACATCAACATGTTTTATAAAGTTTAAACTGATGCTTCCACAGTAACAGAGACGCTGTCTTCTCATTGGCCAAGATGTTTCTTTATTAGTCAGCGTTGTGTTGTTTGGATCGATGGAGAATAACGACAATAATAATAATAATAATAATAATAATAATAAAGTTGATGTGTTGAAATGTGACGTCTTCCAACGTTACAGTGGTTGATTAAAAGTCTGTAACTCATTGAACCTCATTGGTTGATCAGTTTCTGGGTGAAAGACGTCGTCAGGAGGTTTTATAACATTATGTCAGAATATTTGTTGTGTTAAAACTGTGTGTGTGTGTGTGTGTGTGTGTTCAGAGGGAGATCGGCTGGAGGAAGGAGGCGTACCACCTGCTGGTGTTCGCCACAGACGACGTCCCTCACTTGGCTCTAGACGGTCGGTTGGGAGGGTTGGTCCAACCTCACGATGGACAGTGTCACCTGGATGACAACAACGAGTACAGCGCCTCCACCAAGATGGTGAGAACTGATACAACAACAACAACAACAACATGTTTGTGTGTCAGAGGAAACACAACCGGCAGCAGGTCGACGTTTTATCACCTGATGTTTAGTTCAGTTGAGCTACAAGGAGGAAGTGAAAACTCCATCAGGACTGAAGAAGTGAAACTGCTGAGTGTGTGTGTGTGAGAGTTTTTTGGGTTTGTCCTGTAATTTTCCATCACACACACACTCAGCAGAGTGTGTGTGTGTGTCAGCAGCTGTTTTTGAATCACACACTGAGACATTTGTCTCTTTTCTCTCCAACTGTATCAATGTTTAAATGTTTCAGCTGTGACACGTGTGTCGCTTCGTTTCACAAACAAACAAACAAACAAACAAACATGTTTATTAATAGAAACATGAGGGGGCGGGGCCTGAACTAAAGTGGGCGGGGTCAGTCCATGCTGCTGGTTCAGTTTGTTCAGAAACATGACGTCAGATTGTTCATGTTGATGAGTGAGACTGGAGAGAGAGTCTGACTCTGACGTTTCTCTGATTTATTCTCAGTGTTTCTGCACAAATCACACACAAACGCACGTTAATGTGTTTATATGTTTATACATGTGTGTAATTACCCACAATGCCTCTGTCCTCCCGTCTGCAGGATTATCCGTCTCTGGCTCTTCTGGGAGAGAAACTGGCAGAAAACAACATCTTCCTGATCTTTGCGGTGACGAAGCGTCTCTACGTCATTTATAAAGTAACGTCTGACTGTTTTCACCATTGTCTGGTTTTTAAACTTAACGATCTAACTGAGTTTAACTCTGTTTGTCAAGAACATCACGGCTCTGATCCCTGGAACCACGGTGGAAATCCTGGACCAGGACTCGAAGAACGTGATCCAGCTCATCATTACAGCCTACAACGTGAGTTTCACTGAGTGCGACACTTCCTGTTTGGAAGAAACGACACCCGGGGATTAGAGGGAGATAAGAGGAGGAGGAGGTGAATTCTTGAAAGTCTTGAGTTAACGAGACTCCCGTGCAGACGGAGGTCAGACTCAGGCTGCGTTTCTCATCTGAGTGGAGAAGTTTCAACAGCTGAGTCACAGGAAATGTCTGCGTTCGCTGCTTAAGTCGTTCAGGTTCTAATGAAGAAACAGTGACGGAGGTTTTCACCAAACGACCGACGGCCAGATCATCGACAAATGAGGTTCAACTCGTTTAGACGCAAGCGTACCACCCGTTTTACATGATCACACGTTTTAACGTCTTAACCGACAGTTTCTTTGTTTTATTAAACACTTTATTTTCACTGCTTCTGCAGAACAGCTATGGAGGAGTTAATGGTCCTTTGAACAAACAGTGACGACATCGTCTCCTCAGTTAAATATTTATGTTACAGAGTTAAAATAAGTTGAAACATGATGACAAAGATGAAATGGAGGTTTTAACACAGTGTTAACACAGTTAATATAATATGATATAATAATAAGATGATATAATAGAATGTAACATATAATATAATATAATATAGTCACATGTAACAGCTCCATCACAGAGTTCAGTGTTTTCACTTGACAAACTGAAGGTGTTTGTGTTGTTGTTGTTGTTTGTGTTATTTTTGTTGTTGTTGTTTGTGTTGTTGTTGTTTGTGTTATTTTTGTTGTTGTTGTTCGTGTTGTTGTCCTCTGAGCTGAGTGTTTGTGTGTGTGGGTGAAACTGCTTCATCATGACGATCATGTCGTTCTTCTACTCGACACAAAAACTGAGTTGATTCAGTCGGTGTGTGGGCGGAGGGTCGGGGGGGTTGGGGGCATTATTAACATTCCAGCTGCCACATCACATCTGTTACTGTTACTGCTGCTGCTGCTGGAGCAGTTGGAGGAGGTGGAGCAGTTGGAGGAGGTGGAGCAGTTGGAGGGTGGAGGTGGAGGAGGTGGAGCAGTTGGAGGAGGTGGAGCAGTTGGAGCAGGTGGAGGAGTTGGAGGAGGTGGAGGAGGTGGAGCAGTTGGAGGAGGTGGAACAGGTGGAGCAGGTGGAGCAGTTGGAGGAGGTGGAGCAGTTGGAGGAGGTGGACACCGGGAGCTGATGTTGTGTTTGTGCTACTCGCTGGTGCCGTGAGGACAGAAACATCCTGATCTCTCATCATGTCTCTGTGAATGTGGACGAGTGTCGGTGCAGTCATGTGACCTGTGTCACGTAATGGAGACGGAGGTCAAAGTTTTCACTGTCCCACATGGTTCAGGTCGTGTGTCATGTTGTGTCAGTGTGATGTTAGATGAAGCGTCTCTGGTCATGTGTTAATGTGTCTCAGGTTTAACATGTCAACATGTTAACGTGTCAACATGTTAACGTGTCAACATGTTAACGTGTCGATGTGTTAACGAGTCGTGTTCTCCGTCTCCTCCTCAGAGCATCAGGTCCAAGGTGGAGCTGACCGTGTGGGATCATCCTGAAGACATCAACTTATCCTTCACCGCCACCTGTCAGGACGGGAAACCGCTGCCTGGACTCAAGAGGTGTGCTGACCTGAAGATCGGAGACACGGTGAGTCCCGGTCCTGGTCCCGGTCTTGGTCCTGGTCCTTTCTCTGTCTCTGTCTCTTCGGTTTATAAAACTCTGAGTGTTTGTGAAAACGTTTCGTTTCCTTCACTGATCAGGTTCCAGCTGCTGCTCTTTGATTCTTCAAACGTTGCGACTCAGTTTGTGTGAAATATGAAAAGTCTCTGGATGTTTGAGCAGCACATCAGGTCTCATCAGGTTTTAATAGTTTTAGTTTTCAGGAAGTGAAACGACACTGAGGTCACACACAGACAGGAAGTGATCCTCCAACATTAAACTAATATGTTTTATATGTTTTCATGCTCAACCAACAGTGGTCAAAGTCCAGAGGAAGTTGAGTCTTTTATGATGATGACTGATCTTAAACAAACACAACGTGAACATTGAGACTTTGACTCACTGAACATTGAGGAGACGAATCGTTCTGGTTCGTTACTGAGAGACTGTTTGACATGAAGCAGACGATGGTTGTGACTCGTCGATGGTTTGTCTTCTGCTCGTTGCTTCGTCTCCATCATCACGTGTGTGTGATGTCAGAGAAACACAGTAACATTGTTGCAGCGTTGATTTGATTTGTGACCAGTTAAATATTCAACATTGACGTGTTTCTGCTTCGTGTTTGTTGTTGACAGAGACTCAGACATTTAAAATAATTTATTATCTCAGTTTTTACACATCGGCTTCGTTTGAAACTGATCATTTCTAAATAATTGCAGCTGTTTGTTGCATCTCCTCTTCCCTCAGTTGTGATGTTTGTCCTCAGGTTGGTTTAGTTTCTGTTTCTGGGAAGATCAGATCATCTTCATCCGACTGAAGTCACACGTTCACCGAGGATGATGAGGATGATGAAGACCAGACAAGAAGTCTGCAGGATTATTGTGTCTGATGAAGAGCAGCAGCGTCTCGTCAAACATCAGACTTCAGCTGATCTGTGAACTGTTTGTAGATTAAACTAACGTCTCCTGATGATCATCACAGTCTGTTGGCGAGACTCTTCACTCCTGAGGGAACATTCGTTCTCTAGTTTTTCATCTGGATTCAATCAGTGAATCAATCAGTGAAGAACGAAGTCCGACTGACGAAAAACACCACAACACTTTAAGAAACATATCTGCTTCCACAGACAACGACAGACAACGACAGACAACGACAGACGACAGACAACGACAGACAACGACAGACCGTCCAGTGAAAACACTGAAGCTGCTCTGACTTTGATCCGCTCGTTGAGGATCAATCGATAAGTAAAAAATCAATCGATCATTAAAGGATCGATCAGTCAAGTTTCTACGTCTCTTGACTTGTTTGTTTCTGTTTCTGATGATGTTTGTGTTGATGCTTCAGTCACATTCGTCTGTTTTATCTGTTAATCAACGACTTCATCTTCATCATGTGAACTGGAGGAAAAACCCAACAACTGATCTGATCCAGTTCATCACCTGATCAGAACTGAGACCAAACATATTTTAAACTGATTGTGATTCATGATCAGTGTGTTTCACCAGGTCTTTGGTGTTTCACTGGATGAACCACGTGTAGTTTTTATTTTAATCTGAACTGACGTCGTTTCAGCTGCTGATCCAGGATCAGGAGGTTCAGATTCAGACCAGATTCGGCATCAGTCTGAGACTAGACCAGATCCTTTGGACCAGAAGAAGAGCTCAGTTTTCATGAGACCAGTTCAAACTTAAACTGACGTCTAAGTTTGAACGTGAAACTTCAGCATCGTATCTTTATTATTATCGTATCCGTTTTATTTCCTGGGATGTTTTCAGGAGGAGGAGGAGATGAGGGCGACTGAGGCAGAATAACAACACTGACTGAATGAATAGATGAATGGATAAATAGAGGGGGTTGGTTGTTTCCTCTTTTATCCTCGGCTCTGAAAGGAAACGAAGGCCGGCGTCTGGTTCTGGGCTCGAGGCCTCGGTGTCAGTCAGCGACGCCTCACGCTGCATCTCAATGTCCACAAACAAAGACGGTGAGAGGAGGAGGAGGAGGAGGAGGAGGAGAAGGAGGAGGAGGAGAAGGAGGAGGAGGTGGTGAGAGAAAAGCTGCTGGTGAAAGGAGCTGGAGGACGTGAAGCCTTCAACCTTTTCACTGTGAAACGTTTCTGTCCAGACCAACCAGAAGAACCAGAAGCTCCAGTTTGGTTGCAGTTAATTAAATTTCAGTCGGTCATAAGAACTGAATCGTCTCAGACGTTTGTCTGATCAACGTGAAGAAACTGAATGTTTGTGTTCATCTTTGCCTCCGACTCGTTGTATGATGACGTCTGCCATCTTCTTCTGACTCAAACAGTTGTTGATTCAATCACTTTGTCTTTTATTACTACGACTTCCTGCTCGACCTCGTACTCGACCCAACCACACATGATCGGGGGAGCGGCTCCTCGCGACTCACATTTACAGTTAATTTAATTTAATTGAGTCTCTTGTTAACTTGTTAAATGTTTCCCGCGCAGAAGAAAAAGAGAAGGAGGAGGAAGGAGGGGAAGTCTGTGAAACATGTGACGTAGGACTTTCCCCAAACGTTGAATGACCTCGTGTTGGCGGAGCGTTTCAGTCCAGATGTCTTCAGTTTTACTGGTGGAGGTTTCAGAGATTTGACTGAAGCAGGAAACAGGAAGTTACAAAACTAACAAATTAAGGTTTAAGACCTGGTGACGTTCACGTTGTTCAGACGACAGGTTGTGATTTATCTTCAGTGTCTGACGTTCATCTGAGCAGTGTCCAGATGTTTTCCAACATCAGCAGATGATCGTTTGTTTTCTGGTTTGAAGGTGAAGACACTTTGTCTCCTGATGTCCACGAGTTTCTGGTTTGATCCTCGAAACAGAAAATATCACGAACACCTGATCCAGTTTTGATCTGTGAACCAGAAGAACGAGACGGTTCAGAGTTAAAGTCTTTGGTTCAGTCTTTTGACTGTTCAAACGCTGGAAAAGTATGAAAACATGACGGAGACACATGTTCGTCAACACTGTGATGTCACAGTGATGTCACCTCACTTAGCCACGCCCCCAGGATGTTATGGCCAATCCTGGACCGACTAACACAACTGGTTTCTGTTGCTAAGCTAACATGCTACACAACAGGAAGTTGGTCTGTTTCTAAACAAAGACTCGGCAGCAGTTTACTGAGAGATGATTGGCTGTGGCCGGCGGCCAATCAGAGGAGAGAAAACTCACAGTAAAAAAACCACAGTGTCCTCTCACAGTGTAAAAAATCTCGTCTGTTTAACCTCGTAATTATAATTTGGCAGCGTCGAACCGAACCGGTGTCCATCTTTAAATGTTCTGTGGCGACGACATTTTTCTGGAAAATAAAACGGTTGGAGCAGCTCAGAGCTGCAGAGAGAAGAGGGAGGCTGCTCCGGAAAATACCAGAGCAACGTGATCATGTTGGAGCCGAACGAGGAGTCGTCCTTCGGAGCATCGGAGGGGTGTGGTCTGACGTCAGCGGCTTGAATGAGACTGATGGTGTAAACACGTGAAGCTCGACGGCGTCTGAAGATCAAATGTTCAGAATCTGAACGTGATGAACAAACAGGAAGTGGCTGTTTCTTCTTCATCAAACAGCTCACGTCTTTTCTTGTGTGTTGACAGGTTTCGTTCAATGTGAGCGTGGAGGCGAGGAGCTGCCCGCCGCGTGGCGCCGACCACACCTTCACCATCAAACCGGTCGGGTTCAAGGACCGACTGGAGGTGGCGGTCGACTACCAGTGTGACTGCGGCTGCAGCCGGACGGCGCAGACCAACTCCAGCATCTGCAGCTCCATAGGTAGCTACGCTAACTGGTCCTGGATCAGGTCTGACTGGGTCTGATCTGGTCCTGTTAATTACTGATTTATTTACAGGTTTAGACCAAGAAATGTCTCAGTCTACAGTCCTGGACCAGGTCTCAGTCAGTCTGATCTGGTCTCAGGTCAGTTATTAATAAAGTTTATAGTTTAACATCAGATAAAACGTTCAGTCTCTGATAACCAGCCTGTTGTTTGCTGTTAGCAGCTAGCATGCTAACTGCAGCTAGCAGAAACTAGTCCTGGTTCTAGTTCAGGACCAGGACTACCAGAGACCTGTACTGAACGAACCAAACGCTGAGCCGATCGGTTGAGACGTTGTTTAGTTTGTAAACAGAAAGTGAGAAATCACAACTTCCTGTTGAGTAAAATCAAAGTGAAAACAGGAAGTAGAGATGTGGACGTTGAGTGTTGAAGTGACAGACTTTGTCTCCATGACAACCACACGCTCACACGTGCCCCAGTCCTGGTGTTGATGTGTTCACGACTGAGGTTTGACGATGTAACGTGACCGATCCAGTGATGTTTCTCCTCCAGGAACCTACAACTGTGGGACGTGTCAGTGTGAGCCCGGGTTCCTCGGAGCTCGCTGCGAGTGTCAGGAGGGCGACGGCAGCAGCATGTTCCTCAGCGCCTGTAGAGAAGCCGAGGGGAAGCAGATCTGCAGCGGCCGCGGTGAATGTAGCTGCAACCAGTGTCTCTGCTACGAGTCCGAGTTCGGGAAAATCTACGGCAGCTTTTGCGAGTGCGACGACTTCTCCTGCCCTCGACACAAAGGAGTTCTCTGCTCAGGTACGACGACGTTTGATCTGCAGCTGCTCAAACTACACAAGACACAAACTACAAACCACATAAACCACATCACACACAGACTGCACACACCTCACATCCACTGTGTTCACACCAGGACTGCTGAGACATGAAGGTTGTAATTAAAACTGAGGTTGAGTCACGTCTCATACCTGATCTGGGTGTGTCTCTGTCTTCTGATCGGAGAGAGGACATGTTCTAGTGGTGTTTCTGGTCCTGGTCCTGGTCCTGGTCCTGGTGGACGTATGTGTATGTCTCCTGCTGCTGTGTCAGGTTTAATGATGAGACCGTTCAGTTCGTTGAACAACGTGACGTCCTCAGCTCTGCTCTGTTCTGGTTCAGCGCCTGGGCCCGGTCCCAGTCCTGGTCCTGGTGTCGGTTTGTTGGTCTCTGAGCCAACAACTGTTCCTGTGAAACCACAGAGAGCCTTTGTGTGATGCTGCTGCACAATGGGCTCCTGTATTTGACCAGGAGCGTTTGGCTGAAGGCAGAATGACGGCGTCATTAAATGTTAACACTCCACTACCTTCAGCTGCTGCTCCGTTTGTCTCTAATGAGTCTCTACTGAGTCTCTAACGAGTCTCCAACGAGTCTCTAATGAGTCTCTAACGAGTCTCTAATGGATCAAACGTCTGTGATCTCAACCACTGAATCACTGAGAAGAGCTGTAAAAAAAACTCATCTGTGACCAAAGTGAACCAGAAAAACTCTGCAGGGAAAGAAACTGGTTGTAAGTGTAACTGAGCTGAACTGGATCAGTCTGGGTCAGTCTGGATCAGTCTGGGTGAGTGTGGTTCTTCATGTAGAGTCTGAGGATCAGCTCAGACCCCTGAAGGCTCAGCAGTTTTATTAGAGGAAATCATCACGTCCTCACAGTTTCTTCTTGTCTCCAACTTCTCAGAGCAGTTTGTCATGTGGATGTTGTGGTTGTTTCAGAAGCAACAGACACAAGAGTCAGTATCTGACGTCGTCTGAGAAACAGAGTGGTTTTATTTCACCGTCGTCTGACGTCGTCTGACGTCGTCTGACGACAGGTGAAATAAAACCACTCTGTTACTCAGACGAAGAAATAAAAGATAAACACGACAAAAGTTTATCATGTCTGAGATTTGTCACATTTCACCTCACTGCTCCTACTGAGGTCACGTGACCTTTATCTTTAGCATCACGTGATATGTCGGACTGAAGGATCCAACGTTGTAGCTTCAGGTCTGAAGCATCTTTAATCACATGATCATGATGTTGACATGATTCAGACAAAGACTCAGTGAAGCAAACTCGGTGACGAGTCTGTGTCACCAGCAGTCGAGCCATCGTAGTTTATTTCCTCTCGTCGTCGAGTTGAAGCGTCGTGTTTGTTTCATCGTTGAAGTTTCAGTTTTATCGTCAGTAACAGTGAGAACGACGACTCAATGAGCCGCTTTGTCAAAACTGAGTCACCACACGTTATAATTATAGTTTATTGTTACAACGTTTAGACTCAGATGTTGAACTGACAGAAGCTTTTTGTTCTGAAATAAACTTTATCTTCTCGACCTTGGAAACTTTCAACCGTCAGACTGTTTTCAACAGATCAGGGATCAGTTTTAAACATCCTGGTTATTTCTGTGTTTTACCTTCATTCATCAGTTAGTGAATGAAATGAGTTTCCAGAGACTCAGACTCTTTGAGACTCGTTTCTTTGTGAAATAAACTGATGAATCTTTCAGATACAAACACGTTAAAAGTCACCGAGTCATGAAACGTGATAATCTGAAATGAAACATTGTTACCTTTGATTTTATCTCCGTGTTTTCACCAAGTTGAAGGTGAAACTGTTGTTGTAGTGACAACGAGGTCCCAGTTGAAACTAACCTCAGTGAAGATCATCGCATCAGTCACTTTTTGTTTTTATCATAACAGATTTAATCTACATGTTTATTGGTTCATTGTTACAAACTACTGAGAAAAAAACCTCTGATCTGAGATTATAAAAACACCTGGAAATTCTCACAAAAGTGTTTCTGTTACAAGAAGTTTAATAATCTTAGACAATATTTGATTATTTTCTCTTCTGACTGAAATTATGATGTTAAACTTTAGCTAATGAATCTGTTAGAAGTTAAATCAGATCAGAGCTGTTTGTTACATGTCAGATTTAGAGAATTAAAGACTGGTCGTGTCTCCAACATGTCACATGACCTATAAGCCCCTCCCTCTTCCTGTTTGGTCTGACCCACATCTCTCTAACGACCTCAGCTGCCACAAATAGCTCAGCTCTGTTTTCCAGACTCAAACCTCTTTGACCATAAATACCAGAATACCTCGGTGGCTCCCTGAGCTCAGAGAGAAAACATGTGTTTTCACTGCCGCTGGTGTCTGGAGGACGTCGTTCCTCCAGAAACAGCTGATGAACGTTTCTGTCTCCGTCAGGAAACGACGGAACTTAACGTCCAGATGTTGAACATCTTAGTTTCTCTTCCTCTTTAGTTGGACGTTTCAGTGACATCGTGTGTAAAAATCATCGCATCAGTGTTTTCATGTTTCTGTTTGTTGGCGTGTGATGGAGCCAGAATCGTCTCAGTTTGTTCAGTATGTTTTATTTATATTATTAACGTCACACTAGTGATTCATCTGAACGCTTTAACGTCGGAGTCGATGTTGATTGCATCGGCCACTAGGGGGCAGCGCACAAACAAACTGATCATGTGACCCGGACGTTCAGTCGCTGCGCCGCCGTTTCCGTCTGTTTCCGATGGTTTTCGGCGACACCTGCTGGATGAAACGTGTTTCATCACGTGTTTTTTAAGATCACATGCTGGTGGTTTCAGTTCACATGTGCACGCGTGTTGATTATTGTAAAAATAATTTATGAACCAAATCTGTTTAAGTTTTCACTGTTAGTGACTTAAAGTGTCAAATCATTTCTGAACATTTCCAACAGTTTCCAGTGTGTCAGCTCCGTCTCTTCCTCCATAAACAACACGAACGTGCTGATGAATCTGAACAATCAGCTTTATCACAGACAGACACTTGCTTAGATGTAAATTACATGGTTTTATTTCAGTGAACGTCGTCTCCAGCGTCTAACGACTGGTGGGAAAGTGAGTCCAGAGTCTTTGTCTCTGCTCAGGTCACCTGACACTTTCCAGCTTCAGGTAAAACAAACACGACTCCTCCCTCGTCTTCACTCGTCGAGACGTGACTGAACTTGACCGTCGGAGACAAAGACGTGGCGTCCACGCCCCGATCCTGCCGCCCTGTGTGTACAGGTGTTCCTCTGGTTTCTAACTTTTTCACACTGAACTTTAACCTACAACTTCAACAACAAGTGAGACAAGTGTGTTTGATTCTGCAGGATCAGACTCTGGTAGTTTCTGTTGACATCCTCAGACACGAGCAGTGTTTGAGTTGGATTGAAGCAGAAATCACAGCTGCGTCTCCAACCAACACGGTCACGCTGATTATTTAATGTCAACACAGACTGATACACTTCATCTCTACACAAACCCGGAGTTTGTCCTTTTTACAGAAAAACTTCAACTGGAGAGAAACAGTGATGAGGTTTCACCTCAGAAAGTTAACAGACAAGAGGAACGAACACCCATCAACCGTCAGTAACTTCCTGCTTTACCTCGTCAGTCGTCCTGCCCCAGATGGTTCGTTAACTAAACTAGCTGGGTTAGCTAACATAGCTAGTTACATCAGTATCTAGTGACTGGTGAGTCAGTAGGAGGAGCTAACGTCACGTGACCTCAGTGGTAGGAGGAGCTAACGTCACGTGACCTCAGGAGCTAACGGTCACCATCAGTGGTAGAGGCAGTGCGGAGGACGTTTTATTTATTGTGATGATTATTGTATCTCGTTTTATTTTCGATACAGACCATAAACAACATTAACTTGAGCGTCTCATTTCATGGACCGTGTCCTCTGAAGGACGTCGTCTTCAAATTAGGACAAAGTTTGTTTATTTGGACCAACGACTGTAAACAAAGATGGACGCCGCGACTCCACTTCCTGTGGACGTCCTGATACCACGTGTCACACGGTTGAGTCAACGACCTGTGCAGCAGCCACGAGGGGGCGATGCACATCTCGACATGGCTATGCTAACGTTAGCAATAGCAACAGAGAGTAGATATCACTAATGTAGCCAATTAAACAGCTAGAGAGAAGCTATACAAGCTAACATTACGATACCTGATGCTAGTCATTGACCTGGACCTGGACTGAGCTAGCATTAGCATCTTAGCATTAACAGGCTAATGTTATCTAACAGGCTAATGCTAAATAACAGGTTAATTTTAGCAGGCTAGTTTTAGCCAACAATGTTAGCTAACAGGTTATATTAGCTAACAGGCTAATGCTAGCTAACAGGTTATTTTTAGCTGACAAGATAACAGGTTATATTAGCTGACAAGCTAATTTTAGCTAACAGGCTAATGCTAGCCAACAGGCTATTTTAGCTAACAAGCTAATGTTAGCTAACATGTCATATTAGCTAACAGGCTAATGCTAGCTAACAGGTTATTTTTAGCTAACAAGATAACAGGTTATATTAGCTGACAAGCTAATTTTAGCTAACAGGCTAATGCTAGCCAACAGGCTATTTTAGCTAACAAGCTAATGTTAGCTAACATGTCATATTAGCTAACAGGCTAATGCTAGCTAACAGGTTATTTTTAGCTAACAAGATAACAGGTTATATTAGCTGACATGCTAATTTTAGCTAACAGGTTAATTTTAGCTAACAGGCTAATGCTAGCTAACAGGCTAATTTTAGCTAACAGGCTAATGCTAGCTAACAGGCTAGTTCTCCCAGCTAAGTGACAGAGATGAGGCTCAGACGCTACAACAACTCATCAGTATTTTATTTAACACAGTTTCACATTCAGCTACAAAAGAAGCAGATATTTGATGAGTTGCTGAGTTTGAACTTCCTGTTAAACATAAATGTCGAAGCTGTTTGTCGTGTGAACATGTGAACAACCTAAAACCAAGTTAAATGTGATAAAAGGTCGTAATCGTGTCGCAGCTCGTTGGTGGTTGAAGCTCTGCTGAGCTGCAGATTAGTCAAAGTACTAAAGTGGCTCCTGTAAAAACTTAATGACTTCGGTTCGTAGCAGAGTCTCGGTCTCAGAGTCTCGGTCTCGTGTTTTTAGGAAAAAATGTCAAGAATCTGCTTCTGTTTATTTTGGGCCGAGGAGCCGAAGTAAACGAGCAACGGTCCAACGCTAACGTGACGGGAGAAAAGCTCAGTGTGTGATTTTGATCTTTTCTCATGAAACGCTGCTGATTTAAACATCTCAGGTCGAAGTGATGAACGGTTCCAGGAAATCCCTGCATACCTTCAAAACCAGATAATTATGGTCTGTCACCGGGGTGACGAGAAGAGATGCTGAGTCAGCAGCTTCACAACAAACAGGAGCCGAGGTGACGATGAGACGTTATTCAGTTAACAGCTGATCTCAGACCAGCTCCTCCTGATATTAACTGTTGATTTCTGACGAGCAGCTTCAGCTTCAGCGTCCGTCGAACTTGTCTCGGCCTGTTCGACTTAACGGGCTACATTTTTTAGCTGTTTGACTCAGACAAGAAAAAAAAGACACAGACGTTGAAGTTTTGTGTCAGTAGAAGATTCAAGTAGAAAACACAATGAAAGTGAAGCTGAATCTGTTTTAAACAGCCTGATGAACTTGACTCTTAAAAGTAAAAAGAGAAACCGTTCACGTCTTCATGTTGAGACGGTCGACGCCGACGGTCGACTGGACGAACCAGAAACAGGTCTCAAGTAGAAAGTCTCAGTCCAGAATCTGCTTCAGACGCTGATCTGGATCCAGAACCAGAGACTCAGAGACAGTTGTCAGGTCAGAGGTCAGAGGTCAGGGTCAGGGTCTCTCTCTCTGTCTGCTGTTCATCAGATGAGTCTAAATCTATAAATCAGTAGTTTTACAGATGAAACTTTCATCTTCGACATGAGTCAGATCCTTTAATCCTCCGGATGTTTCTGTCTTCAAAGTTTCTCTTTAAACGTTGTGAATCTCTGAAGATCCAGTCTCTTGGACCTGCTGACGTTTACCAGGACTTTGTTTCTCTGTCTGATCTTTGTCTGATCAGAGTTTTATCACAAACTGTTCGTCACGACTGACGGGACGTCTTCATCTCCGACTTCAGGACCGAGAACGACTTCACGTCTTTTTCTTTCATGGTTTAGTTTCTGTGGTGAAATCTTTGCTTCTGTGTCCTGATTTTATTCAGTTTGTCTGAAACCGCAGTGGACAGGAAGTTTCCCGACGGCGTGTGCTCCTCCTCGTGGTTGTTTATCAGACTCTCAAACGTATTTAAATTCTCCTCGAGGCGGAAACGAGTCCAAACAAACCGCCGTGGCCGCTGTGACCTTGGATGTTTGCACTCAAACAGAAATAAAAGCTGCTCTGAGCCTGAACCTCAGCTGCTGTGTAATTAACTCTGTGGTTGGTGACATTGTTCTTCTGTCAGACGTTTCATTTAAAGAACAACCATCGTATCAACGTTAGTTCCCAGAGTCAGGGAGGAGCAGCTCGCATCGACTCTGTCATTAAACTTCAGCAGATCTCAGAATAAAAGTGTCTGACGACGGGAACGTTGACGTTGTGTCGTTTGACGCTGTCGTGTTCATTTTAGAATAAACTGCGGAGAACGGCTGACGTGTAGCAGACGTCTGTTCATTTGACTTTCACTGAAACTTCAAATGAACTGATCAGATTGTGTTTGTCAGAGGCCAAAGGTCAAAACTAGAGCTGAACGTTTGGAGCCGTGTTTCCACCAGATAAGTTCAGGTAAAGTTCCTGGTAACGTTTAGGAGCCGGGAACTTTTCAGGAACGTCGTCTCACTCGGTTCTGGGAGCATCTGTGTCTCCACCGAGGGTCAGACCTGATCAACGGGACGACTTGATCAATCGATTCATCATGTTGTTGTGTGTGTGTGTGTGTCTCTGTGTGTGTGTGTGTGTGGCTGTCTGTGTCTGTGTGTGTGTGTGTGTCTGTCTCTGTGTGTGTGTGTGTGGCTGTGTGTGTGTCTGGTGTGTGTGTGTGTGTGTGTGTGTGTGTGTGTGTGTGTGTGTGTGTCTGGTGTGTGTGTGTGTCTGTCTCTGTGTGTGTGTGTCTGTCTGGTGTGTGTGTGTGTGTGTGTGTGTGTGTGTGTGTGTGTGTGTGTGTGTGTGTGTGTGTGTGTGTGTGTGTGTGTGTGTGTGTGTGTGTGTGTGTGTGTGTGTGTGTGTGTGTGTGTGTGTGTGTGTGTGTGTGTGTGTGTGTGTGTGTGTGTGTGTGTGTGTGTGTGTGTGTGTGTGTGTGTGTGTGTGTGTGTGTGTGTGTGTGTGTGTGTGTGTGTGTGTGTGTGTGTGTGTGTGTGTGTGTGTGTGTGTGTGTGTGTGTGTGTGTGTGTGTGTGTGTGTGTGTGTGTGTGTGTGTGTGTGTGTGTGTGTGTGTGTGTGTGTGTGTGTCTGTCTGTGTGTGTGTGTGTGTGTGTGTCTGTGTGTGTGTGTGTGTGTGTGTGTGTGTGTGTGTGTGTGTGTGTGTGTGTGTGTGTGTGTGTGTGTGTGTGTGTGTGTGTGTGTGTGTGTGTGTGTGTGTGTGTGTGTGTGTGTGTGTGTGTGTGTGTGTGTGTGTGTGTGTGTGTGTGTGTGTGTGTGTGTGTGTGTCTGTCTCTGTGTGTGTGTGTGTGTGTGTGTGTGTGTGTGTGACAGAGAGAACTGAACCGTCTGTTTTAACGTTGTGTTTCACGTTGGAATAAATAAATAAATGAACTTCACACATTGATCATTAAATGTGAAACCCTGTGATCATTAGCGACGTTTCATCTATTTATTGATTCTCTTCTGGGTTTTAAAAACGTCTCCTCTTTGTCGACTGTGTCATGAACCGTCTTGAGCTACAACCAGTCTCCAGCGATCGACCCAACGTTGAACAGACGCTGCCCCTGGACAGAGACTCTTCTCTCTGAGAAGGTTCCTGAGTTTTCACCCTCAGGAACTGTTCCTCCTCTGATTGGTCAGAACCACAGCAGCAGGAAGTGTGTGGAGCTTTGTGATTGGACGATAGGACTGTGACTCAACGATGACGACAGGATGAATTAGTGAAACTTGACTGATTGAAACAGTAAACAGGAAATTCTCCGCCAGTCAGAATCAACTGAACTGAACTGATGAGGTGAAAATCTCAGACTCCATAAACGTTTCCATGGAAACCTGTGCGTCTCCATGGAAACAGGAAACTGCAGCATAATTTTGAAAATTACCTGCAGGTCTGTCGTTTGTGTACATGAGGAAACAGGAAATAGAAGTTCTGCTGCAGTAAAACTCAGATATTTCAAACTTTCAGAAACACAACGACGTTTCTGTAGAAGCTGCAGCTGAAGGAGGTCAAAGGTCGAGTTTTGTTTTTATACACGTCTCCTCCTCCTCCTCCTCCTCCTCCTCTTCCTCCATCCACATGGAGTCGTCGTCCAGATAAAGAAAGTGTTTGTGTTCCTGATGTGAACTAGATGGTTGAAGGACTGGTCCTGGTCCTGGTCCTGGTCCTGGTCCTGGTCCTGGTCCTGGTCCTGGTCCTGACTCTGACGTCCGACTGTTTCCTCTTGGTCCGCCTCATGTTCAGCTGCTTCCAGACGAACGGTTGCTTCATGAAAACACCAGCAGCTGTTTTGTTTCTGAGCTTCTGTTTGATTTCACACGTCGTCCAGAACATTTGAAACTGATCTGTTTCTAAGAATAAACTCGTTTCATCTGGGTTCAGTTTATTCAGTCGCTAAATATTTACAGCGTCTGCTTCTTAAAGCGACGTCCGGGACACGTTCACACACTGTGTTTATTTTCACTGGTTACTTTGTCTTTCAGTAACATTTGATCCAGTCATTGATTAATTCATGACTTTGATTTAGAAACAACTGAAACTGTTGAATGAATGAATCAACATGTTGTTTTCACTGGAACAACGACCCATAATGCATCACTCCTCCTCTGTTGATGTCACTTAAAAACAAACTGGACACAAATGACTCGGCGAAGTGGTGAAGACTCGTCTCATAAACTGATGCTGACGTCATGGAAACACTGAGCTGAGGAGGAAGATCACAGCTCGTCTTCCTCCGGGTCTGAGTCTCTTGGTTAAGATCACGTTGGTCGATGTTGATTCTGTTTAGAAGAAGATGAAGAAGAACGTGACTTATTGACTTAATGACGAAACAGATTCATTTGTTCATCGTCAGTGTAACTTTTAACGTTCAGAGTTAAAGACGTTTGAACCGGTTTCCTGTTGCAGTAGAAAACACCGAGCGTTATTTTCTCTGAGGTCTCGAGGGAAAATCTTTGGCTCAACGTTGTTTGTTTGTTCAACGTCGGACTGAGTGTGTTTGCTGCTGAACAGGAAGTTGATAAGAAGAGTGTGAAGAGAAACAGGAAAGTTGTGATGTGGAGAAAAAAACAAAGACTCTGAGAACATGAAGTTCAACAGATTTGATCCACTGAGGATCAGAAACTTTACATTTAAACTCACCGTCGTCGTGTTCGTGAAGTCGCCATCGATCGGTTTCTGTCGACGTTAAACAGGAAGTGAAAACTGACGTAAAGATGAATAAACAACTGATGAACGTCAGTGAGTTAATGAGGTTTTAGATCAAAGTGAAGATCGGGTTTTTATGAAGCTTCACACAGATTCTGGTTTGTTTATTTAAACGATTGTTTCAGTTTAAACTCATCGATCTTTTTGTTTTAATGTTTTTATTAACAGGTTCCACTTTAGTTTCTGTTTTATTCTGATCTTTGTGTCTTCAGCTGATTTAACAACAGGAAAGTTATGAATCACAAAACCGAAACATTGAGCTCAAAGAGGCTAAAATGCTCCGTTCAGAGAGTCTGCAGGTTTGATCGAGTGAAAATATTTGTGATATTTAGTGACGACTTGTCAGAACTTGTCCAACAACAACTTTGTGTCAAAGCTGCTGCACTTTTCTTCCTCCTCTTCCTCCTCTTCCTCCTGTCTCCACCCGTCTGTCTCCACCCGTCTGTCTCCACCCGTCTGTCTCCACCCGTCTGTCTCCACCCGTCTGTCTCCACCCGTCTGTCTCCACCCGGGTTCGGTCCAAGTTCGGTCCAAGTTCGGTTCTGTCCAGGTTTGGTCCAGGTTTGGTCCGGTTCGGTCCGGGTTCGGTCCTGGTTCGGTCCTGGTTCTGTCCAAGTTCTGTCCAGGTTCGGTCCGGGTTCGGTCCGGGTTCGGTCCTGGTTCGGTCTTGGTTCGGTCTTGGTTCGGTCCTGGTTCGGTCCGGTTTCGGTCCTGGTTCGGTCCTGGTTCGGTCCTGGTTCGGTCCGGTTCGGTCCGGTTCGGTCCTGGTTCGGTCCTGGTTCGGTCCGGGTTCGGTCCTGGTTCGGTCCTGGTTCGGTCCTGGTTCGGTCCTGGTTCGGTCCGGTTTCGGTCCTGGTTCGGTCCTGGTTCTGTCCAGGTTCGGTCCTGGTTCTGTCCGGGATCGGTCCTGGTTCGGTCCATCTTCGGTCCGGGTTCGGTCCTGGTTCGGTCCTGGTTCTGTCCAAGTTCTGTCCGGGTTCGGTCCAGGTTCGGTCTTCGTCCTGGTCTCCTGGTTCGGTCCTGGTTCGGTCCGGGTTCGGTCCTGGTTCTGTCCAGGTTCGGTCCTGGTTCGGTCCGGTTTCGGTCCTGGTTCGGTCCTGGTTCGGTCCTGGTTCAATCCGGGTTCGGTCCGGGTTCGGTCCGGTTCGGTCCTGGTTCGGTCCGGTTTCGGTCCTGGTTCGGTCCGGTTTCGGTCCTGGTTCGGTCCTGGTTCTGTCCAGGTTCGGTCCTGGTTCGGTCCTGGTTCGGTCCTGGTTCGGTCCTGGTTCGGTCCTGGTTCAATCCGGGTTCGGTCCGGGTTCGGTCCTGGTTCGGTCCTGGTTCGGTCCTGGTTCGGTCCTGGTTCAATCCGGGTTGGGTCCTGGTTTCGGTCCTGGTTCGGTCCGGGTTCGGTCCGGTTTCGGTCCGGTTCCGGTTTCGGACAGAACCAGAACCAGGACCGGTTTCGCCGTTGCTCTGACCTCAGCCGTGGGCGTTGGGAGTCGCTGCTTCATGAAGTCTCAGTTTTTCCACTTTTAAAAGAGGAAGAAGACAGAAACTTCAGCAGCAGAATTAGAGACTTTGTTTCTGTTCGTGTGTTAAAATGTTGAGATCAGTCAGTTTGTTCAGAAGCTAAAACTGTGAATCAACAGAGACAAAGAAAACACTGACTGTTAATGTTTTAGTTTAATTAGAATCTGAGACTTTACATCTAAAGGTTGATAGAGAACCAGCATCAGACAAAACTACTGATCATGTTGACAACAGTGGAGATTTATAGTCTGTTGTCTGTAAAGAAAAGAAATCAGTAACGAAACGTTGTCAGTGATGGATTGATCATCAATAACTGATCGTTGATGTTCAATAACAGCGTTGGTTTAGTTTGTAGATTCAGAGTAAAGACGTCTCCACAGAAACAAACTGATCAGTTTCGAAAGTTCAACTCGACTTCACCAAGACACAGAAAAAACTGTTGTCGTGGATCAGGTCGGACTGGTCCGACACACGACCCAGAGAAACATCTGGATCTGGATCCACAACTGGATCTGGATCCACATCTGGATCCTTCACACGTGTCAGATATTTCGGATATTTCAGAGCATCGATGATGTAGCTGTCCTCTGACATCTACACCAGGTCTAGACCAGATCTCTCTGACCTCTAGGCCAGATCTAGACCTGGATTAGACCAGATCTAGACCAGGTCTAGACCAGATCTCTCTGACCTCTAGACCAGATCTAGACCTGGATTAGACCAGATCTAGACCAGGTCTAGACCAGATCTCTCTGACGTGTTTGAATATTTTCTCAGAAGTCGGACACGTGGTCGTTGTCACGTTTCCGGTCGTTTACAGAATAAAGAAGAAATGACGTGTTGATTGATGATGAGTCTTTTATTTACACTGACTTCCTGTTTCCTGTTTGTTTCCTGTTTCCAGGTCACGGCGAGTGTCACTGCGGCGAGTGTAAATGTCACGCCGGTTTCATCGGAGACAACTGTAACTGTTCCACCGACACGTCTCTGTGTGTGTCTGACGACGGCCAGATGTGCAGCGGCCGCGGCAGCTGCGTGTGCGGACGCTGTCAGTGTTCGGAGCCCGGCGCCTTCGGAGACACGTGTGACAAGTGTCCGACCTGCCCCGACGCCTGCGGCACCAAGAGGTAACGCGCTGACGAAGAACAGGTAGATCGGTCGTATCTGTCTGTCGCCGTGACGACGTCAACACATTTGAACCTGCAGCAGCTCAGAGTCTCTGAGGTTTGAAGAAACGTTTGTTAATGAAGACTGAGACGTCTCAGTGGGACATTACGCTTTAAAGAGTGACCTCCGACCTCTGACCTCCGACCTCCAGTCTCTGACCTCTGACCTCCAACCTCCAGTCTCTGACCTCTGACCTCCGACCTCTGACCTCCAGTCTCCGACCTCTGACCTCCAGTCTCTGACCTCCAACCTCCGACCTCCGACCTCCAACCTCCAGTCCGACTCTGACCTCCGACCTCCAGTCTCTGACCTCTGACCTCCAACCTCCGACCTCTGACCTCCAACCTCCAGTCTCTGACCTCCGACCTCCAGTCTCTGACCTCTGACCTCCAACCTCCGACCTCCAGTCTCTGACCTCTGACCTCCAACCTCCGACCTCCAGTCTCCGACCTCTGACCTCCGACCTCCAGTCTCTGACCTCTGACCTCCGACCTCCAGTCTCTGACCTCTGATCTCCGACCTCTGACCTCCAGTCTCTGACCTCTGACCTCCAACCTCCAGTCTCTGACCTCTGACCTCCGACCTCTGACCTCCAGTCTCTGACCTCTGACCTCCAACCTCCGACCTCTGACCTCTGACCTCCGACCTCTGACCTCCAGTCTCCGACCTCTGACCTCCAGTCTCTGACCTCCAACCTCCGACCTCTGACCTCCAACCTCCAGTCTCTGACCTCTGACCTCCGACCACTGACCTCCAGTCTCCGACCTCCGACCTCTGACCTCTGACCTCCAGTCTCTGTCAGACATCAGAGTCCAGTTGATGACAATTTAACCAGATGAAGAACAAGTTGTAAAAACAATAATAGTTTAAAATATTTGATTATATAATAATAATAATTGATTATTTTCAGTTGAAACTCACCGTCAGTTTGACTGATGGAACCTCCCAAAGGGATCAATAAAGTTGTCTATCTGACTGACTTCTGATATTTTCCAGATGTTTCTGTTTCATCTGTCCTCATTGATCTGAAGGGAGTGGACAGAACAATAGAAACACCAGACATCAACATGAGATTTACAACCACACAGACTGATCCTGGTTCTGTTTCTTCTTCAGAGAATGTATCGAGTGTCGACTGTTCAACTCCGGTCGACTCGACAATCAGACCTGCCAGCGGCGCTGCAAGGATGAGATCATCACCGTGGAGACGCTCAGTGAGGACACACACACACACACACACACACACACACACATACACACACACACACACATACATCTGTACCAGTGACACAGAAACACAAACATCCACATGACGACATGTTCAACATTTGATTGATTCAACATGAAAACATCAGTTTGTCTGAGGTCAAAGGTCTAAACATCTCAACCATCAGGTTGTTAACTTCCCGTTGGAGACGTCACGTCTGAACATCAGAGTTCAAATAAAATCAAGTTGTGACATCACGATCCTAAGACTGGTCTGGGTTAAAGGCTTCACTTCAGTATAAAATCAGACCCAGATCTTCCTCCTCCTCATCACTGAACATCCGTCTGTTTACTACGAGCTCTTCACCTTGTCCTGAAACATCAGGAGATGTTTTATTAACGAGTAAAAAAGTGATTTATAGAAGCTGTCGTTCTGTTTGGAGGAGCAGGAGGAGGAGGAGGAGGTGATGAAGCAGGAGGAGGAGCTGCGGGAGTGGTCCTGTTGTGTGTTTGTCTGCAGCCTCTGTCTCTGCGTGGTTCAGGTCTGACGTGGTTCGTTCTCTACGAACTCAAACATCTGACGACTAATGAACTCCACATGTTCATTCCAGAGACTTGGAGCATGAAACAGGAGGAGGAGGAGCTGGAAGAGGAGGAGCAGGACACTCTGACCTCATCTTCCTCCTCCTCCTCTGGTTGTGACAGGAAACGACAGCGTTCAGTCGATCAGGGAACTTTTCTCTTGTTTCTTTTCATGGTTTCAGAGGAAAGAAATTCAGGCTGCCGAACGCTGACACGTGTTTTCTGTTTCTCTCTGAAATAAAAGTTCAGTTTTCACCTCCTCCTCTTCACTTTCACCTCCTCCTCTTCACTTTCACCTCCTCCTCTTCACTTTCACCTCCTCCTCTTCACTTTACTGAAGATGAAGCTGCACAAACAAACACCAGGACAGAAAATAAAACAGTTCACAGGAAGTTTACACAGAATTAAAGTTCAATTACTGATTTATTTACATGTTTAGACCAAGAAAGTCTCAATTAAAGTCCTGGATCAGGTCTCAGTCAGTCTGATCTGGTCCTGGATCAGGGCCCAGGTCAGTTATTAATTAAGTTTATAGTTTAACAGCAGATGAAACGTTCAGTCTGTGATAACCAGCCTGTTGTTAGCTGTTAGCAGCTAGCATGCTAACAGTTAGCAGGCTAGCTCGCTAACTGCAGCTAGCAGAGACTGGAGCCCTGGTTCTGGTTCTGGCCCTGGTCTCAGTCCACCACCTGAACAGAACCAGGATCACCTGCTCCACCTGCAAAAACGCTGGATTTTCAGAATAAAAGACTCAGATAAAACAGCTGATGAACGTTCTGACTCAAGACAATGGAAAGAAGAACTTCCTGTCAGGACTTTCAGAATAAAACAGGAAGCAGTGATTCGTTAGTTGGGTTCAGATCGGTCACATCGCCCCCTGCTGGTCAGTGTGTCTCTCCTCGTTGACTGAAGCCGAGTCGGTTTGTTTCAGAAACCGACGACCACGGAGCCGTTCTGTGTCTGTACAAGACGGACGACGACTGCGTCATGAAGTTCACGTATTCTGAACACGCCAGCGGCCAGTCCGTCCTAACGGCTCTGAAGGAACCAGGTCAGTGTTTCAGTCCAGGACCGGATCCAGGTCTTGACTTCCTGTAGCGATCAGGTCTTAATCTCATTGGTTGTTGTGGTGTCAGAGTGCGGCGGCAGCGGTCCCGACGTCATGACGGTGCTGCTGGCGGTGGTGGGCAGCATCCTGCTGGTGGGTGTCGTCCTCCTCGCCGTCTGGAAACTCGTCATCACGATTCACGACCGGAGAGAGTTCGCTCGCTTCCAGAGCGCTCGCTGCCGCGCTCGATACGAGATGGTGAGATCATGACCAGTATTTATCCATTAGACTGGTTCTGCTGTTCATCAGTAGTTTAGTTTTACCAACAACATGTTGAATAATATTGTTTTTATGATGATGAACTTTTATCAATGACATTAGCAAACTTTAGCATGTTAGCTTGCTAACGTGTGGACTCGGATTCAAATTAGTCACTGAAATAAAACGTCTCTTTGTCTCTGTCTCTTTGTCCCTGTCTCTTTGTCTCAGGCGTCCAACCCTCTGTACAAACAGCCGGTCACCACTCACTTTGTGGAGACGGACTTCAACATGTTTGGGAAGTCGTCGTCGTCGTCATACAACGGCGGCCTTCACTGATCTCTCTGCTCCGGTGCCACAGGACTCGTCCAACGCGCTCGTCCCTGGAGGACGAGGTGGACGGCGTCTGGACCGCGTCCCCCCCACGCCGCTGGACTGATGTCACTGACAGGAACTGAACCGTGTCAGAGGGAGGGGGCGGGGTCTGTGGCGTTTTTATCTTCAGATCGAAGCCTGAACTTCTGGACGTCTTTTGCTTTACGCTGAGGAGGAGGAGGAGGAGGAGGAGGAGGAGGAGGAGGAGGAGGAGGAGCATGAACTCGTTTGGACTCAGAGACAAAGGGAAAGTAGAGTCATCCGTGACTCCGCCCACAGGAAGCTGCCGCCGTCAGAAGCAGGGCGTTGCTTGATATTTGTATATTTTTCTAAAGTTGTTGTAGTGAAACGTGACTCAGATCAGACGTCGATGATTAAAGACGCTGCGGTACTTTTACTAACATTTACTAAGAAACACGCTTCACCTTCATTTGCACAGAGAACAGGAAGTCTTGTAAAGATTGAACGTTTCCTTCGTTGTGTTTGTGTGTTAATGTGCTACAGTTGCACTGCCCCCCACCCCCCACTTTCCCTCATCTGAATCACTGCCTGACCCCCCCAGACCAGAACCAGCACCAGCAGGGGGCGCTGTAGATTGAACGTTAATTAAAATGGGACAGGAAGTTGATCAGGGTCTATTTCCTGCAGCGGATAGAGACACTTTCACATCTGTAGTGAGTTTTTACATAAAGAAGCTTTAACATTTATTAGTTGATAATGAATTTAAATAAAAACAATGAAATATTTTGTAATTTGCAGCTTCAGGATGTTTTTACAGGAAACGTTTGGTTTGTTTTAGCGTTGACGAAGTTTCAGTGAGAAAACGTTCGAAGTTGCTGGTTGATACGACAAGAAAATTAATTAAATTAAAATCATCAATCAAACACAATCAGAAACCTTCTGTTTTTCATTTTATTTAGTTTCTCAGTTTTTGATTTTTTTTTCTCGTTTTGTTTTATTTTTTGTTTTATTTTTTTTCTCTCGATGTTTCAGGTTTGATTCTTCGCTGGTTTTTAGTTTTTGAAGTTGAATTTTCAGTCGTGAACAAACATTAAGATGAACAACGTGTGAAGCGTCACCTGGTGGCCGACTGCAGTATGACACCTGGTCTGAAACTAAAGCTCACATCATGTTGGGGTTTTATTGTTATTATTATATCAGCTGGTTATTATAATGACATCATGATTGACAGGTAGTGAGATGGTGTTTTAGCGTCAGAGGAAGTGGATGCTCGTTGTTCGTCTGTTTTCTAGACTCGCTGATGAACGTTGACAGGTGGTGGTGGGGGGGGCGGTAAAGAGCGGGGGGGCAGTAAAGTGGCGAGTGGGTGAGTGTGTGTGTGTGTGTGTGTGTGTGAGGTTGAGTGTGTGTTCATGACTTCACTCTGCTTCGTTTGTCACAGTTTGTTAAAACCATGAAAGTAGTTCTTTCTGAACAAATGGGGTCACTCCGCTAATGCTAATGCTAACAGTAACACTAATGTAACACACACACACACACACGCAAACAGCTATGACAATAAATCTGCTTCTGTCAAACATCAGGGCGTGTGGTCTAGGTATTTCTACGTTGTGGGGACTTAAACCTGTCTACACACTCACATTGTGGGGACCTGTCTCCCTTGTGGGGACAAAAACCAGGTCCCATAATGTAAAAAACAAAAAAAACAAAGACCTGAGTTAAGGTTTGGTTCAGGTTTAGATGAAGATTAGACAAGAGGCACCGTCTCTAGAGTCAATGAAATGTCCCCACAAGGCATGAAAACAAACGTGTGTCTGTGTGTGTGTGTGTGTGTGTGTGTGTGTGTGTGTGTGTGTGTGTGTGTGTGTGTGTGTGTGTGTGTGTGTGTGTGTGTGTGTGTGTGTGTGTGTGTGTGTGTGTGTGTGTGTGTGTGTGTGTGTGTGTGTGTGTGTGTGTGTGTGTGTGTGTGTGTGTGTGTGTGTGTGTGTGTGTGTGTGTGTGTGTGTGTGTGTGTGTGTGTGTGTGTGTGTGTGTGTGTGTGTGTGTGTGTGTGTGTGTGTGTGTGTGTGTGTGTGTGTGTGTGTGTGTGTGTGTGTGTGTGTGTGTGTGTGTGTGTGTGTGTGTGTGTGTGTGTGTGTGTGTGTGTGTGTGTGTGTGTGTGTGTGTGTGTGTGTGTGTGTGTGTGTGTGTGTGTGTGTGTGTGTGTGTGTGTGTGTGTGTGTGTGTGTGTGTGTGTGTGTGTGTGTGTGTGTGTGTGTGTGTGTGTGTGTGTGTGTGTGTGTGTGTGTGTGTGTGTGTGTGTGTGTGTGTGTGTGTGTGTGTGTGTGTGTGTGTGTGTGTGTGTGTGTGTGTGTGTGTGTGTGTGTGTGTGTGTGTGTGTGTGTGTGTGTGTGTGTGTGTGTGTGTGTGTGTGTGTGTGTGTGTGTGTGTGTGTGTGTGTGTGTGTGTGTGTGTGTGTGTGTGTGTGTGTGTGTGTCTGTGTGTGTGTGTGTCTGTGTGTGTGTGTGTGTGTGTGTGTGTGTGTGTGTGTGTGTGTGTGTGTGTGTGTGTGTGTGTCTGTGTGTGTGTGGTTCCAGATGTGTCAGGTCTAAATTTAAACGTCTCCTGCAGCTGACTCTGACTCCGCCCCCTGGTGTTCAGACAGGAAGTGGCGTCGTCGTTGACTCTTTAACGACACATTGAGTCTTGATGTAGATGTTGTCTCCCCCTGGTGGCTGAGACACGTAACGACACAAACACTTAACCTGTTTCCTTTTGAACTTTTCTTCTTTGTTATTTTCTTCAGACTCCAGCGTCTCGTCTTCATTAACTTCACACTGTTGTTTTTTTCTGCTCAGACTAGAAGATGTTTCTCTAAATAAAGTCTCATTAAACACTCCCTGTTTCCATCCATGACGTCCTTCTTCATCTGTTGGAAAAAAACTGGTTGGAAACTTCAAGAAACTGAAAGTTTCTGACTCAGATGTTTTGAAACTGAACAAGTCAATGTTTGTTCTGTTTTTCCCCGTCTCCCTCCCTCCCCCGTCACTGGGTGAGTCCACAGTCCACAGCCACGTTGGTGGAGTCACTGAGCTCAGGTTGGATGAGTCTGGTCTAGGGGTCAGGACTCAAGACTCAGAGTTCAGGACTCAGGCTTCAGGACTCAGGACTCAGGCTTCAGGACTCAGGAGTCAGGGTTCAGGACTCAGGGTTCGGGACTCAGAGTTCGGGACTCAGGGTTCAGGACTCAGCAGAATAAAGCCCTGATGTGATGATCAGAACTAATGAACTGATCAATATCTTGATTAGTTTCTGCTGATTGGACTCTGATCATCAATCATCAGGACATTTATTGATTTTTAAACATCAGCAGATGTTTCCGTTTTATTTTCTCTGAACAGGTTCAGAACAGATAGTTTATATATAAACATATAATCATGAATTAATGAATTAATTATAATTATATCTTAGATAAACTATATACAAGATTTAATTAGTTTATGAATCCTGAGTAGAAACAATGTTGCTTCATATTTAATCTTTATATTTAACATTTGAATCAGTTTTTAAACTCCAGGTCTGAGGTTTAACTGTTTAAACTTTGTTTTATTTAAATGAAACCGGCCTGATAATCATCAACAACTCAATGTGTTTATTATTCATTTTCTAACCTCATAATATTTCACTTCCTTCATTTGTTCTAATTATTGACAGTCACAATTCACGTCTTTGTTGAAGCCACGACTTGATGAGGTCGGAGCAGAAACGTCTGTCATGTCACAAGAAGAAATGTGACGAATCTGCTGATGAAGGTCACAGCCACTGATCACTGACGGAAACATGATGGAAATATGACGGAAACAAGACAGAAATATGACGGAAACAAGACGGAAATATGACGGAAACACGACGGAAATATGACGGAAACACGACGGAAATATGACGGAAACAAGACAGAAATATGACGGAAACAAGACGGAAATATGACGGAAACACGACGGAAATATGACGGAAACACGACGGAAATATGACGGAAATATGACGGAAACACGACGGAAATATGACGGAAACACGACGGAAACACGACAAAAACATTCAGTTCAATTCAGTTTTATTTATATAGCGTCACCAGATCATAAAAACATTTATTTAAAGTCTCTTTAGAGAAACCAACATTTCCACAATGAGCAGCCCTTCTTGACAATGGAGGAAAAAGTCCCTTTTAACAGGAAGAAACCTCCATCAGAACCAGACTCAGAGTGGACGTCATCTGCCTCGACCGGCTGGAGAGAAATGAAGACAGAGAGCAGCTTAACTAAAGGATGGTTCAGGTCCATGTCCCACCTGGACCATCCTCAACTATCAGCTTTATCATAAAGGAAAGTTTTCATTCTAACCTTAAATGTAGAAAGGGTGTCTGCCTCCTGGACCCAAACTGGATCTGGTTCCATCAGAGAGGAGCCTGATAACTGAAGACTCTACCTCCCATTCTGGTCTTAGAGACTCTAGGAACCACAAGTAAACCAGCAGGAAACATGATGGAACATGATGGAACATGATGGAACATGATGGAACATGATGGAACATGACTTGTTGATGTTGTTTCACTTTGTAACAGTGAATCAAGTCTCTGTCATTAAGGACGTTAACAGCTGATGTCTCCCTCAGTCCTGTTGGCTTCAGACTCTGGTTTCTGATGAAGACTGTGTCACTTCTCTGTGGGAAGAAGGTGAAGTTGCCAGCGAGGCTTTGAGCTCCTTTGTGATGTTAATGTTCAGTGTAAACTCTGCTGTAGTTCCCATGTCTGGACCCAAAGACGCTTCATGAAAACACTCAGCAGAAAACACCACAGCTGCCAACAGTTTCTCTTCCAGTGACGAACGCTGAGCAGAGACACATCGAGGCTCATCTGCATCACAAAGACTCAGTGAGTCCAGAGAAAACTGGTTGTCACACTGATGTGACCTTTGACCTCCTGATGCTGAACCATGGTCGCTCTGATGTAAAAAGACCAGCGTCATGGTCTGGACTGGTCTGATCTGGTCTGGTTTAGTTTAGTCTTGTCTGGTCTGGTCTGGTCTGGTCTGGTCTGTCTAGTCTGGTCTGGTTTAGTCTAGTCTGGTCTGTTCTGGTCCAGTCTGGTCCAGTCTGGTCTAGTCTGGTCCAGTCTGGTCTAGTCCGGTCTTGTCCGGTCCGGTCTGGTCTGGTCTGGTCTATGTTAGGTATCTGTGGTATTTGTGGTGTAAAAGATGTAAATGCTCATCCTTGTCTCTTCGGTCTTTATCATCTAACAGTGAAGTCTGTGGCTCTGCTGCCTCCTGCTGTACTGACCAGGAACTGCAGCTTTATTTGACCTGAACAAGTTTTCATATGAACTTTATAAAAAGTTTTCTGGTTCATCTGAAAATAAAACAGTTGACGTTTGGAATGTGGAGGTTTGTCGACTCAACAACTGGTTTGTGTTTTTTTGATAAAGACAGTGAAGCAGAGAAGAACAAACACGAACATGAAGGTAAACGTCACTGAAACTTAAGAATTACATCATCAGTATTTTAAACAGTAATATTTGTGTCAACAGGTCAGAGTGTGATTGAACCTCATCATCTGCTGGTGGACGATGAAGAGACTGAAACACGTTTGAATTAAGACTGATGTCGACTAGTGCAGCGTTTGTTACAGAGAACAGGATAAAATGATTCTCTTCAGCCTCATCTTAAACTGTCTCAGAAACAGAATCTGAAAGAGTCAAAAGAAGAAAATAAATCTGTAAAAAAATTTGTAAAACCTGATCTGTGGCCAGCAGGAGGCGCCAGAGCTTCATCATGGCCTGAAGGACACATTAGAGGAGATGGAGAGTAACTAGGTACTTTTACTCTATTTATAATCTATTTTTAATCTATGAACTTTCATCTACAGAAGAAGAGGAAGAAGAGGAGGAGGAGGAGGAGAGTGTGTGTCATAAAACCACCAGGGTGGAGGAAAACCACCATCACCACGAGCTCCACCTCTGGTCTGAACCAAGACACTAAATCATGAAGGTCAGAGATGAAGACGAAGAACACAGAGACACTGTTCATACATCTACTGATCTACTCATACATCCATCATCCAACCATCTGTTCATCCAACCACCCAGTCATCCACCCATACATCCATCATCCATCCACTCATCTGTTCATACATCTACTCATACATCCAACCACTCAGTCATCCAACCATTTATTCATCTGTTCATCCATCATCCGTGTGGTCGTGGTTTAGTCTGAGTTTTGCTTCTTCCCCTGTCTGACACATGTTGACGGAGCTCATGTGTCGTCATTTCAGGGCAGTAATTACCAACCACGTTAACCCCCCACCCTCCCTTTAACCCCCCAGGGCTGAGGGACATTTCCAGTGTTTCCTGATTGAGTTTCATTTCCAAACAGTTGAAGCAGAAACAGTTTCACAACTAAAATAAACACGTACACGGTCCACCAGATCCACCAGATCCACCAGATCCACCAGATCCACCAGATCCACCAGATCCACCAGATCCAACAGAGCAGGATGATTTAACCTGCAGGAACATGATGAAGGACCACTGACAGAGTCAGAGTCAGGGCCAATCCCACTTGTCTTGTTTACCTCGTGTCTCTTGTTGAGGTGAAAACGTTCCTCTACTTCACCGTCACACGTCATCACAAGTCGTCACTAGTTGCTACGTAAAGACGATGAGACACGTCTCCATGGCGACCAGATGACAACAAACAAACATGCGTCTACAGACTCGTTTATGTCCATCAAGTTGGTGACTGATTAAAAACTGACAAGATGTTTGTTACATTAATAAAGATCCTGATATCACATGAATGGAAACGTTAGCAAAGAGACAACTAGCGACTGATGGCTAACGCTAATGCTAACCAACGTTATTGATTAGCGATAAGTTAGCTTAATAAGTTAAATGTATTGATTAGTTTATTAATTAAATCACTAACTTTTTCAACAACTGCATCCTTGTCCTGGTGCATGCTGGGAAGTTTCTCCTCCCCCTGGTTTGAAGTGTGGTCCTGGATCAGCTTCGTCTGGAGGTCGTGACCCCTCAGCCTTCATCTAGAAGAGGATCAGACTCACAGACCTGATACTGACGTGAACCAGTACCAGGAGACGTGATTGGTTCTAGAGTCAGAGTTAGGTTCAGAGTTTAGGGTCAGGACCCTGGACTGAATTATTGTCTTCATCACTGATTTATCAGTTTCCAGCAGCAGGCGGCTGTAGTTCGCTCCAGATCCAACACCAACAAATAGATGTTAACAGCATGTTGGTTTTCAAGGTAGAGCCAATAAAACACCAACATGACCAAAACTGAGCTACATGTGATGTAGATGTTGATCTAACTTTGATCAATGTTGTGCTGACGGGAGCCACGTCCGTGTTGTACACCACATTTTCATTTCCAGTTTGTTTTGTGCTGCAGTGAAATGGCCGAAGAAGTAACTGAACATTTAACATGTACCAGAACTTCGGGTTCCTGTTGTAGTACTCGTGTCGGCCTTCAGGGGGCGATACATTTGTCTGTGTCTGAATCGCTTGCTCTCGTTTGTCTCTACTTCCAGTTTTACACAGAACTGTCTCAGTTCACATCCTCCCACACTGACTCTGACCAGACCGGTCAGAGTGAGCTTAACTCTCTGAACAGTGAGTGTAAATGAGGACGGATGTGAACCGAGACGCGATGACGAAGCTGAAACCAACAGTGAACCAACCTGCCACCTTGTGGAGAAATGTCTGCCACCTAGTGGTGAGAAGGTGACTCTCAGGTTCATTTTCACATTTAAAAAACGTAACTTATCAACAGTCATCATCATATCTAAATGAACAGAAATAAAACTCATTTCATTTGGGGTTGACTGACCTCAGAATAACAACAACAGATGTTTCTGGCATTAATTAGATTAAAAAAGAGGAAATTAAAAACCACAGATGTGAAAACCTCCACATTTGTTAGTTCAGAATCAGAATCAGCTTTACTGGCCAAGTATGTGAACTAGAGAGGGAGATTCAGATTTGGAGCTGTCAGATGAGCAAAAGGATGAGGATGAGTATCAGCCATAGCGGAGGATGGTGATGAAGAAGGATGAGGAAGAAGATGCAGGAGAACCTGATGAGACAGAGTCAGAGCCAGAGAGGGAGTGGGAAAGTCGCCGTGCTCTGTGGGCCAGGACTAACTTGTATGTTTACTTAGTTTCAGGCTAATGTAACATAATGTACTATGTTAGATTATTGTAGTATTTGTACTATGTGTAACTGCTGTTAAATATATGCAAGTCACCTAAAAATATGCTTATGAAGTTGTTCAACAGGAAGTCATATCACATCCATGCATCAATACAAATTGATGTAGAAAAATGAACTGTTACTCCTGTGTTATTAACTAATAATTAATTTATTTGTTTTGTTTTTCATCCATCATAATAGATTCTCACCTGTGCTACCTGGGCTTCCTGCCCATCAAGATGACCCTATCATCTGTGAATACCAAGTATTCACAGATTATTGACTTCTGTGAAGTCCAATCCAGTACTTTTCACAGTACGTCGATGACTTCTTTAAAAGATCTTTGAAGATCTGGCAGCTTTTACAAATCAAAGACAGCTGCAAACTGCAGGAGTGTCGCTGAATACGACTGCCCAAGAAATCAAGATTTTCTTTGGCATATTAATACACATGGCCTGCCTTGGCTATCCCAGAGTCAAAATGTTTTGGGCTAAAAAAAACTAAAGTGCCAGTTATTGGCAGGAAAATGACAAGTGATAGGTTCTACAAGCTGACCAGGAAAGCCAAACCCTACTGGCCTAAAGGTTTTTGTGCTTGCCTCGCTAAACAGTCTGATCCTGGATTTTGAGTCTATCAGTAAAATAAATACATGTTTTTTTGTTCTTGCAAGCAACAAGCAACAGAGGAGTGATAGAGATTTTTTTTTGATCAAACTGAATGTGTTATATGTGATATAATCTGCTCCTTTTTTTTAATTTTCCAAATTCAGTTCTACTTTCACACGGAAATCGTCCTGTTGTCCTCTACAGTGGACATGCTATGAAATTAAAATTAAAAAAAAAAAAAAAATATATATATATATATATAGAATAGATAGGAAATCACACAAAACAAGAAATTGTAAGACAATATTTTTCTCTGGTTCTCAGGAGGATACATGAACAAATGTGAATAGTGAATAGAAGTGTGTTGATCTGTCCGGTCTATTTAGATATTAAATATATATTCATGTATATATATATATAAATATTAAATATTATTGCAGATCAGACAGTCAGAGTGGCAGAGTTATGTACGATGTGTAGAGTTGAGTACAGGTGGGTACAGTAGTGTTCACCACAGTGACGACCTGGGGGAAACACTGTTCTTATGTCTGGTTGTGTTGGCGTACAGTGATCTGTATCACCTACCGGAGGGAGAAGGTCAAACAGGTTGAGACTAAACTGACCTGTTCTCTGTCACTAAGACACAGGTAGACACGAACAAATGTGTAAGCAGCGTTAATTCACCGTTCCGGTGATTAAATCAGATAAATGTAAAATATCACAGCAGAGGAACACAGAGACCACGTCATGAGATTTAACATGAAGCTGCTTTTAAATCATTTAAATTATGAAATGATATATGTATATGTTAAAGTAGTTTCTATCCATGGAGACACAAGCTAAAGCTACGTAGCTGAGATAAATCCTGCTGAAACCGAGTGACATAATGAATCATAAACATATGAACCAGAATATTTCACATCTTTAAGATTTTCCTCCAATTTGAGTCAAGTTTTCTTTTCTGAAATTGATTTTTAAGCTTTAATGTCAGTTTGTTCTGATTTATTTTCTACCTTTAACATTTAAATGAACTTCAGCAACAGAAAGTTAAGTTAGTTTCATATCGACGGTCATCACATGGTCGGGTATGAACTCATTCCTCCAGTTTCTGTTTAACATGATTTTTTTTACAGTCGTGAGCTCAGCAGGATGAATAATTTACTTCTGTTTTTTTGTGTCTTCATCAGGACACAGACGACGTGGACGTGAGGACACATGGAAACGATGATAAACGTATTAAAGCTCAGCAGAAACGTTCACTGTGTCACAGTCACTGCGTCTCGAAACTACTTTCCATGTGTGGGTTTGAGGGAGAGGCGCTCTGGGAACCGACAGCGTTCACATCATTTCCTCACAGATCTGGAAACAATTCAGGACAATTTAACTCGGCGGCCGTTGCTTGTTTAAGTGTTTCACCTTTAACTTTAACCTGTGATTCTGAGGAAAAGGCGTGTTGTGTTTCAAACTGAGGGGTCGAGATGTTTACGAGTTTAAAAGTTTAGTTTTCTGACAGTTTCTAACAGTAAAATGTTAAATACTGACATTTAACATTTATAAATAAACATATGATATCATGTTTAAAGACACAGATATCAGTGTTAATTTAATGTATAAAACACCAAGAAGAGGAAGCTGCTACATTTATTACAACATTATTCAATTTGATGATTCATGAAACAAGAAGCTGCTAATCAATATTTATTTATTGATTAAAAGACAAAGCTACTCAGACACTGTTGCTCTTCAGGTTAAAGTGGAACTGAAAAACTGTCCGTTTGTTTCTCTAACTCCTGTTCAGTCAAACCGGAAACTAAATGCTGTTTGTTTTTTAACGTTCACCTTCACAGAAATCTTCTACGGTCTCCATGACGTGATGTTTGTCCGAGTCCTTCTTCACCGGACCACAGGGCTGCTGGTTTTCAGGCCAGATATCCAACGGTACCACATTATTGTTGACTGTCTGTTGTTTCTCAGAACAACAAGAAACCAAAGCAGTAAAGCTATGGACCATTAATCCAAAACAATGAACATAAAGGTGAAATGGGCTTTGGACGACACAACCTAAAACAACTCATTTCACATCATCCATGGCCTTTTCTTCTATTGTTACATTTAGAAATGTGACGTTTGGTCAAATCCTGTTCAAAAACTCAGAAACTTCTTCTTCTTTTGCTTTGGACTCTGAAGGACCCTGGACTGGGGACCGGCCTCTGGCTGTTTCTGGTGGTGCACCCCATTACCAAACACTTCACATCTGGAAAAAACTCACACATGGTCCTGTACACGATTCATTTTACACAGCGCTGGTCCCCTGTGGCCTGAGCTGTTGAGCAACTGTTCTGAAAGGACTCAGCGGAGGAGGAACTCTCATCTCAAATCTTTCCCTCGTTAAAGCAAAAACATTCTCACAAAGCTCCTTCATTGTTGTTTTGTGAATGGCGGTAGCTGCCATATGTGTTGAACCTCCCAGCAGACCCCTAAAGGGTCACCACAAGCTTCCTGAAGGTCCAGGACCTCTTAGGACCACTAAAACCTCCAAGAGTCTTTGAGCCTTTGAAACAACCTCTTCAACCTTCGACCGCTAAAACTGACAAACCTACAAAACATCTAGTGACCATCTAGTGACCAACCGTCAAACGAACAAACACAAACCAACACAAACTCACAGAGAACAACCTACTACAACCAACTACCACAGCTCAGATAACCTCCTAAAGTCTTAGTCTTAAAGAGTAAAACCCTCTAAAAACATCTACAACCTCTTCAATGACTTCATCCTTGCAACCTCTAGAACAACTTAACAGACCTCATCAATCACTAAAACATAGAGCATCCCCTCAATAACCAGTAGGAACTTCTTGAATTAAAAACGTATACAGTTACCTAAAACCACCACACAAACCTTGTAAACAACCCCTAGAACAACTTGATGAACCCTCTCATCAATCACTACAACCTCTTCAAGAACCATCAGAAATGTTTTAATGACTTCGAACCTAAAAGTATCTATTGAAACTGTTCAACATGAGCAACTTCAATAACCTCTAGAAGCTCTTTCCATTGTGATGGTCTCAATCAGACAGCAACTTAAACTAAAAGATCCTGAGAATCCTTCGATAACCTAGAACCTGATCAATGACTAATAAATGTGCTAAATTGATCTGCAGAACATCCCAACGCCAACCACTAAAACCTTCTGACCAAACCCTAGAACCACTTCGAGACTTCTAGAACTCTTCCATGGAACATGAAATGAAGCTGAGAACAAATAATAACCATTGTGATTCTTACAGAACCACTAGAAATGTGTCAATGACTAATAAACCTTGTAAACTGATCTGCAGAACCTCCTAAAATCAGTTAAACTGACACTGGACCTTGATCAGAACAAACCTAAATGAAAACAACATAAACATCCTGAAATCATCATCTTCTAGAAACTTCTTCATATTCAGAAGATAATTTACAGATGTTTAGTAAAGAGACGTTACACAACTATTACTCAGTGTTTCCACACGGTGAACAGGACTTTCCATTGTTAGTCAAACTGGTTTCGATGTGTAAATTCAGAGTTATGTTCTTATAAAACACTAGTAACTTTCTCTGGAGGTTTAACTTATAGAACAAGAGTGTTACATTAGAGTGTAAATATAATAAAGTATAATTATTTAGAGAAGGTTTAATGTATTGGTGGTTTTAAGGTTTTTATGTGTTTATCATAAATCGAGACGAAGCAAAAACATTTTTCATTTCATGACGTTTTATTTTCTGATGGTAAAGTAGTTTACATGCTGATTAAAACTTCACATAATCAAGAGGTGACCAGTTCGTAAAATTATTAAAATGAAACATTTTCTTTTATATTTATATTTATACATTCACAACTCAATTCATGTTTTATCATCAGGAAAAGTAACTTTATCTTCTAACAGTTAATTCAAGTTCATAGTTTTTGTAACCGACTGTTTCTTCACTATAATAAAATGTTCCAACATGTGAACAGTTAAATAAACATAATAAGATAGTAATTATAGTTGCAGTTGATTTCTACACAGCAGTTGAGTGACTGTACTTCCTGTCTCTGCTGGGAGGAGGTGGCGGAGAAGGAGGAGGAGGAGGAGGAGGAGGGGGAGGAGGAGGAGGAGGTGGAGGAGTCGTCGTATATAAAGCCAGAGGCAGCAGCCGATCAGAGGAAAGAGAGCTCCTGAAACATCTGGAGGAGCAGCTGTATGATGGACTTGTTGACGTTGGTCTGGACGCTCGGCTTCCTGCTGAATGAGGCTCAGGCCTGGGGCTTCAAAAACGGCATCTTTCATAATTCAATATGGCTCGGTGAGAAACTTTACTCTCATTGTCTTTATGTTTGTGGAGGTTGTAGCTGGAAACAATGTGGGTCACGTCAAACCGTTTCTGATGAAAATTAATTTTTATTATTTATTATTTATGAAACAATCAGAGTTAAGTTTGAACTGAAACTGCGAGAAAGAAACTTCAACTTCATCGTCACATAAAACAACCTAATGGTGAGAAAATGGTGCATTAACAGGCTGTAATATTATAACAGAGTAACAGCTTCAGTCTTTGAGCCAAACTACATGTTTATGACCTGATGACTGCTGTAGTAAACATGTGGAGGGAAATGACTTCATCTCTTCATCTCAGGTTTCAACATACAAACAAATCACTGGAAACATCCGTTTGTTAAAACAACAGTTGTTATAGTTTCATCACCTGGATCACGCAACATTCACAGCTGTTTTTATCACATACATGTAACTTTAACCTGTTCTCTCTTTTATATCTGTTGCATGACATTAACAACTAGAGAAAGCTGAGAAATGACTCATTTACTAGAGTTTAATGAGTGAAAACAATCAGGTTCAAATGGGTCAAATATCAAACTGAGGCTAATTTTCTGAGTCCAGTGTTGCAGTCATGCGTATGTAAAGACAAACCGGATCAGGAGACTCTCCTCCTCCTCCTCTCACTGAGGAGGCCACAGAGACGAAGTGACCACATTGTTGGTGATCGTCCAAACTGAAGTTAATCTTCCACCTTCACTGCTTCGTGTTTGGCTCAGTTCAACTCACACTGTTGCCACCAACTGAAGTGAACTCAGGGGCAAATCTTTGTAAACTTTCATCAGGTCGCTCGGATACGGGGCTCAGCAGTTGGTCCATAAAATATCACCTCAGACTTTTACACTTTGTTTTCTTTTTGTGTTTGACAGAACAAGCAGCTGGAGTTTACCACCGGGAGTCGCGTAAAGGGAGATACCAGCTGACGTATAAAGAAGCCAAGGCCGTCTGCGAATACGAGGGCGGGACGTTGGCCACGTACGAGCAGCTGGAGGCAGCTCGACAGATAGGTCTGCAGCTAAAACACACAGTGTAGCACATTATAACCTGCTGTCTCCCATGAAATCAGCTTTCTGCTGCGATTCGCTGAAATTTTTTTAACTTGAAGGAAAAGAAAGCGTCTTGTGTTCGGGGGTAAAGGTCAGTGGAAACACTTATTTCGTCGAGCGCTGGGCTCTGAGCCTGACATGAAACCATCCCATGAGCACCGTGGACCCTGTTAACACCTTCTTGGGTGATTAATGTGATGATTCCCACGGCGGCAGCTGGACAAGGTTACGATCCACCTCCCTCCACCCTGGTCCCTGGTTGATCTGGACTGAAGCCTGAGACCTGACAGCTCCTGTTGGCACAAAACAGGACAAACAAGACACAGACACAGAATAAAATCTGGTTTATTTCAGTTCTGAGCTGTCACCAACCAATGACGAAGCTCGTGTCTCGTCTTGTTGTTGCTCGAATCGATAATTTGACTGTTTCATCAGGTCAGAAACCTGTTCCCTCAGGTATCGATGCTGAACACGTTCATCTCGTTTTCTCCTTCAGGTTTCCACGTTTGTGCAGCCGGATGGTTTGACAAAGGACGTGTCGGCTACCCCATCGTCAAAGCCGGCGCCAACTGTGGATTCGGGAAAGTTGGGATCATCGACTACGGATACAGACTGAACAAAAGTGAGAGATGGGACGTGTACTGCTACAACCCTCACTGTGAGTACAACGTTCACCACAGATACAGATCAGACAACGACGTCAACAAGATGTCAAACTCCAGGAAGATTCAAAGTTTCACATAGTGTAAAGGAGTCGTATGACGCTCAGTAACAGAGGCGGAGCTTATCGCGGCGTCTGACCTCTGTGGTCGTATGACACGACTTCACGTCCAGAACTTTTTACGTTTTTCAGAGAAAATCTCCACAGTTCATCACCTGTCGAAGATCAAACTGAAAACTGACACATTCAGCAGCTTTAACATCCAGATGTTTCCTCCTTCATCAGGCGACAACGTCAAATTAAACTCGTGTCTTTCTTGCTGCCACCAAGTGGCCAAAGACAAGTACTTGTCTTTTCTACATTCACATGATTAATTTAATAGAACACAGAGGTTGTTGTATCATTGCATCATGTTGATTGTTAGTTTTATTGTATGAACTGTTGATTGCGGAGCAGTTTTAATCTGACCTCGTTTCAGTTGATGAGTGTTCGGTCGTGGTTTCGAGAGTCGGTCTGGGTGGAGGTCGTTTCACACACAGTCAGACAGACTCAGGAGGATTTCATCATCGTTGCTGTTTCAAGTCAAACGTGAAGGATCGGTCAGACCACCCCAAGTCAGACCACAATCTGAGTCCTGTTGGGTTATCAGCAGACCAGGAATAAACCAGGAGGAAACAGAAACGTCAGGATAAGATGGTGGAGCAGCTGAGTCACTGATAAGTTCAACAGCCTCGACTCTGGCTGACTGTGTGAGTGGTTTTAAAAGCCACCACTCCCCAGTGATTCACCACAGTCTGAACCACAGAGCATCACATTAACGTGATGAACATTTCATCAGTTTCCTTTCACCTCCAGACAAATGTACACGTTGGGTTTAAGAGCAACGGTCTGAAAATGAATCACGGCATCAGAAACATCTTTATTCTTCATTATAAGATCAAGTTTGTCTTTTATACGACTCAACTTTATAAAAAAACAGATCATGACACAACGTGACTCGACTGGGACCACGTGACTGTTTCATGTTTGTGGTGTTTTGTCTCGATGAAGCAGTTTTCTTTCTATTTGTAGCGTTTCTTTGACAACAGAGAGTGAAAATGACAACGATTTGTTTATTTGTAGTAATTTATTGTCTTTTCAGTTGTTTTGTTTCTATTTGTCATTTCTAGTTGATGTTAGTGTCTTTTCAGTCGTCGTAAGTCTTGTAGTTGTTTCATCTAGTTTTGCTTTCTGTCGTCGGTCTGAGTCTTTATTTGGTTGTTTTTTAGTCTTATTGAACATTAATGTCGTTCTGCTTCTGTTTTTCATCAGTTTGTCTTTTTAGCTCTTCATCTTTTCAACAAGAAACATGACCAGTGTCTTCATACAGAGTCTCTGTGAATCTGTTCAATTATCCACCAACATACCAGGACACACGTAGTAAAATCACACGTAAAACATAACGACGGTGACGACGTCAGGTTAAAAAAAATATAACATTAATCAACAACTTTAAACATTTTCCAGTTGAACAATGAACTCACTGGCGCTCTCTAGTGGACAAACTGTTACTGAGATGTTTTTAAATCCTCCTGGTCGCCTCTCGTTTTCATGCTCAACCAATGAGAAATGATGTGAAACCACATTAAATGTCGCATCCCTGCAGGAAAAAACCTCCTGATGCCACAGTCACCGCTCTGCACATCTGTGTCTCGTTGAATTTACTCAACAAAAAGATTTTTCTCTTTATGTTATTGTGAATTCATTCAGAGCTCACACGAGACTCACATCAACACGAGGAAACAAAACCCTCCTCGTCCACAACAACACGATGTGACGCAGGCGATTCGCCTGAGAACAGACGCCAGATTCATCAAGTCGTCGCTTCACAGTGATGAAGAGATGTTTTAACTGAGATACACACCCAGTTCATTAACTTACCATATAAACAGCGTATTGTATGTGATGTTGGTTGTTCGGTTCCTGGATGTGAATTATTGTTGATGTATTTTGCTGTAACTAGTCAGTTAGTGATTAACCTATATTCGTCCACTCACCATAGCAACGGTAGCGGTGGTTGCTGATGTAAAGATGTGAAGCCAGAACGCCTGCACCGCCCCCTGGTGGCTGGTTATTAGAGGTGGGGACTTCTTAAGACGAGACATGGGACTTGGACCATGACACTGATAACATCATGATACAATGATTCTGCTATAATCAATATATTTCTAAACAATACTATGATGATGCATCACACAATCAGTCTAACCATGAATAGAAAATGGATCTTTTAATCTTTTAAACTTTGTTCACGCTGCCATCCAATTATATCAACCTCTTCTTCTTTGATTTAACTTCCTCTTCCTTTAAAAATAATGCATCGATTCTTGTATCGCACGATGAAGAACAACGATTTGCTACTACATCGATATTTTGTCCCACCTCTACTGGTTATAGTTGGGTCCATGTTAGCAGATGGGTCAGTTAAACAGTTTGGTTTTAATTAGAGAATTAGAGACGTGATGATTGACCGATGAAACTCACTGTTTCAGTTCCACATGACGTCACCGTCACAAGGTGAAATAGTGCTGGTATCTGAAATATTTTGGCTCTAATTATCAGAGATAATGCAAGTCAAGATGCAACTTTTCAACTTACCATTCAATTTATCATTTGTCAAATCGTCGTTAACATAAGTTTCATTAACGACGATTTGACAAACGGTTCAGACACAAACTAGGTTAGATTAGTTTTCTAGTCAGATCAAACCAACTTGTGCAGCTACTGTACCTTGTTTTTTGGGATAAATAAATATTTTATTATATTATAAAGACCCACTTGGCACAGAACTAGACCAACTGGTTTCTCTGTAATTTGTTTGTCTCTTACTCCAGATGAAAATGATGTGGTTCAGATGTGCAGGCTGAGTTCAAAGTTCCTCCCAAATAAACCAGGATATAAAACCACCTCCTCCTCAACAGACCCAGTTTATAGACTTCAGTAGATTTATAGTTCTAGTGACATTTTAAAGAAATCTCAGTCTTAACTTTAACAAAATTAATTTCTTCCCAAGTTTGGACCAATGAAACATTTACAGCAAACCATCCTGGACCAGGTTGGTGGGTGGACTGATGAATGGTTGGATGGTTGGACTGACAGATGTTCGGTTGGACTGACAGATGTTAGGTTGGACTGACAGATGTTCAGGTGGACTGACAGATGTTCAGGTGGACTGACAGATGTTAGGTTGGACTGACAGATGTTCAGTCCGACTGACAGATGTTGGACTGACAGATGTTCTGTTGGACCGACAGATGTTCTGTTGGACTGACAGATGTTCAGTCAGACTGACAGATGTTTGGTTGGACTGACAGATGTTCAGGTGGACTGACAGATGTTCGGTCCGACTGACAGATGCTTGGTCAGACTGACAGATGTTCGGTTGGACTGACAGATGTTCAGGTGGACTGACAGATGTTCAGGTGGACTGACAGATGTTCAGGTGGACTGACAGATGTTCGGTCCGACTGACAGATGTTGGACTGACAGATGTTGACAGATGTTCTGTTGGACCAACAGATGATGTCTGTTGGACTGACAGATGTTCTGTTGGACTGACAGAGAGTCAGACTGACAGATGTTTGGTTGGACTGACAGATGTTCAGGTGGACTGACAGATATTCGGTCCGACTGACAGATGCTTGGTCAGACTGACAGATGTTCGGTTGGACTGACAGATGTTCAGGTGGACTGACAGATGTTCAGACTGACAGATGTTTGTCCGACTTGTTGGACTGACAGATGTTCTGTTGGACCAACAGATGTTCTGTTGGACTGACAGATGTTCAGTCAGACTGACAGATGTTTGGTCGGACTGACAGATGTTCGGTCGGACTGACAGATGTTCTGTTGGACTGACAGATGTTCAGTCAGACTGACAGATGTTTGGTTGGACTGACAGATGTTGGGTGACAGATGTTCTGACAGATGTTCGGTCCGACTGACAGATGTTTAGTTGGACTGACAGATGTTCGGTTGGACTGACAGATGTTAGGTTGGACTGACAGATGTTCAGGTGGACTGACAGATGTTCAGGTGGACTGACAGATGTTCAGTCCGACTGACAGATGTTGGACTGACAGATGTTCTGTTGGACCGACAGATGTTCTGTTGGACTGACAGATGTTCAGTCAGACTGACAGATGTTTGGTTGGACTGACAGATGTTCAGGTGGACTGACAGATGTTCGACAAATGTGGACTGACAGATCAGTTCTGTTGGACCGAGATGTTCTGTTGGACTGACAGATGTTCGGTCTGACTGACAGATGTTTAGTTGGACTGACAGATGTTCTGTTGGACTGACAGATGTTCAGTTGGACTGATAGATGTTCTGTTGGACCGACAGATGTTCTGTTGGACTGACAGATGTTCAGTTCGACTGATAGATGTTCTGTTGGACTGACAGATGTTCTGTTGGACTGACAGATGTTGGGTCCAACTGACAGATGCTTGGTCAGACTGACAGATGTTCGGTTGGACTGACAGATGTTCAGGTGGACTGACAGATGTTCAGGTGGACTGACAGATGTTCAGGTGGACTGACAGATGTTCGGTCCGACTGACAGATGTTGGACTGACAGATGTTCTGTTGGACTGACAGATGTTCAGTCAGACTGACAGATGTTTGGTCGGACTGACAGATGTTCGGTCGGACTGACAGATGTTCTGTTGGACTGACAGATGTTCAGTCAGACTGACAGATGTTTGGTTGGACTGACAGATGTTCGGTCGGACTGACAAATGTGTGGTCAGACTGACAGATGTTCGGTCCGACTGACAGATGTTTAGTTGGACTGACAGATGTTCTGTTGGACTGACAGATGTTCAGTTGGACTGACAGATGTTCGGTCCGACTGACAGATGCTTGGTCAGACTGACAGATGTTCGGTTGGACTGCCAGATGTTGGGTCCAACTGACAGATGCTTGGTCAGACTGACAGATGTTCGGTTGGACTGACAGATGTTCTGTTAGACTGACAGATGTTCAGGTGGACTGACAGATGTTTGGTTGGACTAACAGATGTTCGGTCGGACTGACAGATGTTTAGTTGGACTGACAGATGTTCGGTCCGACTGACAGATGTTTAGTTGGACTGACAGATGTTCTGTTGGACTGACAGATGTTCGGTTGGACTGCCAGATGTTGGGTCCAACTTACAGATGTTCGGTCCGACTGACAGATGCTTGGTCAGACTGACAGATGTTCGGTTGGACTGACAGATGTTCGGTCCAACTTACAGATGTTCGGTCCGACTGACAGATGCTTGGTCAGACTGACAGATGCTTGGTCAGACTGACAGATGTTCTGTTGGACTGACAGATGTTCGGTCCAACTTACAGATGTTCGGTCCGACTGACAGATGTTCAGGTGGACTGACAGATGTGTGGTCAGACTGACAGATGTTCGGTCTGACCGACAGATGTGTGGTCAGACTGAGAGATGTTCTGTCGGACTGACAGATGACAGATGTCTGGTTCTGGTAATGACACCTCGTCGTCCTGTCCAGCCAAAGACTGCGGCGGCGTCCTGACCGACCAGCAGAAGATCATCCAGTCTCCTGGTTTTCCTGAGGAGTACGAGAACGAACAGATCTGTTCCTGGCACATCCGGGTCCGTCTGGGTCAGAAGATCCACCTCCAGTTCCTGGAGTTTGACGTGGAGGACGACATGGCGTGTCTGGCCGATTACCTGGAGGTGTACGACAGCTACGACGACGTCTTGGGCTTCGCGGGGAGGTGAGAACCAGTGATGACAAAAACTGATTCAGCGTTTCACTTTAAATCACGTTTCACCTCTGACGATCTCTGTCTACAGGTTCTGTGGTGATAATTTACCTGATGACATCATCAGTACAGGTGAGACATTAACTTTCACTACTTCCTGTTTGATCAATTATCTGATGAAAGACTGCGAGTCTCTTATCGATCGATCTGTTTGACAGGAAACGTGATGACGGTCAAGTTCCTGTCCGATGCGTCGGTCACAGCCGGAGGTTTCCAGTTGCGATACACGGCCGTCAATGCGTCTCTGTTCTCCAACGAACACTAATGGTTTCACACACTGATGTCATCCTGTTGCTGTATTTATAACGTCATTAGTTTACCACATGTGCTGTAATAAATGAGTCTTTATAGCTCATTAAAGGAACAATCCTGTCAAATAAACAAGGTTATTAAACTGTGTTGTTTTGACACAAACAATCATGACTTTGTGTTCTGATTCATTTACAGGAAAATAGAAAGTATAAAAAACATTCCTCTGAAATTTTCTCAAACTCTAATGTTTGTTTCACACACATGAATTTTGGTTTTCAGATTCTCTTCAATGAGTCGTCAATGATCAGTGATGTCACATCATTTTGCTCCTTTGTGATGAAAACGATCAAATCAAATTACTTTGTCTTTTTTATTATTATTATTATTATTATCTTTAACTACAGGGCCATCAAACAGGGTCATCAAAACTGAAAATACAAATTAAAATAAATAAAATGTTACAGATATTTACTTCATATTGGATTTGAATGAACAATAAAGAACATTAATTCATTTATAATTAAAGAATCAGAAGTTTGGTTGTTGTCAGTTCACATTTATGATTCTGGTGTTTGACAGTAATCTATATTTATTAGAAACTAAACAGATAAATAACATTTTATTATTATTTACATGTGGGCACAAATAAAGACATTAATGAACACAGTTTAAGGTTTACGATTCTAGTTTAATGTTAAATATAGTTTTAACTTTTGTGTTTTATTTATTTTCCAGGATGATTATTACTAATGATTATTATTATTTATTTTATTATTGATTCTTATATTAAATTGAATTGTATTATTAATTATTATTATTTTAATTGTGAAAGGAAACAGATTTTATTTTATTTTTGTATTTCATTACATTTTATTTTTGCCAAGAGACTTTATTAGGTTTATTGTTATTATTATTATTATTTAATAATTTAATAGTTTTCTGTTTTTTTTCTGTTAACTTTATCCAGATGAAGATTGTCTCTGGGGGCTTCCGTACCTCCGTGTTTATCCATATAATATGTTTAGACAGAGACATTTTAATAAAACATTGATATAAATGTATCAGGTTCAGTAAAGTTCATTTAAAACTAAATGTTCTTAATTTTTCTTCCGGGTGATAAAGTTGTTTTAAGTTAAACCGAAACAAACTGCTCCTTCTACCGTTTTAACGATTATTGATCTCATTGATTTAAAGCGGCCGCCCCGTTCTGTCCTTATTAGGTGAAGTGGGCGGGGCCGTACGTGACGTACGTCGGGTCAAAGGTAATTTCGTACGTCTGCGTGGTGGTTTGGCGCCAGCGGGTTTCGCGGGGGAAACAGCACAAGGAGCCGCAGAACAGCGGCGGGAAAGACGGTGAAACCGTGAAAACTACGGAGCGAAGCGGCGGATACAAGAGGACCGGAGGACCGGGGGGAGCAGCGGGAACCGGGAACCGGGGAGAAGAACGTCTGTGACCCGGCGGGAGTCGGGCTGAGCCCGGAGCAGCCTCGTCTTCACCCCCCTCTAAAAGAACCAGAGCAGGTTAATGTGTTGTTGGTGTTAGCATGTTAGCATCGAGTTTAACGAGTTAATACAAGTGTGTGTGTGTGTGTGTGTGTGTGTGTGTGTGTGTGTGTGTGTGTGTGTGTGTGTGTGTGTGTGTGTGTGTGTGTGTGTGTGTGTGTGTGTGTGTGTGTGTGTGTGTGTGTGTGTGTGTGTGTGTGTGTGTGTCTCTGTGTGTGTGTGTCTCTGTGTCTCTGTGTGTGTGTGTGTCTCTGTGTGTGTGTGTGTGTGTGTGTGTCTGTGTGTGTGTGTGTGTGTGTCTGTGTGTGTGTGTGTGTGTGTGTGTGTGTGTCTGTGTGTGTGTGTGTGTGTGTCTCTGTGTGTGTGTGTGTCTGTGTGTGTCTCTCTCTGTGTGTCTCTCTCTGTGTGTGTGTCTCTGTGTGTGTGTCCGTCCGTGTGTGTGTTCAAACTTCAAGCTAGCTGCTGCTAACTCTCGGATGCTAGCTGTTAGCATGCTAACAACTCGCTAATCGCACGTAGCTTCTGATTGAAGCTGAGAAACTTTATTATTTATTCACTGAGCTGAGGTCAGATCAGTGTCGTGTATCGTGTTAACATGTTTCTCCTCCATGTTTCAGTTGTGGGTCAGTGGACCAGACTCTTCTTCTCTGAGGTAACAACACAGTTGATTTCTGTTTCCAGATATAAACATTCAGTCTATCACCTTCCTGCCTCAGAAATCAAACCGACAACCCTCTGATTAGTGGACAAACGCCGCAGCAGGAAAAGGATTTAACCTGTCGCTGTCCAGGACATGTCACTGGCTACAGCGTGACCTCAGAGGAAAAGAGGAAATCATCGTCGCACGCAGGAAACATGCAAACTACATGTAGACACACAGACGACGAGCAGTCGCTGCTTCACCTGAGTTTGTTTAATCCAGCGTCTGAAACACTGAGAAGATCCTGGAGTCGATGATGTAGATCGATACTTTATTAAACCTGACGGAGACATGATGACATGACGAACCAACAGGAAGTACAAGAAGTTTCTAATATAGACATAAACTGTCATGATGAACAGATTAATCGGTCCAGTCAACGTGTTTCCTCTGAACCGTTGTTGTGATGTGATAATGAGTCGATGTGATGAGACGTTTGAACCAATCACCTTCCTCTGTTTCACTCCTCGTCTCTAGAAACAAAAACGTTCCTCTACTTCACCGTCACACGTCATCACAAGTCGTCACTAGTTGCTACGTAAAGACGATGAGACACGTCTCCATGACGACCAGATGACAACAAACAAAGATGCGTCTACAGACTCGTTTATGTCCATCAAGTTGGTGACGGATTAAAAACTGACAAGATGTTTGTTACGTTAATAAAGATCCTGTTATCAGATGAATGGAAACGTTAGCGACTGATAGCTAACGCTAACCAACATTATTGATTAGCAGTTAGCGATAAATTAGCTTAATAAGTTAAATGTATTGATTAGTTTATTAATTAAATCACTAACTTTTTCAACAACTGCATCCTTGTCCTGGTGCATGCTGGGAAGTTTCTCCTCCCTCTTGGTTTGAAGTGTGGTCCTGGATCAGCTTCGTCTGGAGGTCGTGACCCCTCAGCCTTCATCTAGAAGAGGATCAGACTCATAGACCTGATACTGATGTGGACCAGTACCAGGAGACGTGATTGGTTCTAACTTCCTCACCGACTCAAACCTCCAGTTTATAGTTTTAGTCAGATCATCATCTTCAGCAGGACGTTTAACTTTATGTCAATCAACTGATCTCTGAACCAGGAAGAACAAAGTTACACAACAACACACGAGACAAAACAAAAAGGAAACAGAGGAAGAGGAAGTGACTCTGGAGGAAGAAGATCCAGATCCTCAACCAGAAAAACCAGAAGATGAACTGAATTTTAAAAAGTCGTTGAACACAATCAGTCGTCTGCTGTTTTTCTCACATTTTGAACTTAATTATTAAAACTGTTTCAGGTTCATTGTGGCGTTCAGTGTGAACCAGTCATTGTCTTCACTCACTGTTTTGATGTTTCCAGGCGTTGAGGCGGAGCGTCATGATGATGGCGACGGCGGCGCCTCCCAGCAGCTCCAGCCTCCTCCCTCTGCTCGAGTCTCTGGAGGACGACGCCACGGGACAGACGGAGCAGACGGACGCCTACCTGACCATTGCCAAGTAAGTGTCTCTGTGCCAGTGAGGACATGAGGACGTGTTGATGACTGAGTGTAGAAGAAGTAACTGTCCGTCGTCCTCCAACAGTCGACTCAGTGGAGAAGAAGGACGTCAGTTTCTTCCTGCGGTGGCAAAGCACTTTTCTCGTCTTAGTAAATCCATCCTGGTGAGTGTCTGCTCATCAACGCCGTTAGAAACAGATGAATCGCTTTGATAACATGTTGTCTCATGTTTCCAGGTTCATATAACGAGCTCCAACGCTGATCTGAGTCAAGCTGCTCTCCAGGCGTTAGGTTTCTGTGTTTATCATTCTCACATCGTCTCTGAGCTTCAGGGTAAATTCATCCTCATGATTCTACGTCGTCCTCGTTATCAGAGCTGCTCAGATAGTAAATTGTAATCTTCTTCCTGTTTGTTTCTTTTATTCAGAACCGTTCACAGCAGAAATTCTCTCAGCACTTTGTTCCCTCATCGTCAAGTCCACAGACAAGAACACGTGCACCAGAGCATTATGGGTCATCTCCAAACAGAGCTTTCCCGCTGACGTCGTCACCAAAAAAGTGAGATTTGATGTCAATCACGTGATGTCGATGCAGTCGTGGCGCTGCAGCTGTTTTTAATCTGTGATGTCGATCGTCTCCCGTTCAGACGCCGTCTATCCTCACCAGCCTGGAGTCGGTGTGGAGCAGAGACGACATCCAGTCTGTGGTGATGGAGCACGAAGCTCTCAACGTCGTCATCAGGTAGGAAGAGACGACGCTAACAAAGCTAACGTCGCTAATCGGACGTCAGTAGCTTTAAGTCGACAGGAGCCGTGGAGACTGAACAGACTTTTAATTGAACATAAATCATCTTCCCCATCGTTGTTCCTCAGGTCGTGTCAGCAGCAGGTCCAGCTCAGATGGAAACAAGTCTTTAATTAAATTTTAATTTAAAGTTTCAGTGTCACAGGTCACGTCATCAGTGACGTGTAGGTTCTGTCATCCTCGTCCTCCAGATTGTTGGAGCAGGCCAGTCTCAGATGGGTGGAGCTCATTGTCTCTATCAAGTCTCTGACACGTCTTTAACGTCTCCTTTATGTCTCGTCTCCGTCACGTCTCTGTCGGGGTCCTCCAGGTTGTTGGAGCAGGTCCCGCCTCAGATGGGCGAAGGCGCCGTCCGCTGGGTGAAGCTTGTCGTTCCTCTGGTCGTCCACTCAGCCTCTAAAGTTCGTCTCCGGGCGGCGGCGGCGATGGAGCTGGGGATGTCTCTGCTGCTGGACAGACAGAAGGAGGTGGCGGCCATCATCGAGCCCATGATGTCCACGGTGAGGACTGGTCTGACCTCATCTTCATCAACACTCACCTCTTATTTAAAGTTAACTGACTGACTCTGACTCTGTGGCTCCACAGAAACTGATCCCAGAGCTGCAGAAACTCTTCATGTCTAAGAACGAAACCAACGTCCTGAAGCTCTGGCCTCTGTTCGTCAAACTGCTCGGGAAGGTAACGTTTAGTTTACACCATCAGTTAATCAATTAATCAAACGATGTTCAGGTTGGTTACACAACACGTGTTTAACAGACGTTGACTACTCTTATCATCCTGTATTCAGATCATTTACCTTGATCAACAGACGTTTCTGCTCTGATCAGAAACTTGATCCAGGTTTAGTTTATTAAACGAGGTCACGACGTCAACATCACTGTTTGTTTTTGATACACGAGAAAATAAATTCAGTCAAAACACTGAACCTGCGAACGAGGAGGAGAGTTTCCTGAGCTGTGACGGAGACGCTGCTCCACCAGTGGTCGACCCTCAGTGGTCCACTGACGGTCTAGACTTCATCACTTCACCGCCGTCCTGTGTTTCAGATGCTGCACAGAGGAGGTCCCTTCATCAACTCTCTGCTTCACCTGGAGGAGCTCGGTTTCCGCAGCTCGTCTCCGACCGTCAAGAAAATCGCCTTCATCGCCTGGAAGAGTCTGATCGACAACTTCGCCCTCAACCCAGGTCAGCGACCGTTTGACTCAACCTGACGCTCTTTAACTCTAAATAACATGATAATGTTGACGCTCTGGTCATGTGACTCCTGGTTCTGACTCTGGTCATGTGACTCCTGGTTCTGACTCTGGTCATGTGACTCCTGGTTCTGACTCTGGTCATGTGACTCCTGGTTCTGACTCTCTGGTCATGTGACTCCTGGTTCTGACTCTCTGGTCATGTGACTCCTGGTTCTGACTCTCTGGTCATGTGACTCCTGGTTCTGACTCTGGTCATGTGACTCCTGGTTCTGACTCTGGTCATGTGACTCCTGGTTCTGACTCTCTGGTCATGTGACTCCTGGTCCTGACTCTCTGGTCATGTGACTCCTGGTTCTGACTCTCTGGTCATGTGACTCCTGCAGACATCCTGTGCAGCTCCAAGCGTCTGCGTCTCCTGATGCAGCCTCTCACCTCCATCCACGTCAGGACCGAAGCTCTGCTGCTCACTAAGGTGGAGGTGTGGTGGTACCTGGTGGTGCAGCTCCGACACAACCTGTCACCAAACTTTGACCAGGTGGGACACAGACACTGGTCTTTGTCTGTTACGTCGTTTATTATGTTACACGTTCACAACCGTAGAGTCTGAACTGAACCAACGTTACTAAGACGTTTATTTATTAACGTTAACAAAGTCTGACACTCAGAGTTTTAACATTTAACATGTGAAGAATGTTTGTCACATCTTCATCGTCTCATCTCCAGGTCTCAGTTCCTCTTCTCCAGTCGACTCTCGGTTGTGACGTCTCTTCAGTTCCTGGGACCCCGTCCAGATCCGTCGGTCAGAACGGAGCCTCCACACCGAGTACGTCTGAACCTGCTTCGTCTCCTCTTCCTGCTCATCTTCTGTCTCGTCTGTCTCCTCCTCCGTCACCTCATGTCTCCTCCTCCGTCGCCTCATGTCTCCTCCTCCTCCGTCGCCTCATGTCTCCTCCTCCTCCGTCGCCTCATGTCTCCTCCTCCTCCGTCGCCTCATGTCTCCTCCTCCTCCGTCGCCTCATGTCTCCTCCGTCGCCTCATGTCTCCTCCTCCTCCGCCTCATGTCTCCTCCTCCTCCGTCGCCTCATGTCTCCTCCTCCTCCGTCGCCTCATGTCTCCTCCGTCGCCTCATGTCTCCTCCTCCTCCGTCGCCTCATGTCTCCTCCTCCTCCTCCGTCGCCTCATGTCTCCTCCGTCGCCTCATGTCTCCTCCGTCGCCTCATGTCTCCTCCTCCTCCGTCGCCTCATGTCTCCTCCGTCGCCTCATGTCTCCTCCTCCTCCGTCGCCTCATGTCTCCTCCGTCGCCTCATGTCTCCTCCTCCTCCGTCGCCTCATGTCTCCTCCTCCTCCGTCGCCTCATGTCTCCTCCTCCTCCGTCACCTCATGTCTCCTCCTCCTCCGTCGCCTCATGTCTCCTCCGTCGCCTCATGTCTCCTCCTCCTCCGTCGCCTCATGTCTCAGTATCATGTTCTGTCTCCATCATCAGTTTCTTCAGGCTTCAACAGTCCAGCCAACTCGTCCAGGTTGAGTCTGAACTCCAGCATCAACGTGTCCTCCACCTTCCCCTCCATCCAGCTGCTCGGTCTCGAGATGCTGCTCCACTACTTCCTGGGTCCGGACGCCGTCGGCGCCGCCGCCAAGAGGAAACTGGTCCTGAGTCTGGGTGAGAGTCCAGAGACCTGAATCTGGTCTGAGTAACGAAGCGTTTTTACATAAAGATCTAAAATGTGATGTTTGTGTCCAGAACCTCTGACTCACCCTCTGGTCTCTGGAGTCTCGTCCTTCACCAAACACGCTGCCGTTCTCATCAACAACATCGGAGACGGATTCATCAACATCGGAAAAGAAGCTCCAGGTAAAACGCCGGAGAACCAACCTGTAGGGGGTGATAGTCTGTGTCCAGACGCACTTTAAACTCTTCTTCTTCTACAGACTCGCTGCTGTCGCTCATCTGGACTAACCTCATTCACTTTGTCAACTTGACCATCGAGTCTGGTGAGTTTAAATCTAAATGTTTATTTATGAGACAAAGGTTGTTTTCATCTGCGTCTGCATGAAGCTCTTTGTCTATATATAAAATATAACTTTATCCAGCCAGATAAATATGAGCCAATCAGAATCCTGGAAACAAACAGCCAATAAAATGGCTGTTAGAGTGCGGTCGGTGGCGTCGTTATAACCTGCTGCTTCATGCTGACGCCAGCGTGTTGATCCAACATGGCGTCCTGTTTCTCTGTGGCGTCTGTTCTCTCGGTGCGACTCTTCAGCCATGAGTCTCACCTCTTCAGCGCCACGTTACAGAACCAAACGTCTGGGTCTCCCAGTCTGGACCAGGACCAGCGAGACCCAGTGGTCCTGGTCTCTGCCTGACTCAGTCTCATCTTCATCAGTTTAAGTCTGAAGGTTCAGGACCTCGAGTCCAGAACTGTGACGAGACAAAACTCTGAGGGTCTGACCCGATGATGGTGATGAAGATGATGGTGATGATCTTGATCTTCTCTAAAATTGTGTGTGTGTGTGTGTGTGTCAGGCGGCAGTAAGAAGGAGCGTCAGGGTTGTGAAGTTCTGACTCTGATGCTTCAGACTCTGCAGAGCGTCGCCACATCAGAGTCTCTTCCTGCAGACAAAGTCCTGGTGAGACTCTTTGAGTTTGAGTTTAAACCTGATCATAAAAACCCAATCGACCTGATCGATCTGATCGTCTCCTTCAGCTCCTGTTAGAGGCCACGGTGACAGGAATCCCTCCCAGAGTCCTCGGCTCCGCCTCCTACCAGGTCGGGAAGATGGACGTCCTGAACGTGAGTCATTGTCTATTTGACTCCTGGTTTCATTATTGATTAAATCATTATGGATTAAATGATTTAATGAACCTTCTTGTTCGTGTTTCCTGTAGGGAACTCCAGCTCTGTTTCTCATCCAGCTGCTCTTCAACAGCAGCTGGATGTCGACCTTCATCCACGACGTCAGGTCACTGCTCTTCACCTTCGTCTTCACCTTTAAATCTTCACCTCCACCTCTGACCTCGTCTCCGTCTCTGATTTTAATTCTTTTCTCTCCATCTCGTCTTCAGGTTCTTCGACTGCCTCCAGACGTTGGTGGGCTGCGGCCTGTCAGGCCCCGCCTCCCCACTGGCGTTCGCCGAGGCCGTCCTCGCCGCCATCAGAGGCAGTGCCGTGTCGGTTCAGAGCAAAGAGCAGCTGTGGAGGATGTGGAGCGTCGTGGTCGCTCCGCTCACCGACACCATCACTCAGGTGGGCGGAGCTTCGGAGGAACAGGAAACGCCTCATTGTGATAATTATTTAGAAACTTGACGCGCTTCACGTTGTTTCTTCTTCAGACTAATGAAGTGAACCAAGGCGATGCTCTGGAACACAACTTCAGCGCCGTTCACGCTGCGCTGATGTTTCCTGCCACTCATCTTCTGTCTGACGGCTCCTCACCACTGCAGCCGGTCGGTGGTTGATCTACAGGCTCACTGACTTCAACACTTACACTCTCAGAGGTCGACGTTTGTTTAGTTTACGTGACATATTTACCTGTTTGTTTGTTTCAGGCGTCTCAGAGGTCGATGTTGTCGTCTTGGTCCAAACTCTACAAAGTGTTTGCTCGCTGCTCGGCGCTCGTGGTCACGGCCGAGGAGAACGTCTGCTGTGAGGAGCTCTGTGCCAAGATGGCGGCGGTGCTGGACAGAGACGCTTTAAAGGTGAAGAGAGGAAAGAGCAGATGAACATCAATGATCATAACGTGTCTGACGTCCTGGTTGTTTGTTCAGGTTCCCTCCACGCTGAACGCCGTCGGCAGCTTCCTGCAGCTGATGGTGGAGTGTGTCGACTTCTCTCCGTACACGCCGCAGTTTCAACAGAAGCTCAAGTGTAAGAACGAGAACTGAGTTTCAGGATCGTAACGATCGTTCTTAGATTTAGAGAATAAACAACCTGTTTCTTCATTGAGTTTTATAAATGACTGACGTCAATGTTTCCTCAGCTCCTCACACTCCCGTCAACTGGACCAGGAAAAGGAACAAGGCGCTCGGAAACTTGTCCACGTTTCAGTCGCTGCTGGTTCAGAGTCTGGACGTTTTCCTGGAGGAACCCGACGTCGTGGAGACGACAGGCGTCGCTCTGGTCTCTGTCGTCTCCACCCTCTTCTCCAACCTCGTCCTCGCCAACGCCGTCCGGGAGACGCTCGCCGCTCTGGTCCGACCGCTCGCTCTCTTCTACGAACAGGCGGCGAAGGAGACGACGGCGTTCACGGCGCCACTGATCAACAAGGTGACGTCATCGTGATGTCACAGACATGAGCAGATGGATGAAATAAAAACAGACCGATGCTGTTTTAATAATCACAGATTAATGTGGAGAAATAATCAATAATAATAGTTGTTAAAATCGCTGTAACATCGAAATGTTTCAGTCAGTTTTCATTAACAGTCGAAGCGCCAGAGTTTTTTCAGTTTCTTTGAATTAAATTGTCAAAAAAGAAGCGTGTTTGTTTTCTCATGTTTTAAATGATTTTGATTTCTTCTTCTGTTTTCTATAAAACGTTCGTATGATGGATCGAGGTTCTCATATGGACGAAGTTAAACCTTAAAGACGATTGATTCAGTATTTTATTTGACAGAAGTCGAATGTTTCTCGTGTCGTTTGCAGTTGGAGAAGCTTCTGTCCGACGTCTTCGCTTGTCTCCAGAGTCGCTCCACGCTGGCGTTTGACGACGACCTGCTTCTTCTCCTGTCTCCTCTTCTCTGCGTCGTGTTTCTTCACAGGAACAAACAGCTGCGAACGACGGCCGCTCACTTCTGGAACGCCTCCTTCGCCAACGCCGTCAGCCTGCGCTACCCCGACGACCTCAGGTGATGATGGTGATGATGATATAAATCTTCCTGTAACGTTCGTCAGTTCATCGACCGTTTTCTCTTCAGGCCGATCCTGAGTCAGGTGAAGCAGAAGGTTCCCATCATCCTCCCTGGGTTCGAGGTCGTGTGTGTGTCTGAGGAGCTCAGTGGACAATATTCAGTGAGTCGACACTAAATGTAGTCGAATGTATAAATCTTCTCATCGCAGCTCACTCGCTCATCGTCATAACTGTTTGAACAGAGCGAGAGCTCCCAGATGGAGACGAAGCTGAGCGGAGTTTCAGTTTCATCCGTCGGAAAACGAGAGTCTCTGCTCAACAAATCCACTGAGGTGAAGGAGAAAACCAGCGCAAAACCAGTTTCTGTGAGTGATGAGACGTTAACAAAACGTCATGTTTTTAACACGTCGCCAGCTGCAGACGTCATCATGTTTGTTTATTAGTTTCATCGTTTTCTATAAAAACTTCAGTTTGTTGGTAAATGACGTCAGGGATCAGTTAGTTTTGGTCTAAATTGACTCAAGTGTTGTAACTTGTCTTACATTAGGATCAATCCCACCGGTTTTACTCCTCGTTGAGGTGAAAACATTTCTACTTCTACAAGAAGTTTCTGATATAAATTTAAAGTTCTCAGTTTTAGGACACTGAAGGTTTTGGTTTGTAACGTGTCGTTACAACATGTTGTTATTGATCTTTAATCGATTTATTTGTCACATTAAAAAACAAACAAACATTCACATAAACTCAGAGCAGCAGATCACGTTTTCATTCAGACGTTTAAATCTGTTGTTTCTGCTACAAACACTTCTGTCGTGTTAATCACGTGTCCGTTCTCTCTCCACAGATGAAGCTGGACTTCAGTTCTCCTAAACCTCCCCGTCGAGACGTGTTGGAGGAAGAAGCGTCTATCGACTTCGTCTTCATTCCTCCAGAGACGAAGGAGAGAGTTTTAACTGAGCATCAGAAGGAGGTGAAGAGGACGAAGAGGTCAGTCTGTTCATGTAGTTGTCATTAAAACCGTGAACGAGGCGTTTGTTTAAATCACGTGACGCTAACGTTTGCTCTGCTGCAGAGTGGACATCCCTGTCATGTACAACAACCTGGACGCTTCTCTGGACACCACGGTGTTTTCTCAGTTCACTCAGAGTCAGGACGACTCTCTGTAAGTCCTCTCATATTAAACATTAAGCTGAGCTCTTTAATGAAATAAGCAACGTCCAGAAACATGATGAAGGATGTTTTTCCACAGGGACAAACCGCTGGTGGCACAGACGGACTCGGCTCATAAGGAGGCTCCTGTCGAGGTAACGACGCCGCCTTCACCTGGTTTTTATTCGCATGAACGAATCAAAACCTCCTCATGTGGTTTTACTTATTCACTTCCATCAACTAGTGACGCCTGCAGGTCACAAACTGTTACTACAACATCGCTATAGAGTTTAAATAAAGTTTTAGTCTTTAACAAGTTGAACGCTCACCGACATTATCACGGTTTTATTAAAACAACGTCCATAAAGTTACTGAAGTGGTAAAACAACAGTTTCTGAACCTGGATCCGTCCGGGGGGTCCAGAGCTGATCTCAGACCAGATGTTGAACCACCTCCCTCAGAGCGACGCAGGAGCCTGAACATGAATGAGACTGATTGTGAAGTTGAGAAATAAACTGGAACAGTTTTTCTTTTTCTTGGAAATCAACTAAATAAATAAACATCAGTGTTTCTCATGAATCTCAGATGGATCCGAGTCGTCTGAGGTGAAAGTTAAAGTCTGTTTTCAAACCGACGATCTGCAAACACAGATTTATAGGTTATCGATGATGACGGTTGTTTTATAAGTCGCGCTGGAACTTGTTCATTGATTCATAATCAACACTGATCGATAATCGTTGACGTTCATTTACCGTTGTGTTTTGTTCAGGTTCCTCATGAAGAAATGGAAACTGAAGACGACACTGAGGTTTCAACTAAAGACACTCAAGAGTATGTGAGTCCAACCCACGCGACGGGAAACCACCAACAGGGCGACGTCACCACAGAGTCTGCAGACGTTTCTATGGAGGACGAAGTCAAAACTGACGATAAAACAACCGACGCCAAAGACGGGTCGAGTCCAAATGTCTCCGGTTCCTCGGATCTGGTTTCAGGAACTCCTCAGAAACCCAACAGTCGTCGTCAGACCTTCATCACTCTGGAGAAATACGCTGAGGGGAAGTCTTCAAGTCCCAGCAGCTCCTCGAAGTTCACCGGTCCTCTGGTGAAGACGTCCAACAGCCAGAAAGACAACGACGCCGCGACCGCGTCTTCTGATCCAAAAACCACCTCCCAGCATCCTGTCACCAACATCACAGAGTCTCCACGGAGACCCAAAGACGCCGCGATGAAAACCGAACCCGTTCGACTGACGGAGCGACTTCCCAGCGACACGACGGAGGACGAAGACGTCATCCCAGACACACAGACTCAGCCGGAGGAGAAAGAAACGACGACGGCTTCGAGTCGGGATGAAGAACTGGACGATTCTCAGACGTCTCCAGGTGACGTGAGACGATCTGGACGAAGCAAAGTCCGACCCGGAGCCGACCACGACGACAAACACCCGGCGAACAAACGGAGACGTTCAAAAGCAGAAAGTGATTCTCAGAAGACGAGTCCGCCGTCTCAAAGTCGACCCAACACCAGGAGCAAGGCGGAGGAAGACAGCGGCAGAGACAGACTACGGTCCAGATCTCACAGAGACTCGAGTCAAAACTCACAGACTCGGTCGCACAAGAAGATCAGACTCTACAGCAGCTCGCAGGACTTCATGGACAACCCCGAACCCCGGAGGAGGAGCTCCAGTCAAACTGACCTGCAGTCAGATTCACAGTCTGATGAAAGTCAGTCACAGGGACGGAGACGGCGGCGAAGCAAAGCGGCGGTAGAGGCCGACGAGGAGGGCGGAGCCAAGAAAAAGGTCACGAATGACAAAAAGCCGACGAACGAGATGGAAGAAGAAAAGACTGAACATGAAAACGAGATGAAGGTCGTCGATCCGTCGTCTCAAGAGTTGGTCGAACTGGTCGAACAAAACAAAGACAACGAAGTAACGAACGAGTCTCAGGTCGTCTGCTCGTCTCCTCAGACTCGAAACGAATCACAACAACAAGAAGAGAAACAGGACTCACCAACAACCGAGTCACGAGACGAATCGAAGTCCGAGTCTAAAGACCAGTCGAAGACGACGGACACGATCGAGACCAAATCAGACAAACCGAAGCTCAGAGAATCTGAGCGACATGACGACCTGAGTCAGGACGAGTCTCAGGTCGTCACACCTTCACCCTCTGACGCTCAGACCCTCAGACGATCCAGAAGAAGCAAAGTTTCATCTGAGGCCGAGTCTGAGGATAAAAGTGAGAGTCAAGACTCACAGAGACTGACTCGGTCCAACTCTCAGACCGGAGGACGAACCAGAAGAAGTAAAGCTCATGAAGATCCTACGTCGACCCCGGAGAGCTCCCAGTCCTTAGACCACGTTGGATCCTCAGAGTCCCAGGGCCGGGGCAGGTACTCCAGACGCAGGTCTTCACAAGTCGGTCTAGAGTCGTCAGAGTCCGAGTCCTCGCAGGTCAAAGAAAATCAAGCGGCGCCCAAAAAGAGAGGACGTAAACCTCGAGCTTCTCTACCGAGTCCAGTCATCCCCGAACCTAAAGACGGAAACACTGACGACACGATGAAGGAAGCTGATGAACCTGAAGACGAAGAGACGCAAAAGTCAGAGGTGAAACCTGAAGAGACACAAAGTTCAGAAGCTCAACATGAAGCAGGTTCAGAGAAAACGCCTGAAACACCTGAAATCAAAGACGTGACGGTTTCTGAGTCTCGACAGGAAACAGACGATGAAGAACAAAGTAACGAGACGATGATGGAGGTCGAAGCTTCAGGGGAAACTGACGACGTGAAGACGACTGAGACGCTTCAAGAAGAGAAACGAGACGAGGACACGTTGGAACCGGTCAACGACACAGCAGCGCCACCCGGTGACACGGCGGAGGAACTTCAGGTCTCTGAGTCGTCAGACGACAAACAAACTGATGAAACGGAAACAAGTAACGATGAGTTGGACCAGGTGGATCCAGACAACACCTCATCACAGCAGGAGGCGGAGGCTCCACCGGGGGGCGTCAGTGAGGAGGCCGACGACGTCAACACTCAGATCACTGAGGGTCAGGACGAGGAGCCGGCAGCGGATCCTGAACCTGGTCCTAGTTCTGTTTGTGACACTGGTCCTGGTCCTGAAGACGTCGTAGTGAACTTGGACGCGGCTCTGATTGAACTCTGTGATGCTTCGTCATCTATAGACGGTAAAGTGGTTTCTGACGAGTCTCCGGTGAAGTCGAAGGACCTGGACGCCGTTGTTGGACCTGATGTGGGTCAGAGTCCGAGAACCAGAGGGACCTGGTCTCCGTCGGCTTCGCCGTCCACCAGCATCCTGAAGAAAGGCCAGAAGAGGCCGCTGCATGAGGACACGCCCTCGCCGCTCGTCAAAGTAAGATACTTCCTGTTTCGTCTCGTCACAATAAAGTGCAGTTCAGTCTGAGCGTTGTTCGTTTCCTCTTTCAGTCCAGACGCGTTTCCTTCGCCGACCCGATCCAACAACAGGAAACGGCCGACGACATCGACCGACGCAGTCCGGCCCTCAGAACCAGCTCCCCCAGACGCACCAAGACCAGCGGCATCCCTCAGTCCAAGGTACTGCTCAGACCAGTCAGATCCACATTAGACAAACGTGGTTCTCAGAAATGATCCTGATCACCGTCTGCTTCTGTTCCAGTACATCACCACTCCAACTAAAGGTCTGATGATGCTCAGCCCCAGAAACATGAGGAGTCCTGGATTCAAGAGCTCAAAGAAATGTCTGGTACGTGTATGTTTAGATATGACGTACGCGCCATGAATACGACCGCTAGGGTCACAGGGATTACGGATATTTCTATATTGGATGTGATGAGTCGTGACCCTCGGTGGTCTTTGTTGATCCAGATCTCAGAGATGAGTCAGGGGCCTCGTCCAGTTCCTAGAGACTGTATCTATCCTCCTCTGGTCGGATGTTCAGCACCGGTCGAAGCCGTTCTACCTCAGATCTCCTCGACCATGTGGTGAGTCACACACCGGCCGTCATCAGGTCCAGATCAATAACACATCTGATCACCTCACGTCTCCACCGTGTGGCGACACGATGTAACGATGCAGTATCTCACCAGAGTGAGCTCACACTCACTTCTTTACAAATATTTGATCATTTCATGGGACGACTGTAGATCTACTGTCTGAAGCTCGACACGGCCGTTAGAGTCTAAACGTCTGGCAACACAAGAGTCCTCACAGTGAACGAGTCCCAGTTCTGCCCAGTGTCAGGATTCTGTGTGACCACCATTATTATCAGCAGGGCGGTTGTCATGTTGGAGTTTCTGAAAGGACGAGATCACGCTCTGCTCCAGAGTCACGGTTGAACTGTAGCTGAAGATGAAACGATCAAATATTTACTAAATATGAGGACGACACTCACTTTAGTGAGATACTGTATCCAGTCATTGTCAGGTGTCGATCGCTAACGTCATCTGACCGTCAGGTGTCGATCGCTAACGGCATCTGATCATCAGGTGTCGATCGCTAACGTCATCTGACCGTCAGGTGTTGATCGCTAACGTCATATGACCGTCAGGTGTCGATCGCTAACGTCATCTGACCGTCAGGTGTTGATCGCTAACGTCATCTGATCGTCAGGTGTTGATCGCTAACGTCATATGATTGTCAGGTGTCGATCGCTAACGTCATCTCCCCCCAGGTCTCGGGGCTTCGGTCAGCTCGTCAGGTCCAGGAACATTAAAACGGTCGGTGACCTCAGCGCTCTGACGCCGGCGGAGGTTAAAACTCTTCCTGTTCGCTCCCCGAAGGTCTCCAACGTCAAGAAGGCTCTGAAGGTGTACGAGCAGCAGGTAGGGGGCGGGGCCAGGGAGGCGGGGTTAGAGGCGGAAGGGCGTGGCTTCAACTGAGCCATGTGACCTGAACCACTTCCTGTTCCCAGCGTAAAGGTCGAGGAGGAGACGAACTGAAGAGTTTTGACGAGACGGAGATGATGACGTCAGAAGCTGACGAGACCAACGCTGCTCATAACCACGACGACAAGATGGCCGCCGATGACGACGACAAGATGGCCGCCGAGACGCTCGGTCAGTCACTGTTCCTATATTGATCACATGAATATAATGTTTTTATTTTTAATTATTTACTTCTCAGACGTTGATGTTGAAAGGTTTTAAAATATAGAAGTTGTTAGTATCTTATTGATTTATATTATTTTAATATTTCCTTATTCAGCGACGGCGCTGGTCGACGAGCCGCTCGCTGACGTGACGCCACAACAGGAAGTCGACGTCTCTGTGACTCGGACGTCGGTCGCTGCGGCGACGGTGGAGGCGGGTCGACCGGAGGAGGAGGCGGAGCCTCGCGGCTCCACGCTGCTGTCGGAGGCGGAGTCTCTGACCTGCAGGATGACGTCAGAGGAGCTGAGACGTTGTTCACCTCAACAGCTGCTTCACATCCACGAGACGCTGGGAGACGCCATGAGACGGGTGGTGGAGGAGATGAAGACGCGTCTGAGCGGGACGGACGGAGACGGGGGACGGTGAGGAGACGGAGACGGTCCGACCGATCGGGACTCGCTGACGTTTTCCCTCCGAGTCGAGCTGCTGCTGAAGTTTCTGTCGTTTTTTGATAAAAAGGGAAACGGACGATGGATTTTAAAAGACGTCGACGTCGTCTGGACTTTGGACGTTGTGTTTCCAAGTCGTCGGTCGCTCGTGTACATTCTGTAGATTCTTTTAGTTTCTTCACTTTCTCTCGACTCCGTAGACGTCGGCACTTTTCTCTTTATCTGCTTTTAAATTCTTAAATAAAAACAAGTGATGAATTTTAAAACATTTGCGTCACTTTTTTTATTGTTTTTGTTGTATTTTTTTGTTCAGATCATCTTCACTCAGACTTTTTATCTGATTCGTCTGATTTAAGACTTTAGTTTGTTTCAGTGAAATAATCTTCATGAAAAACATTTAGAATTTATTGTATATTAGATTTATTTCTTCTATTTATCAAAGTAAAAAGTTAAATCACTTCTGGAACGTCTGAACTCCATCGACTCATTAAACAACACGAGTCTTCATCAATGATGTTGATTCATCTGGTTCTAATAATAACAATCAATAACGTCACAACAACAACGACGTCTCAACCTAAACGTGAAATAAATAAAACGTTAAAGACGTCGGTGTTTAAATAAGATGAAACTTCAGTCCGGCGGCGTCACGGAGGCGGAGTCTCTACACCAACGACCACGCCCCCTCGATGATGTCACAGCGAACACCACAGATGACCTGAACATCAGCTCAGTGAGGTCAGAGGTTAAAATATGTTCAGATAAAGACAAGTTTGTTTCATAGAATCAACATTTATTCAATATGAATTAACTGAACGTGTTGATGTTTAAAGTAGAAACTGTGTTTGTACAATATGTATATTTACTGTAAAACACACACACATATATATAATATATATCTCTACTGTGAACACACACATATTCAGTATATATCTACAGTCTACTGTTGTCATAAACAGGCCTGCAGTCTGATCAGCTGACCTGGAGTCAGCTCCAGTGCTGGTGATTTAACACGATGTGACAGAAGGTGCGAGCGTCTCGTTCTGGTTCGGTCTCTTTGGCTTCGACGTCTGTTCAATTATGTGATTATCCTGCGGAGCAGCCAGAGCTTCCAGAGCTGCTGGAGCTGCCAGCGCCGCTGCGTTTCCTCAGAGGAAGAGAAAGACTCAGCGCTGCAAACGTTGCAGTTTGGAGTCGAGCGTGTTGGACGATGACCAGAGACTCGAGCTGCTCTCAGAGAGACGACGACTTCAGAGGAAACAGGTAAGAAACCGTCTCCATCTGAATGAAACGTGGTTCATTATTAATAGTCAGTTACTGTTTCGCTCATCAATGACTCTGATCATCTGTTGGTTTAGTGAATTAAATCTGAGCTCAGATCAGATCGACGATCGGGTCTGAAGATTCGGATCAATGTTTTATTTCTCGTCCAGAAGCGATCGATCGGATTCAGTGAGTTACTTTTCATCGTTAAACCGTCTCAGCTTTGATTTGAGCTTCATGTCAATATCTAATCAGTCGAGTGGTTGAAACATGTTGAGGTTCAGACGTGTCGACATCAACACGTCTGACGTTTGATTTGAGCGTCGGTTGGATCTTTCTGGTTCTGGCCAAGTGACTCATGTTCATGAAGAACCTTCGTTCTTTCACGTCTGTGACTTTCTGGTTTTTCCTCTTTGACTGAGCTTCGTGTTGAACGTCGACGTCTGAACGTTTTACTCTGATTAAACTGTGTTTTAACAGCAGCTTCGTCTCCAGCGCTGCTCTCTCTCAGTTTTGATGTAAAACCTCTGAAATCAAATCTTGGCAGCGAGACGTCGTCTCCATTATCTGATATTTCTAATTGAATGAAACACTCGTTCTGGACCGACTGGATTTACTGTTGCAGAGATGCTGCCTCAGCTGCTTCTAGGATGGACTGCCTTGCTCAGCGGCATCCAGCCGGCGTCGTCCTCCGTCACGACCAGTGAGTACGAACACACAACTCAACTAGAGTCTGATCTGAGTCTTTGTCTCTGTCCTCTGAGTCTTTGTCTCCGTCGTCTTAACAGGATTCCCATCGAGCAGGAACAAGTGGTCTGTTCGTCCGTGTGAAGTCTTCATCCCTCCTCCTCTTCCTCCTCCTTTGTTTCCTCCAATCAAACGAAAAGCAGAGTTGATGGTGAAGAACTGACTCTTCATCAGTCACTTTCAGATTCACACAGATCAGCTGTAACATTATAACCATGTGGACTGATGTGGTTCAGGTCCCAGATGAGACCTGGACTCCTCCAGCCCTCTGAAGGTGGAGCTGTGGTTGTGGAGCAGCAGACTCTTTCAGTCCTGCAGGTTTCGGACTCCATGGATCGGACTCTGATGTGGAGGATTTGGAGGCGAGTGGACACGTTGAAGTGGTTGTTGAAGCCTTGTTGCAGTGACAGGACCATCAACACTGTTTCCATCAGGACCTGGACTCTGAAGTTTCTACGTCGTCGACGTGTGAACTGATCAAACAGCTGCTGTTGTTTCCTTGTGTTTGCGTTAAAGCAGCTGCAGATAAAAACCAGAGGAAACATCAACAAACAACAAGATCTTAAACCGGAGACGGTCTCAGCTTCCTGTTCTACAAGACAAAGACGTCCTGACGTCGTCTTCAGGACCCGAACCGTCACCAGGAGACGTGTCTCCGTGTTTCCGTCTCTGATGAATTGATCTTTAACTTCAGTCTGATGATAATGTGAAGATGTTTATGTGACGAGTCGCTGCCTCCACCAGCTCGACCTCTACCCATCATGCATCCTGATGCTCCTACGATGAACCAGAACCAGAACCAGAACCAGTTCCATCTTGTGTATCGGTTGTAATGTTGCAGCTGATCTGTTTAAACTTCAGACTGACTGGTCTTCAGACTTTAGTCCCTGAAGTGACAGAAACACGTCTAAAAATAAAGAAACTGTTTTTATTTCTGTTGTATTTTATTTCTAAACTGACTTGTTTTTACTCGACAGGTCGACATCACCGAGCACATCACGGGACTGAAGGGAGAAAAGGTACGTGTCATTCAAAGTGGTTAAACTAGAAATAAATGCATATAATGTGTGTAAGTGATGCGGCGAGTGACGATGTTTCTCTGAACCTGTCGCTGGCTGAAGGGCTGCAGAGGAGCACGAGGAGCAAAGGTTCGGTCAGACTCGTTCACGTCATCGCATTTTGACACGGATCAGTTCAGGACTAGAAACGGGACCTGACGTCAAACTGTTTGTTTCAGGGCGATCCTGGAGTCACGGGTCCACACGGAGAACCGGGACCACAAGGAGCCATGGGACCCCCCGGAGAAAAGGTCACAATCAGTTACGACCTGAGCTGATTTATTTTGTTGTTTTGACGTTAACGTGCGTTCATGACGACTGAACTGATGGAAACAACTTTAACTCAGCGGTTAGTTGACGAAGGTCAAGTGAAGGACGAAGTTCAGATGTCGAAACGTGTTTTTACATGTTTTTACTCCAGGGAGAGAAAGGAAACCGAGGCTGGAGAGGTTTGTACGGAGACATCGGGACGCCCGGGATGACAAAGGTACAACTATGATGAAATGTTCAGCTCAGAAACATCATTTACAGCTGATTCACTGTGGTTGTTACGCAGCAACGTGACACGTTGAAGCTGCTGCATGGCTAACGTTAGCATTAGCCTCATCAGTCCAGCCTTCTGACGTTAGCGTGCTAGCATTAGCAGCTGTTTCCGTTTCACGACAGACGAGTTCTGTCGTAATAATCTTCGTCTGAGTCTCCACCAACTGAAGCTAGAAGACTAAATGTCATGAAGTGATTTAATGAATAAAGGAGTCGTAGTTTAGACGTGAAGCTGGTTGATATTTACATGTTTTAACGCCTGAATGAAAGTTTTACTTTGTGTGTTTTCAGGGAGAGAAAGGACGTAAAGGATTCAAGGTCGGTTACAGTTTGTCTTCTGTTGTGTTTAAGTTTTATACACAGTTATATATAGTTATATATCAGTCATATAGTTCTATACAGACAGTTATATATAGTTATATATCAGTCATATAGTTCTATACAGACAGTTATATATAGTTATATATCAGTCATATAGTTCTATACAGACAGTTATATATAGTTATATATCAGTCATATAGTTCTATACAGACAGTTATATATAGTTATATATCAGTCATATAGTTCTATACAGACAGTTATATATAGTTATATATCAGTCATATAGTTCTATACAGACAGTTATATATAGTTATATATCAGTCATATAGTTCTATACAGACAGGTGTACAGGTATATATCTGCTGTTGTCATATAATCATATAAGTCATGTTTGTGTTTCAGGGAGAAAAAGGTCTGAAAGGAAGAAGAGGAGCCAGTGGAGAGATGGTGAGAACAAAGTCTGACCCTAATGTTAATTAAATTAAATTAAATTAAAGTTTCTGAATCAACTGATGTGCCTCTGCAGGGTGAACAAGGCGTTGCTGGAGAGCCAGGAGAGAAGGTATAGACCTGTTGGAAGGATGAAACCATCCTAGTGATGTGAAGTGACCTGACGTCAGGAGGTGGATGTGGTGTTTTCAGGGAGACCCGGGTGTGAAGGGAGATCCAGGTCTGAGGGGTGAAGCAGGACCACGAGGAGAAGCTGGAGGTCGAGGATCTGCGGTGAGTCGGCGCTGTGGTCGTTGATACAGACGGAGGACGCCACCGACAGGAAACTGATGGTGTTTGTGTTTGAGTTCAGTGAAAACGCAGCTGCGGGTTTTAATAACAAGAATTAAAATGTGACAAACACGTGTTTCACCTCAGCTGAGTGATCGATCAGTCATTGATCTGTGTGTCTTCAGGGGCTGAAGGGGACTCGGGGGCCTCCGGGGCCACGGGGCCGTCTGGGACCAGCAGGACTCTCTGGTTTGATTGGAGAACCGGGACGACCCGGACAAGGTTTGGATCAAGTTTAACATTTAAAGTGTTTAATAGTCAAAGTTTTTTAACAAACGTCCAGTTTTTAGATGAAGATCAATCATCATCACTAACGATCGATCTTCACCTGACAGTTCACGTCCTGCCTGGACTGCAGGGAGACGCCGGAGAGCCAGGTCCTTTGACCCAGTGTCACTGTTCTCAAGGTCAAACCCCGAAAAGACCAACGGACAGAGTCCAGTCGGTGAGACACACACACACTCACACACACTCACACACACACACACACACACACACACACACACACACACACACACACACACACACACACACACACACACACACACACACACACACACACACACACACACACACACACACACACACACACACACACACACACACACACACACACACACACACACACACACACACACACACACACACACACACACACACACACACACACACACACACACACACACACACACACACACACACACACACACACACACACACACACACACACACACACACACACACACACACACACACACACACTCACACACACACACACACACACACACACACACACACACACACACACACACACACACACACACACACACACACACACACACACACACACACACACACACACACACACACACACACACACACACACTCACACACACACACACACACACACACACACACACACACACACACACACACACACACACACACACACCACACACACACACACACACACACACACACACACACACACACACACACACACACACACACACACACACACACACACACACACACACACACACACACACACACACACACACACACACACACACACACACACACACACACACACTCACACACACATTTGATCATTATCACATCATTACTATCACATATTATCACATCAGCTTTAGTCTCATCTTCTCTGTGATTCATTTAAATATAAACTAATGAGACAATAAAATCAACAACAGCTCCCCCTGGTGGACAACATCTGCTCTCTGGTTCTTCAACAGTTGAAGTTTAAACATTTGTTTGTTTGTTCATCATCAGATCTTCATCGCCGATGGAGAGAAACAGATGAGGAAGCTGAGAGGAAACAACGTGATGGTTCTGAGGACGGATCGGAGAGCTCTGTTCATCTACAGCGAGTCTCAGTGGATCAACGTCCTGGTAAACAACAACAACAACAACAACAAAACAACAACACACACAGCTCAATTTATTAGCTACACTTCACTGTCTGTTCACCTGTTTATTCCGACCTGTTTGTCTTTGTCTCTCTGTGTCTTTGTGAACCAGGAGGACCCCAGATTGTGACGTCTGTCTGTGTTGGATCCAGAACCAGGTGGTTCCTACTGAAGTGCCCGTGAGCAGGACACGTCATGTGACGTCAGACTGTGATGTCACGTGTCAGCGAGCGTCAACCTGCTCCTGTGGTTTCAGACGTGCATGTGCATCAGCTTGTGAAGAGTTTATCTGCTGACATGGAGACGTCGTGTGTGAGACGTTCACGCTGCTGCTGATCAGTGAAGCTCAGACCGACGTCTTGTTTCAACTAACAAACTGAAAACATGAAGAAAAGACACGCTGCTTTGTTTGATTAAAGGACTCGTTAGATTAAATGATGATAAAACCTGATAACACGTAAGGGTAGAGAAAAATAATACGATGAAGACACAGATTGTCATCTTATCGTTTCAATCACATCTGCTCATTTACAAGATAAAAAGTTCAACAATCTCCGATCGACTGAAATGAACCGATCACTATGATACTGATTAACCTGCATCAGATCTGAAGCTTTAAGACTCAAGTGCTTTAATAAAATGTTTTTATCTAAACGAGTCAGTAGTTGTTTGGATCTCAGTCTGTTTTACAACATGAAATCCTCATAACATATTATAACATTACATGGACACTTCCCGAGGATCGTCAGGAAGCTCAGCCTGACTCCAACCTGCCGCTGACCTGCTACCGCTCGTCCACCAGAGCCTGCTGACGTACTGCATCACAGCTCGGCTGCACCACGACGGACGGGGAGAGGCTTCGCTAGACCACCGGCTGCCCTCTCCTCTCCCCGATGAACACCTCCACCTCCGCTGCCTCGACGGAGCTAAGAACATTAATGAAAACCGCTGCCTCCCGGCTCTGACCCGCTGCCCTCAGGAGACGCTACGGGTCAATCAGGACAAAGACAAACACTCAGAAACAGTTCTTTCCCAAAAGCCGTAATCACCTTGAAGTCAGACGTGTTCAGACCGACCTACGGCTCCACTCTACCCACCTACTGAGAAACAGCCAATATGTACTACTGACATTGTTCTGGTAACTGCAACAATCTGGATACTGATATATCACTAGTCTGTCATACTCATCATCACTGTGCAATATTTAACATTGAGCAATAACCCACATTATCAGACTGCGTATTTGTTTCTGTTTATATGTATATAGTGTCTCCACAACTGTGCACCTTTTTACATACTTTTTATTTTATTTTATACTTCTCTATAACATAAACAACATTTTACAACATGTTTATTTATACTTGGATTCACTCACAGAAACGATTAAAATATTAACGTTTGTTAACACGATGAAAGTGTCTGATAGTGAAGCAGCTTCAACTGGTTTCAACGGATGTTTATCATGAGAACATCTTTGTCGCTGTAACATGGGACATCCTCAGAGGAAAGTGGTGATGAAGTGTGAACCACAAGCTTCGCGTGTCACATGGGCGAAGCTGCAGAGCTGCAAACAGCAGCAACGATGAAGGAAATCAGCGCTGAACGTGTGGCGAGACGTTCAACAGGTAGACGTGTCTCCAGTGAGTCAAGTGTGTGACCGCCTGTCGTTACTGGTTTATCTGGTCTAACGGTCTGTCGTCACTGGTCTGTGTCCAGGTCCCAGCAGGTCTGAGAGCAGGTTCCACGTCGACTTCCTGGGTTTGTTGAGTTTCTTGCTGCTGCTCGGTCTCGTCGGAGTTCGTGTTCAGTGTGAGTTCACAAACACTGACCTGCCTCAATCAACACGATGGTTTGGTTTGTTGTTGTTGCTTCATGTTAAGATACAACATAAGGTCTGTTTCTGTTTATTCAATCAAACTGAAGTAATTAACTAATGAACGTAAATATTATCTCATTCCCCAGTGACTTTTATGTCTTTAAGACGACCTGGGTCATACATAAATACAACTGGGTCTTTGAGTATCAGTCACTTTTTTTTTAACTTTTTCTTGTAATTTCCTACCAAACTATCAACAGTCTATTGCACTGGACTGTTGCATCGTGGGACTTGTAGTCTTGCTTAGTTAGACATTAGATATTACCTGGCAGGACCAGTAAAATAACTTCTTTTAAATCGTGTTTGTTGTCAGGTTGTGTGGTTTATCATCATAAAGGTGTGTGTGTCTGGTTGTTTCAGATCATGTGACGCAACGTTCAGCTGCTCGTCTCTTCATGGTCGTTAACGACCTGAAGGATCAGCTGCTGATCAATAATCACACCATCTATAACCTGGTGGAGCAGAGAGACCAACTGAACTCTACCGTCGCTGCTCTGACGGAGGAAGTGGACAAGATCCATGGTGACACACACACACACACTAACACACACACACACACACTAACATACTAACACACTGACACACACACACTGACACACACACTAACACACTGACACACACTAACACACACTAACACACACACACACACACTGACACACACTAACACACACTAACACACACACACACACACACACACTAGCACACACTAACACACACATACAGTAGATTTATTGATCATCATCACATAAGAAAAATCTTTATTTTTTTCAAAATAAAAGTTTTATTGGTGAATTTCGAACACATTAGCATGTAGCATGTTAGCGTGTGTAAAACCTCATCAGAGCTCTAATATTCAACGTTCGCAGCAGGAAACGACAGGTTTCACTAACGACTCACTTCCTGTGTGAAGTAACTGATCAGTATCTCTGATCACGTCCTGTGTGTTGTGAGTCGACTCAACGGGTCTTTGTTTTAAAGCCTCTGGAGACTCAAACGTTTGTTTTCATCTTTTTATTGTTGCGAATAAAACAGCGACTCTGGTCAGAAATTAAAAAGAGCTGATGAAGGTTTCACCGTCGTCATCAGTCGGATGTTTCCTCAGTTCGACCTGACACCGTCTCTGATTCCAGTTCAACTTGTGTGGAACACGACGTTTCTGTGACCTCTTTTCATTTCATCAGTGTTTCAGGAGGGATGATTACTGGATATTTATGGTGATAAAATGACAGAACGTGTTGAAGAACAAAGTGATGCATTTCACTTCTTTCTCATTATTTTATGTGATTTCTTTTCCAGCCAAACGTTGTCCTGAGGGTTGGACAATGTTCAAGTGTTCCTGTTACCTCCTGTCCTCTCGGTCTGGCTCCTGGAGCAGCGGCAGACAGGACTGCACCAACAGAAAGGCCGACCTGGTGGTGATCAACACGCCTGACGAGCAGGTACCGTGTTAGGTTACATACATGAACTGCAGCTAAGTGACTGTGACGGGTGACTGTTAGGAACCCTGCAGAGATAACGGTCTCTGTAGGGTTCCTAACAGTCACCCGTCTAGTGATCTTCACCATCTACCGTCTGATTTGTTGAACAGAAGTTCCTCTTCACCTTCACCGAGGGACAACCTGACGCCTGGATTGGACTGACTGACAGGGAGGGAACCTGGAAGTGGGTCGACAAGGCTCCTCTGTCTCTGCAGTAAGACACAACGCTCTCATCGTGTAAAGTACAGTAGTAGAGTACAGGACACGTCACCCAGTGACACCATCAGATAGAGACGTGGTTCTTTAATCAGTCGAACCTCCAGTCATGAGCATGACTGTCAGATATTTTAAAAATGATGTTTAGGTTTATTTGGGTAAACAGCAAATCAACTCGTTGAATTTCACATTTTGTTTTTATTCTAAGGCCAATGTTTTAAAAAAACTAAATCAGTAAATGTTGTGTCAGCTAATGAGTTATTTCTTAATGTTTGGTTTATGGAAAGAAAAAAAACAAAACAGTGACGTAGATAAGTCTGTAGCACCAGTAAAGCTCCAGCAGGTGTCACTGTTGCCTCAGTCTCACGGGTTAATGAGCTGCAGGTAGAAACTGTTTTGACACAGAGACTGTTGTTACAGAGGAGTCTGCTCAGTGAAGCTGGTGAGTGTGAGTCTTAACTGTGTGATGCTGGATAACAATGTTGATGTTGATCTGTCAGGTACTGGAAGAATGAAGACCTGAACATCAGCCACCGAGTCAACAACGAAGATTTGAACTGGAACAAATACCCATGTAACAAAAACCTGAGGTGGATCTGTGAGAAATGTTTTTAGGATCAGGATCAGGACTAAATGCATCTGTGTGTTGTGACCAACTCAGAGCTCAGCTGAAACCACAATAACTTGGATTTAAATCACAAACTCTGTGTCCGTCACTCTGCAGTCGTTCTGGTCCTGATCCACATCTGAGCGTCCGCCAGTCGACCGCAGACTTTGTCTTGTTCTTAATTATACAACCTGCTGTCATCTGTTTTCTAAAAGGCTCTTAAACATGATGCTTCTCATGATAATGTCTGTGGTTTAGACTTAATCTATAATTTTATTTTATTTAACCAGGAAAGATCTCATTGACATTAAAAACTCTTTGGAAAGAGTCCTGGTCTATATCTCCATCATCTATTGTAACACGTTTGTTTTGTTGATGTTTTCAGTCATTTCCATTGATGATAAAGATGTTGATCCATACGCCTCTTCAACAATAAAAGTGCTTGTAGCGCTTGTGTTGATGACTAAAGAACAGGTGGAAACACTTCTTCCTCTATTTAGTCTCGGTTGGTGAACTGCAGCCCCTGTGGTCCCAGTGAGTACTACAACTAAACACTTCCTGACTGTTTCACTCCTCTGTGGTCACATCTGGTACAAACCTTCACTTTGACTGACGGACGAACTGATCGGATGTGAATTCATTGAAACTAGACCGGTTGTTGTTGGTGGTAATTCTGTTTTTTTTTTTTGTTTAAACCTGTTTTTAAGTCATTAACACCAGAGAGAAAACACTTTAGATCAAACACAAAATAGACAATGTTTCTCTGTTTCCAGAGTGAAGACAGACAGTGATTCATGTGTGACGCTCACAGAGAGAAGCTGCCTGACTTGTTTTAACACGTCTTTGCTATGTAGATTTATGTAGCAGGTTACACACCAGCACTAACCAGCACTAAGCTGTTTTCTCACAGATCCATTGCGGAGCGACGCCACATGACCGATCTTTCCAGTTTTGAGTCGACCTGCCAGGTATGAGATGGACACAGTCTTCTTCTCCATAACTTGGATTCCCAGCACCATTATCAGGCTGGTTCTTCTCCCAGTATCTGTCGGGTCAATAAACATGAAGAAGAGAAACAACATCAGTGAACGAGTGTCAGACTCTTGTGTCTCCATCATTTCTGACCGAGCCACGGTCGAACCGCCAACCTCCGACGTTAAACGTTGAACTGGACCGATGTTTCACCTTCATCCTTCATGTTGTTCAGCTCAGCTTGACAGTTGGTCTAACGAGCTCGTTAAGGAGCTCAAGTAGTTTGAAGTCTGTGGTCGTTAGTGTCACTAACAGTCACTGAGGAGCTGCTGGTTGTTGTAACAACGCTGGTTAAAGTCATCATGTGACCACATCTGAGGAGACAGATGGAGTCACAGGTTCTTCTCTGTCCAGCTGAGTCCTGGTCTTCCTCGTCTTGTCCACAGTTTGTTTAGTTTCCTGTTCAGGTCATTGTAGGAACCAGCGACTCTTCTTCCAATGTTGAGTTTGATCTTTGGTGAATCAGTGTTGCTGGTTTGATGTTGTTTCCTAAACTGTTCTGATGCATTATGATGTTGTGGCATCCGTTTTTTCCCGTCCCCTGGGTTTGTCCTTTTCTTGGATCTCGTATCAATGTTCACAAAGGTCCAGTTGAAATATTCACAAGTTTGGTTCAGACCAGTTCAGTTTGGGTGTGAACTCTATTTGAACCAATCACAGGAAGCGTTCATCTTTTGTCTCATTTCATTGGCTGGTTCTCTGTAGAATGAGTCCACAGCCCGACGTCTTCTCAGATACAAACGGCTGTTAGATCACAGCATGTAGCGTCGTAGCATCGTAGCTTTGTAGCATCGTAGCATTGTAGCATCGTAGCGTCGTAGCATTGTAGCTTCTTAGCATTGTAGCTTCGTAGCGTCGTAGCATTGTAGCATCGTAGCTTTGTAGCTTTGTAGCTTTGTAGTTTTGTAGCATTGTAGCATTGTAGCGTCGTAGCTTCGTAGCGTCGTAACGTAGTAGCATGTGTGTGTGTGTGAGTGAGAGTGTGTTTGTGTGTGTGAGTGTGTGTATGTGTGTGTGTGTGTGAGTGTGTGTGTTTGTGTGTGTGTGTGTGTGAGTGAGTGTGTGTGTGTGTGTGTTTGTGTGTGTGTGTGTGAGTGAGTGTGTGTGTGTGTTTGTGTGTGTTTGTGTGTGTGTGTGTAAGTGAGTGTGTGTGTAAGTGAGTGTGTGTGTGTGTTTGTGTGTGTGAGTGAGTGTGTGTGTGTGTGTGTGTGAGTGTGTGTGACCTGGAACTCCGTCAACGTCTCGTGACATTCCTTTGGGCTCGCGCACTGTGCACGAGCAAGGCACCCTTCGTCACCAGCTCCAGTTTGACGAACGGAACAAAGTGACCAATAGAGAGCGGAGGGAGGTGGAGCACGGACCAATAGGAGGCAGGGAATCCTTCAAGGAGGCGGGGCTTGGTTGAGTCGTTAGAGAAGGGGCGGGGCCACGCAGCTGCCTGTCAGCGCTAAGACAAGAAGTCAAGATGGCGAGAGGCGGCCGGAGTCTGGGCAGGGTCGCTGAGTGTTTGAGGCGGTTACCTGCCGCCGCCGGCAGAGACGTGTACAGCGGCAACAACAACAGGTACCGCGGTGTCTCCGTTCACCGTCTCTGCTTCATCTACGGAGCATTAACACCGACAGCGGCTAGCGGCTAACAGCTAACTGGAGTTACAACAAAACACGACGAAAAGCGAACGAAACTACGATTCAGCCAGATTAAAACACGTCGACGCCGTCTGTAGTTTAATTAACTACGGTTATAAAACTACTACAAACAACTGACGGTGGAACAGGTGAAGATTACTCACTGGTCCAGCGGTTCGTTACTGTTGGTACAGATGTTGGTACAGATGTTGGTACAGATGTTAGGGTTGGTACAGATGTTACTGTTGGTACAGATGTTAGGGTTGGTACAGATGTTACTGTTGGTACAGATGTTGGTACAGATGTTAGGGTTGGTACAGATGTTACTGTTGGTACAGATGTTGGTACAGATGTTACTGTTGGTACAGATGTTGGTACAGATGTTAGGGTTGGTACAGATGTTGGTACAGATGTTAGGGTTGGTACAGATGTTACTGTTGGTACAGATGTTACTGTTGGTACAGATGTTACTGTTGGTACAGATGTTGGTACAGATGTTAGGGTTGGTACAGATGTTGGTACAGATGTTAGGGTTGGTACAGATGTTGGTACAGATGTTAGGGTTGGTACAGATGTTACTGTTGGTACAGATGTTGGTACAGATGTTACTGTTGGTACAGATGTTGGTACAGATGTTAGGGTTGGTACAGATGTTACTGTTGGTACAGATGTTGGTACAGATGTTACTGTTGGTACAGATGTTGGTACAGATGTTAGGGTTGGTACAGATGTTGGTACAGATGTTAGGGTTGGTACAGATGTTGGTACAGATGATACAGATACACATGGGGCGGAGCTACAGAGAAATCAGCTGGGTACTTCCTGTTGGTGTCTGTTTTCTAACCTGTTGATTAAAGATCCTGTCTCTGTGGTTCATCTCCCGTCAGGATCAGGTATCTGTCGTCATGTGGGATCCTGATGATGAAAGCTCCGCCCCTCCTCGCCGCCGCCATGCCGGGCCACGGTGTCGTGCTGCCGACGCGCAGCTTCTTCAACCTGGCTGATTCTTTCTCTAAGAGGAAGGAGTATTCAGAGAGACGCATCATCGGGTGAGGACGAGCTCCGGTCCTTTACTTTCTCCATGACTCTCTGGTCCTGGATCAGGTCTCAGTGAGTCTGACCTGGTCCTGGATCAGACACTGATCATTGTCCTGCAGCCTCAAGAGTCATAATCTGTGAATCCGATTGTCTCCTGCTCCTCCTCTCTGACTCCTCCTCCTCAGGTACTCAATGCAGGAGATCTACGAGGTGGTGTCTGGTGTAGAGAACTACCGTCTGTTTGTCCCATGGTGTAAAAAGTCTGACGTGGTGTTTAAACGCTCCGGGTTCTGTAAGGCCAAGCTGACGGTGGGTTTCCCTCCGGTGGTGGAGAACTACACCTCTCTGGTCACCACTGTGTGCCCCCATCTGGTCAAGGTGAGGCTCCGCCTCCTCCGTGTCGTCATTAACCATCAGCTGCGTGTTGTAACGTGTTGTTGTCGTTTGAGCTCAGGCTTCGTGTTCAGACGGGAAACTGTTCAACCACTTGGAGACGGTTTGGCGTTTCAGCCCCGGTCTCCCTGGATACCCTCGCACCTGCACCGTCGACTTCTCTGTGAGTTCCGCGGTTGTGACACTTTGTCATGTGACTGTTGCTTTTTTTTATTTTCACGTGTGTTTCTGTCTGATGATGAAAGGAGACGTGTTTCGTCCTCAGATCTCCTTCGAGTTTCGTTCCCTCCTTCACTCTCAACTCGCTCACGTCTTCTTCGATGAGGTTGTGAAACAGATGGTGTCGGCGTTCGAGCGCCGCGCCTCCAACGTCTACGGAGCCGAGACGCAGATTCCTCGAGAGCTGATGTTCCACGAGATTCATCACACGTAGCGCCAACGCCACGGGGGCGGAGCCAGAGAGGGAGGAGACAGACACCTGCAGTGCCTTTACACAGTTACTGTCCAGCTGAGATCAGCTGCTCATCTTCACATCTGTATGTTATAAGCTCAACATCTGGAGAGGTCAGAGGTCAACAGAGGTCAGAGGTCACAGCTGTCACAGAGACGAGACGTTGTCTCAGGTTCAGTTTGTTACAGAAACGTTTCCGTGACGATAAGAACATGTGAAGACCAGTTGCGACATTTCAGAAACAAATAATATTCAGACTTTTACTGGCGTTAGTTTTGATATAAAACATAAAGTTTCATCTTCATCAACTGTTGATCAACTGATCGACTGATCGACGGCGTCAGCGAGGTTGCATCAGTTTAATGATCACGACCTGGTCACATGTTGTTTATGAACCTTAACGTGACGTTGACGATCAAACATGTTTAACTGATGAAATGTGAAGCAGTTTGACCAGAGACGATCAGTTCAGGTGAAACGAGACGCAGCAGCTTTGTGACGTGTTGATGTGTCAGGCGTCACCAGCGGGGGGCGACGTCTCCTCCCGACTGTTCAAAGGGACGATGAGTTGAAGCTAAAACCGTTTGTTTTTTCTTTGTGCAATACGATGATTTAAAATGCAGCTGAAACAGGATCAGTGTTTATTCAACTGACCAGTTAATAATAAAATATTAAATATGAGATAACTGATCCTGGATCAGACCACATGTTCAGGTTATTGACGGACCTCTGGTTATATTTTATGTTTAATAAGACACGAGTCTAATTAGTGACGATGTTTCATTTAATAGAAACATTTGAAACTTTAAACATTTAGAGACAAACTGAAGAATCGACGACTTTTGGTCCAAACAAATAAAATCTGATCATTTTATTAAAAAACAACAGCAGATTCATCATATAATTAAAGTTCTGATCAAACTAAAACACTAATCAAAAAAATTATTTCCTGTTCTAGTATAAAGTTAATAACTGGTTGAATTAACACTGATCCCAGGTCAGTTTTTAAAACATATTCATGTTACATCATATTTATTTTACTTTAGTTTTAGTGTAAATATTTTATTGGACAATGACGATGAAGAGTTTGTGTCCGTTTCCATGGAGACGGAGGGAAGAGGCTGTAAATGTGACTGTTGAAAGGTTCAACTGCATGATTTATAAAGTATTTTTATAAAAACCTGGTTGTTTCTTTGTTTGGTGGAGGTGGAGTAGTTCTGATTTAATCTTTAAATAAAACCTCAGACAGAAACGTCGGTGGCTGAAGAAACTAAACGAAGCGATTGTTTCTACACATGAAGTTTAACTTCAGACGTGACCCGACAGACAGCAGGTGGACGCGTCTTCAGAGAAACACACTGATGAAGGTCAGAGGTTTTAATGATTCATGATTATTTCAAAGATTAAAATGAGTTGAACTGTGAGACAAAATGAACAGAAACTTTCCAAAGAATCAACATGTTAGTGATGAAGGTTGTGACTTTAAACACAACATAAGACCTGATGGTTCATCTGGATCCGGGTCACAGAGTCCACATCACTGCAGACGTGGCTCCAGCTCCGTTCTGGAGGTTTAAGACCAGTCTGAAAAACTTTCAACGTCAGCTGCTGAATTCAGATGAAAATCGAGACAAAAAGAATCTCAGTGAAATGACAAACATCAGAACAATTGACTTTATTAAATTAAAAAAAAAAAAAAAAAAAAAAAAGAATCAGAATGAATCAACGTTTACAAAACAAAACAAATCACTGATCACAGCAGGACGCCGTCGCACGAGCAAACACCGAGATGGAGGAACGGACGGCGGCGGAGGAACCGCGCCGCATCCGTTTGCAGTCGCAGCGTTTGTAGTGACATTAAATGAAATCAGCGACGTCTCTAAACGTTAATTTGACTCATGTGAAGCTCAGGCAGCGTCCAGATGTGGACAGATGTGGTGGAATAAGACACCACGTTGTCACGGCGACAGGCGCAGCGTCTGGATTTAAACCGCGACTTCTGAGGAAACAAAGACAACAGATAAATTTATGTATAAAAAAAACATGAATTAACATAAAACCTATGAAGACGAAACTGATTATAGACGAACACGATCCTGGCGTCTCGTTAAGCCCCGCCCCCTCGCTGGCGGCGTGGACTACGTTAGTTTCAGAAGTTTCTTTCTACTTCACTGATCACGAAGGTTTGACCTGTTTTACATGATGATGGGTGAGTTCTGTGGTGGGCGGAGCCACGGGGAGGGGTGGGCGTGGCTCCTCCTCCTGGTGGGCGGGGCTGTTTCCCAGCACCGAGCAGGAGGCGGAGTCAAACAGTGCATTGGGGGGCGGCTCCTACATACTCATGGCCAGTCAGTGTGGGCGGAGCTCGGTGGAGGTGGTGGGTGTAGGCCCCGCCCCCTCCCTCCCACCGGCGCCGCTGCCCATTACAGTCTGAAGTCAGGGAGGCGTGGCTTAGAAGCCCATGCCTCCGCCCATCCCCCCCATGCCCCCCATGCCCCCCATGCCTCCCATCCCGCCGGGCAGCTCCTTCTCCTCCTTGGGGATCTCGGTGACCACGGCCTCGGCGGTCGACAGCAGGGAGGCGACGCCGGCGGCGTCCAGCAGCGCCGTCCGCACCACCTGAGGACGAGGCGTCACAAAGGTGAAGGACACGTTACGTCACATGATCAAAAGTAACAATCATGTTGCAGTTTTAAACCTGTGGAACATGATGTCCCTGTAGTTTGCGTCTCTGCCACCAGGGGCAGTGTTTCAGCTCCCAGCAGTAAACACATTTCCAGCCTCTTGTTTTAGTCGTCGTACCTTCGTGGGGTCGATGATTCCTTTCTCCACCATGTTGACGAACTCTCCCTGCATGGCGTCGTAGCCGACGTCAGCCGCCGCCTGCAGGATCTTCTCTACGATCAGAGAACCCTCCACGCCGGCGTTCTTGGCGATGGTCATGGCGGGGATACGCAGCGCCCGTCTGATGATGTCGACACCTGGTTTTATCAAACAGGAAGTAAGGATCTGGTGGATAAAGCTGAAACCTGCTGAACTCAGCCTGTGTCGTTGAACTCACCGATCTTTTGGTCAGAGTTGGCGGTCTTGAGCGTGTCGAGCGACGGGATGCAGCGCAGCAGAGCGCAGCCTCCTCCGGGGACGATTCCTTCCTCCACGGCGGCGCGGGTGGCGTTCAGAGCGTCTGTCACTCGGTCTTTCTTCTCGTTCACCTCCACGTCGCTGGTTCCTCCGATCTGAAACAGACAGACGTCGTTAAGCTTTGTGGCGCGGCGGCGAGCACTTCATCTCGTGTTTTCTTGACGAGTCGTACCTTGAGCACGGCGACACCGTCCGACAGCTTCGCCAGACGCTCGTTGAGCTTCTCCTTCTCGTAGTCGCTGGTCGTGTTCTCCAGCTGCTCCACGATCTCTGCCGCTCGCTTGTCGATCTCGACCGCGCTGCCGCCGCCCCTCAGCAGCAGCGTGTCGTCTTTCGTGATCTGAACTTCGCCGACTTTACCGAAGTCGTGAGCCTGGATGTCTTCGAGGGCGATACCCACAGCGTCGTCTCCAAACACCTGGAAGAGAGAAAAGTCATTTCATTAAAACAGACGACGAGCTGCAGCCATCTCCTGCTTCGACCTTCACACCAGACTGATGAACTCACCGTGCCCCCGGTGGCGATCGCCATGTCCTTCAGCTGGTTCTTTCTGTTGTCTCCGAAGCCTGGAGCTTTGACGGCGACGACCTGGAGCCCGACCTTGAGTCTGCAAACGGGAAGTCCTTGAATATTTAATGCCGAGCTCAAGGAGCACGATATGTTCAAAACGTTTCATTTAAAGAGGAATTCTGGCACAAAATGCTGGTAAAGCTCCAGGCTGTTCAGAAACAGATGTTCAGCCTCAACAATTTTACTTTGACGTTAGAAATCTGTCGGATCACTTAGTTCATCAGTCCGGTCTCACCGCTACCACATCTCCACTGACGTAGCAGGAGTTTGTTTATTTATTAACAACTGATGTTAACAGTCAGACACAGGTTCAACTTTAACATCAAGAGGTGATTTGTTTCATTAAATAAAAACCACACTGGCCTAATTTATAAACCACCTGTCTAGAAGACATGATGCACTGTCTCTTTAAATGGGCGGGGTTTATATACATGTTGACTGATTGATCGGCGTGTTTAAGGAGTAAACGACCTCCAAAGACTGCTGAAGGTCGTTGAGACTAAACATGTTGTTTAATCAGAAAACTGTTGCAAAACATGACAGAAGGTTGCGCCTCTGAACTTTAACTCCAACGACTCATCAATGAACTCGTCCTCGTACCTGTTGAGGACCAACGTGCTCAGCGCTTCGCCGTCCACGTCCTCTGCCACAATGACCAGCGGTTTGCGGTGCTGGTTGGCGATCTCCAGAGCCGGGACGATGCTCTGGACGCTGGAGATCTTCTTCTCGCTCAGCAGCAGGTAGGCGTCCTGGAACTCACACTTCTGGCCTGAGGAAGTGATCGAAGACACGCCGCGTTAACGACTGATGTTAAGGAGAATATGAAGAAAACCAGATGCCGTTTACCTTTAGCCGTGTTGATGAAGTACGGAGAGATGTAGCCGCGGTCGAACTTCATGCCCTCGATGATCTCCAGCTCGTCGTGCAGCGTTTTTCCGTCCTGAGATGAAACACGATGTTAACACAGATTCAAACTTGAACTCGAACCTGATTTTAAAAATGGCGGCGACTCGAACCTTGACGGTGATGACTCCTTTACGTCCAACCTTCTTCATGGCGTTGGAGATGATGTTTCCGATCTCCACGTCTCCGTTGGCGGAGATGGTGGCGACCTGCCGGACAAACAGGAAGTTAAACCTGAACTGCGTGGCTGCGGCGCCCCTCCCTCCTGCTGGCCCGGAGGCGTGTGGCGTCACGTACCTGTGCGATCTCCTCTGGGGTCGTGACGGGCTTCGACAGCTTCTTCAGCTCTCCAATCACGGTCTCCACAGCCATCATGACGCCGCGGCGGATCTCCACGGGGTTGGCGCCCTTACTGATGGTGTCGAAGCCTTCCTTAGCGATGGCTCGGGCCAGCACGGTGGCGGTGGTGGTGCCGTCACCGGCCTCCTCGTTGGTGTTGTTGGCCACGTCCTGAACCAGTTTGGCACCGATGTTCTTGTACTTGTCCTTGAGGTCGATGCTCTTCGCCACCGTCACGCCGTCCTTCGTGACCTTCGGCGAACCCCAGCTCTGCTCGATGATGACGGTTCGACCCTGGAACGGACGCCACGGTTTAAACGAGTCGTCGTGGATTCACGGCGTGATCAGAAACATGTGAACGGGAAGCGGCGTTACCTTGGGGCCCATGGTGACGGCCACGGCGTCGGCCAGGAGGTCGACTCCCTGCAGCATCAGAGCACGAGCGTCGGCGCCGAACTTCACGTCTTTGGCGTAAGATCGAGTCAGATGAGGAGCAAGCGCCCGGCACACGGGACGCACCTGCTTCATTACGGCGGGGAGGCGGAACATCTCTGCAGAAACAGACACAGGTCACATGATCACAGGTCACATGACTACATTTTCCACAAATACACTGAATCAGTGCAGCTGAATTCTGCCTCCTGGTGGACAGAGGAGGAACAACACGCTGCAGTTAATGAATGAATGAATGAAACTAAAGCTGATCAATTAATTATTATCTGGAACTGAAGCCTCGTTGATCTGAATCCTAAACATGTTCAACTGAAAAATAAACCACAGAATATTCTTCTGTATAAGCAACGTTTCAATTAATAATCAAACGTTTCACTGGACAGTTTGACAGATGTTTTATCAGAAACAAACGGTTAATGATCAGTAACGTCGACAAACTGTAACGAACCAGTGACACTTTATAGATCAAACAAATACTTTATAAAAAGAAACTAAAGGCAAAAAGAAACAACTCAGCTGTGACCTTGAGTCCGTTAACGATCAATAACCAATAATCACTTTGATGATGAAATGTTGCAGGTGTATTTATCTTCGTGTTGTGATGAAATGAATGAAACTGTGACATCATCAGCTGATGAAACGAACATTTAACAAAATAAAAGCTCGACTTCTCCACCGGAAGTTATTATCAATAGTTAATTCAGATGTAATTAATCGATGATGACTTTGATCTGGTGAACGAGCTCCAGTCAAACCCACGTGCGCTCGTCAGGTCGCGAGACACAAGGTCAAACTGCAGAGACAAGAGGCACGAGCTGCTTCATCCCGGATTGATCAAACCTGATCTGATCAATAATCACGTCAGCGTGGAGGAACTGATCGCCATCATCAATGGTTCTAATTGATTAATTAGCGTCGTTCAGTTTGACACCAGACTAATCAGATCAATGAGCAGCTGATTGATTATCTAATTAATTAGCATGTTAGCATGTTAGCCGCAGCCCGAGGACACGGTCTCGACTCAAAACTGAAGAAAAACCAGTTTTACGTGAATGAAAAGATCCAGAGACGCGGAGCTGCTGTTAGCTAACTCACGAGCGCACGGACAGTTTTCACGTTATCACATTAACACGTCGTCACCTGAACACGTTAACACACCGACGCGTCGTCACGTCAACCCGCTGGTTTAAACTCTCGGCTCCGCCGTGACGGTAACGGCCTTTAAAACGTTAAAAAAGTGACAACTTACTTGTGCAGATGAAGCGTGAAGCTGCTACAAAGTGTGAACTCGGAGTGGATCAGAGGAGAAGGACGGACTGCACATGGACTATCACATCCGGGGTATTTACCGGCCCGCCCCGCGCTCTGAATGACGAGAGTTTAACTTCAAATAACGACTTAAATCAACCTAACAAGCTAAAACGAGACACGTTTATGTTACAATGTTTTATTTATAGTTGATAAAGTTGATTAAAGCATATTTAAAAAGCACCAGTTTTGAGTTTGAATTCATAATTTCCGGTTTATGCTCGTTCCCGGGCGGACGTTTCCAGAATTTTCCGGCGTGCCATTGGAGGGGACGAAGAGGTCAAAGTTGACGTTGTGCAACATTACTTTAACTCTAAAAACGTGAATAAAACCTCGACCAGTCAACACATGTAATTATCATAAACACCTATAGTTTGGCGTAAGTTGGTTAAACACCGCGTGTTTATGGAAACACGTGTTTTCCCGCCGTTAAACGTCAAATTGTAGTTTTTTCTGTCCGGCGCTGAGTCGACAGCCGCGTCCACTGCGCATGCGCGTTCTGGAGGTTTCCTCACGTGGAGAGTCGGTCGGTCCCGGATCAGTCTGAGACGGTTTCTGAGACCTGAAGGACCCGGTCTGCAGCTGCTCGACACCGGCTAACACTGCACACACACACACGTCCCTTAACATGGTAAGAAGAACCGGGTCGAACCGGGGAAACATGGCGGGAAACAGAGATAGAGACGGTTTTTTTTCTACATCAGTCTGAGCGTCGCTAGCTGCTAATGTTAACGTTAGCATCAGTTAGCAAGGTCATCCAGGTGAAGAACTGGACTCAGGTGAGTTTCGTTAAGTGATGAACTGTTTAATGGATGAAACCACCGGAGGAGACACCAGGAGTTGAACCCGCAACCTCCGGGTCCACGGACCGTCCTGACGGTAACGGACGTTAACCCGGTGACCGGTCACATGTGGATGAATGAAGGGTCCTGACGTCACACCGACGGTTCTTATGTCATAATATGTTATAATGTGAACACGAGACAAACAGCTGCTCCAGGTGGAGCCGATCACGAATCAATTAATCCTGGATCAGTTAGTTAGTTAATTGATTTTAATCCTCATTAGTAAAGAGTTGGAGTCTTTGAAGCAACTTGTTCCTGATCTGATCCTGATCTTAAAGTGAGAAACATCTGGAAACACTAGTAACAGTACGGGTACTGATCATTTAGATTAATGTAATCGATTACTCTTCCTCTGATTGTCACATGTTTATAAATGAAGTGGGATCGGTCTAATTCCTGCAGACACTCGTGATCACAAGATGTTCCTCTGTTGATTGATCCTGACCATCTGAATCGATCTGATGATTTATTACCTAACTTCATCACATCTCACCGATTCAACTCTGACCATGTGACGCAGCTCGTCGCGTTCAACAGACTGTCCCTGTTAGATGAAGATGGTCGTGGTCTTGAGGTTATCACGCGACCTTCATCATCAGGTTGAGGACACAGATCAGGAACTAGTGACTCCTCCTCCTCAACCTTCATTCAAGGTCACAGCTCCATCTGTTTCACCTTTAAATCGTATTAAAGTGTCATCCTGGTTCAATAAAACAAACATTATCTTGATTTAAATCCTTCTGAGTTTAAACCTCATGTGTTTAAATACTTTACAAGTAAAACGACTGTCTGCAAAGTTACTGAAATCAAAGTATTAACAGGAGAAAGTATCTAAAGTTGTGTTTCATCACTGTTAAAGTATAAAGTGTCTCGATTCAGACACTTCCATCTTACTTCTGTAGTGTGGATTTTAAATGATGAGACAGTGAAGAGAGACGGGAGAGTTTAGGGTCGGGATTCGAACCTGCGAACTGTGTGTGATCTATACAGACACTCCACTTTTTGACTGTTGTGTGAGCGCACCATCCGGGTGGTAGCAGCACGATGCCGCACTCGTCATGTGAACACACTCAGCGCTCAGAGCAGTAAGTCTGAAGAACGTGGACTGAGACTGGAGGTCGGAGGCTTCACTGTTTTAACTCCAGCAGCTGAGTCGTGTTGTTGAACTGTCGTCGTGTGACGTCACGTGACGTCGTAATGTTTAACCGGTCGTCTCTCCGTCAGCAGGCCTTCAGGAAGTTCCTGCCACTGTTCGACCGCGTGCTGGTGGAGCGTCTCACGGCCGAGACGGTGACTAAAGGAGGAATCATGATCCCAGAGAAGAGTCAGGGCAAAGTGCTGCAGGCCACCGTGGTGGCGGTCGGACCCGGCGCCCTCAACCAGGTGACGCACACGGAAACAGAATAATCTGTCAATCAATAATCTAATAATCTGAGAGAAGATTCAGAGATTTAATGAAAATGTGAATCTCATGTCTCGTTACACATTAAACTGAATGTGATTTATTATTGATGATCCGTGTGTTTGTAAAATGACAGATCTGATCAATAATCCAGATTATTGATCGTCTCCGTGTTTCTTCCAGAAAGGCGACATTCAGCCGCTCAGCGTGAAGGTCGGAGAGAAAGTCCTGCTGCCGGAGTACGGAGGAACTAAGGTGGTTCTGGACGATAAGGTGACGATGTTTCCTCTTTGATCTGTTTCTTCTTTTGTGGTTCGATCCTCCGGGTGTTGACCTGCGTCCTCTGTCCTCCAGGACTACTTCCTGTTCAGAGACGCTGACATCCTGGGGAAATACGTGGAGTGACGGCGTCGCCTTGTGTCCCGACAGAAGATCCTGTCCAGTCGCATGTCACCTCTTTTCTTTGTTTTTCTATTTTGCTTCAATTGTAAATAATTCTCATCATGTTTTGTTACAATAATAAAGGACAAGTGTCGATCACAGCGTCGCCTTTGAGGTTTAATCTGAGTCTGAGTTTATTCTGAGTTTTAATCTGAGTCTGAGGTTTAATCTGAGTCTACAGATTAATTACGTTTATTCCCACACATCAGTGTGACCTCTGTGTTAAAGACATGTGGGAGACGTCTGAGCGTCATGTTGTGAACAACCTGCAGCCAATCAGAGAGCAGCGCTGGGATTACCATCAGGTGACATCATCAGTCTGATTCACGTCAGATTAACAACCTGCAGGTGACGGTGACGTAGACTAGAGACTGAAGTCGTGTGATTTACCGACTTTATTGTGTTACTGAAACAAATGAAATGAACCTGCTGACAAACGACTGATCAGAGTTTAAATTGATCAGGATTTAAATTGATCAGGGTTTAAATTGATCAGGATTTAAATTGATCAGAGTTTAAATTGATCAGGGTTCAGTTCAAACATCGCTGTGGTTTCATTTTCTTCCCAGTTCAGTGTCTAACTGTCTCCGTCTCAAACTGGACATTTTCTCTCCAGTTGTTTGTTTTCATCAGTTTGTTTCCTCCAGAACATTTTGTATCTTTGTCGTCTTGTTTTGTGTCTTTTAGAGTTCAGTTCATTGTATTTGTAGTTTCTATAATTTATGTCTCATTAATGTTAAATTAATAAACGTCTCATTTAATCTGAGTCGGTTTGTGTCTTTGGTTCTTGTATCTTTGTAGCTTGTGTCTGTCTCTTTGTGTCTGTCGAGGGTTCGTACTCGTCATGTTCAGTTTGTTATCAGATGAATTTCACCTCAGAACGTTTGTGTCTTTATATTTATTCTCTAGTTACGTTTGTTTTGTTTCCATGTGATTAAAGTCACATTAACAGTACTTTATCTTCTTTTGTTTCATCTCTGCAGCTGTTTGTTTATTGTTTACTGTTACTGTTTGTTTGTGTTTGGATTCAGTTTTCACATCTTTGTGACAAATTAATTTCATTTTCTTTTCTATTATTTGTCTTTGTAGTTCTGTGTCTGAGTCTTTGTAGTTCTGTGTCTGAGTCTTTGTAGTTCTGTGTCTGAGTCTTTGTAGTTCTGTGTCTGAGTCTTTGTAGTTCTGTGTCTCCGTCAGTTTGATAACCTTAACCCTTTGTGATCAACGTCTATTTGCAGTCAGTTTCTATCTCTTTGTAGCCTGTTGATGTATCTTTGTGTATCTTTGTAGTTGTGTAGTGAGTCTTTGTAGTTTTCTGTGGCCGCTACAGATCAGTGTTAATGGAGATGTTGTAGTAAAGCATCAGTGTTTCAGTTCTGTAGTTTATTAAACTCTGGGACTTTAATCAGAGTTAAACTTTAAATCTGAGTCTGAGTCTGAGTCGCCCGCCGCCCCGCCGCCCCGCCGCCCCGCCGCCCCGCCGCCCCGCCGCCCCGCCGCCCCGCCGCCCCGCCGCCCCGCCGCCCCGCCGCCCCGCCGCCCCGCCGCTCCGCCGCTTCAACCCCGCGGCAGCCGAACATCCGGGTATTCTGTCGAGATGGTCATGGCGGAGGGTACTGCAGTTCTCAGGAGGAATCGGCCTGGAACCAAGGCTAAGGTCTGTTTCTACCCCCGGGGCAGTTTACCGGGACCGGGACCGACCCCTCCGGACCCCGGGGACACGGTCCTACCGGATCCGAGACGGTTTTACTGCGCGTGTTTCCGTCGTGAACCGGGTGATAGACGGTGAAATGGGTCAGGCCTGCAGCTAGCTTAGCCACCGTTAGCATTAGCACCTAGTTCCTGGAGCTGCTGTTAAACTCTGGGCGTGTTTTCTTCTCCTGTGGGAGAAACTTGTTTTTTCTACAAAACTTTAACACATTTAAACCTAAATGTTGTGAATATTAACGACCAGTCAACTCGGTAGCGTCCCAGTGTTTTAGCCGTTAGCTCGTTAGCTCCTCAGTCGCATCTCGGTTGTCGAAGCAGCGGACGTTAAATTTACCGTTTTTATCTGATTAAAGATTAAACATGTTAGTTGTCGTTGTTGATAATGAACTCGGTCATCTCCGGTAAACGTCCCGTCGTTACCGGTCAGTTGACCAGGTTAACTCGGCTCGTGTTTGTTCTGGTTTATGTTGTGAAACGTTTAATGTTAAAGTTAAACTCTGATCACCAGGTTTGATCTGGATTATTGATCAATATGTGTGATTGTATGTGGTCCGGACCGCAGATCACTTTATATAAATATAATTACACCGATAATAAAACTGTAATAAAACTATTAAATAACTGATATAATGTAACAGGTCTGATGTTGAACCTGTAGTTGATCATCGGTCTCTGGGTTGATGTGATCCAGGTCTGACAGGTCTAGGTGTGGTCCTTCACTGTGGACTGACCCGGTCTGATGTGGTTCTGGACTGAGGAGTAAAACCACATCCACAAACAAATCAAATGTTTCAGTGTTTGATTCAGCCTGGATGTTTTTACTGTGACGTCAGATCAGTGTCACATCATTGATGTGTTGATCATTGATCATTGATGTGTTGATTATTGATCATTAATGTTAATTGTTGGTTCATTAATGTTTATCACGTGTCGGTTGTTTCATCTTTTAAAACCGTCACTGAGACTAATTTCATCTCCAGGATTTCTACAACTGGCCTGATGAGTCATTCGAGGAGATGGACAGTACGCTGGCTGTTCAACAGGTGTGTGTGTGTGTGTGTGTGTGTAGAAATGCATGCTGGGACATGAAGTGACAAACATCTGTAACATCAACAGACTGATGTTTAGTAAAATATATAAAATATAAAGTTGTGTTTCTATAGATTAATTGATATAAACCAGATTTATTTTATATTTAAGACTCTCAGACACTTTAAGATTAACACAGAAAACAGACGTGATTTAAATCACTGACCGATGTTTAAACATGTCAGCGTTTGGTTCAGTCATGTGACTGAATGTGTTGTTGTGTTTGTTTTATTGTGTTTTAACGTGTTTTAACACATTTTAACGTGTGTTTTAACGTGTGTTTTAACGTGTGTTTTAACGTGTGTTTTAACGTGTGTTTTAACGTGTGTTTTAACATGTCTTTTAACGTGTCTTTTAACGTGTGTTTTAACATGTCTTTTAACGTGTCTTTTAACGTGTGTTTTAACGTGCTTGTTAACGTGTTTTCCTGTGTTTTAACGTGTGTTTTAACGTGTCTTTTAACATGTCTTTTAACGTGTCTTTTAACGTGTCTTTTAACGTGTGTTTTAACGTGCTTGTTAACGTGTTTTCCTGTGTTTTAACATGTGTTTTAACGTGTCTTTTAACGTGTCTTTTAACGTGTCCTTTAACGTGCTTGTTAACGTGTTTTCCTGTGTTTGAACGTGGTTCCAGTACATTCAGCAGAACATCAGATCAGACTGCTCCAACATTGATAAAATCCTGGAGCCTCCTGAGGGTCAGGACGAGGGGGTGTGGAAGTACGAACACCTCAGGTACATTTTAATAAATCTGACAATAATATAAAATGATAAATGACCAGTGACAAACAGACCATGATGAAGATTAATCAGTGAAAGCTTCATCACACGTTGATGGTTTTGATCATGTGACAGAATCAATAACATGTTGTGTTTACAGGCAGTTCTGTCTGGAGCTGAATGGACTCGCTGTGAAACTGCAGGTAAATAACTTTATTATGAATAATCAGAACCAGAGACGATGTTGTTCAGTCTGTGACGACGTCGGGGTGTGAATCACACGTGTAACATGTAACATGTATGTTCATCACGTGTCCACAGAGCGAGTGTCATCCAGACACTTGTACCCAGATGACGGCTACAGAGCAGTGGATCTTTTTATGTGCTGCTCACAAGACGCCCAAAGAGGTGACGCACACAACAGACACACACTGATACACAACAGTTACACACATACATACACTGATACACACTGATACACACTTGAGTTAAGACACAGTCTGACATTTACTCTGTCTCTACTGAGTCTCTACTCGTCTTTACTCGTCGCTCTGTCTTCTCCTCAGTGTCCTGCCATCGACTACACCAGGCACACGCTGGACGGAGCTGCCTGTCTTCTCAATAGCAACAAATACTTCCCCAGCAGGTCAGTGTCTGTAGACTGACCTCAGATCAGTGTGAGCGTGTCTGTTAATCGTGTGATCAGGATCGATGATTATTAACCATTAAACGGTCCGTGTTTCAGGGTGAGCATCAAGGAGTCGTCAGTGGCCAAGCTGGGCTCCGTGTGTCGTCGTATCTATAGGATATTCTCTCACGCCTACTTCCACCACCGCCAGATATTTGACAAGTACGAGGTGAGATTCACCACGGAGATGTAAATGTTACGGGGCTTTTATTGTGAAGGGGAAGCGTTGGGTTGGTGTTCAGTTGATGTGATGAATCAGTCAGTTACAGTTGAGTCCTCTATATCATCAGGATGAGTTTCACATATCACTTGGTTTCTTTTATAAAATGTTTTTTATCCCTGTTTTTATTCATAACGTAACTGTGTCCTTGAGTGACCTAAAAGGTGCTTTACAAATGAAATGTGTTATTTATTATTATTAATAAATCAACTACACAACGACATGTTGGACAATAATAAACAGAGAGATCAGCAGGTTCAACAGTAGTTACAGTCGTCATAGTTACTAGTGGTTGTCATTTTTATAGTCATATCACATGTGACAACTGACATGTATGCAACACGTGACAACTGACATGTATGTAACACGTGACAACTGACATGTATGTAACACGTGACAACTGACATGTATGTAACATGTGACAACTGACATGTATGTAACACGTGACAACTGACATGTATGCAACACGTGACAACTGACATGTATGCAACACGTGACAACTGACATGTATGTAACACGTGTGCCGTCCGTCTCCAGAACGAGACGTTCCTGTGTCACCGCTTCACTCGTTTTGTGATGAAGTACAACCTGATGTCCAAGGACAACCTGATCGTCCCGATCCTGGAGGAGGAGGTCCAGAACACGTCGTCGGCCGGAGAGAGCGAGGCCTGAACCCACACACACTCCTATATAAATATATATGCGTACACACACACACACACACACTCACACACACACACACACACTACAGTGTATTGAGGCTCCCGTCTGTGACACTGTCCACGTCCTTCGTCCTGTTCGTCTCACTGAAGTGATGAAGATGATGATGATGATGATGAAGCAGAGTTGGAGCTGAAGGACGAGACCATAATTTCTGTTTCCACCCTCTGACCCCTGACCTCTGACCTCTAACCCTCACCCATGTTACATGTAATGAACATATTTTTCTTTCAGCAGCTGGATTCAGATAAACAGATAAACCCTGTAACCATGGCAACTGGCATAATTAACAGGGGCACACTGACCCCCCCGTCCCACCATGTCCTGTATATACCCCCACCCTCCCACCCCCCACCTTTATCTCTCTTTATTAAGATGCTTCACTTCCTGTTGTGCTTCACTCTGTTTCTTTCCTTGGGTGGTGGTGGTGCACACACACACACACACACACACACACACACACACACACACACACACACACACACACACTCACTCTCTCTCACACACACACACACACACAAACCCAACCCCCCAACACACACACACTCTGACCCAGCTCTAACCCTCCTCCTCCTTCATTAAGTTATTTTGTGGGACAAAGTCTCGTCAGTCCAACCCACTATTATTTTTTTTAAATGAACTAAAACAATTTTGTTACTGTCGACATTTTCATGATGTCTGTTAATAAAAAAGACGTATTATTCACACGACTGTTTGACGATTTAATGTTAACTATAAAGAACAAAAACATTTGCATTAATAAAGGAAACAAACATTAATACTGAAGTCATGATGATTGAAAATGAACAAACATCAGGTTTAATGGTCAAATATTTTGGTCTTGATTCTAAACTGTCATATTCTTTACTACAAAACATTATTACAACTGATATTTACAACAAACTGGTCCCTTTTAAAGACAGATTGAATCATCTTACACCAGGAAACATGAAGTTTAACTTTAGATGAGTTCACATTAAAATGTTTTTAATTCATTTATGAGAAATAAGTGTCAGGGAATTAACTGAAATCAAATGTTTCAGACTTTTATTTTGAAAAGATTTTATAGTCGCATAAAAAAGTTTCTGTTCAAACATGTTTCAGTAAAATGAAGTCGATCATCAAAAAGATTCACTGATAAAATATTAACAGTTGATGTTTCTGTTCAAATTTAATCATGATTTATACTGAAACTGCTTTAAAAACATTTTCACTGAGTCAAAGTTAATTAACACACCGATCGATCAATTGTTGATCGATTAACTGGCAGTGATAGAAACTGATCGACAGGTGGTTTAAACGTGTCGCTGTGTTTCACTCTGTGGCCACAAGGAGGCGACAGATGATGGGAAACTGGTTTAAAACCAACGACGTGATTCATGTTGAAACATGTTGATCAGAAACGTCACAGATCACACCAACTGATTATTGATCAACATCTGTTAATCTGTGTTTGTACCATCGACAACATGAACGTCACAAACTGATCAATAGTAACCCACTCAGACGTAGACCAGACTCTGGTCCAGACTCTGGACCAGAGACTTGACCAGAGACTGGACCAGAGACTGGACCAGAGACTGGACCAGAGACTGGACCAGAGTCTGGACCAGAGACTGGACCAGAGACTGGACCAGAGACTGGACCAGAGTCTGGACCAGAGACTGGACCAGAGACTGGACCAGAGTCTGGACCAGAGTCTGGACCCGTCGTGTTAAATCCTCCGAGGCGTCGTTGTTGTACCGATGATTGATGAACTCTGTCCAGGAAACTGTTCAATTGTCCTGAGACGTAAAAATAAACGTTTCAAAAAGTGAAACTGAAGAAAGAAGGTGAAGATTTTCACCGACTCAGCTCCAGTTAGTGTTTTACACCAACGACTAAAACTAAACTGGTTATGGCTTCGTTAAAACAAAGTGCAGACGTCTTCTACATTAAATGAAAACATGATGGTTTGGGTCTTTCTCCTCGTTAATCCATCATTGAATCCGCCTACATGCAGGTGACCTCGGCCTTCCCCTCCTCCTGCTCGAAGCCTCCGTCCTCCAGGTGAGACAGAGCGCTCGGATACCCGCCGCCGAACACCGGGAAGCCCCCGATGCCTCCGGAGGTGGGCGGCGCCTCCTCTGAGGGGGCGGGGCCTCCGACCACACGACTCACGGAGCGATTGGATACGTCGCTGGGCGAGGACGCCGTCTGAGGACGGAGACATGAAGACGTAGATTATTTGATTGATCACGTGACTGTTTCTTTGATCTGTGATTGATCACGTGACTGTTTCTTTGATCTGTGATTGATCATGTGACCTGCGTCCGTGGAGTCCCCATCGTCCCCGTGGTTCCCGCCGTCTGTCCTCTGACCGGCCGCTGTAGAAACACCACCTGCTTCGTGGCCAAGTTCCCGTCACTGCACAGACACGTCGACGCCGTCAGAGTCATGATGTCATCACGTGACGTGGCAGTTATTTTATAATCAGGTGACTCACCTGTCGTGGCGGATGATGGGCGTCGGCAGGACGCAGGTGAGCAGCCAACCGAACTCAGCCAGAGTGTGGAGCAGCGGACCGTAGTCTGACTTCACGTTGGAGCCCTGGACACCAACGAACACGAAGAAGAAAAGAGTCAAACGGGAAACGTTTCTACGACGACTGTTGTAGAAAAATCAAACTAGAATCATCTCGGACAGAAAGATGTAAATATTCTTTAACATCAGCGTGTCGGCCATGTTTGATGTCGTCTGAGAACCACGTCGTGTGACACGACGACAAGATGTTTCAAACTCTTTCCATCAACTGTTTTAACTGTTATTGTAAGTTTTTAATGAGAACTCTTCCTCCATGAGACGTGTCACATGACCGGTCACATGACCGGTCACAGGACTGACCTCGATCACGGTCCACTGCTCCACCACGATGGTGTCGTTGGCCGGAGGAGACGTGTTTTTCTCCTCGTACACGAACAAACCTTCGAGTGACCGAGGAACCGGTTCACCTGAAACACAAACACAGATCGTCATGGTAACGAACTGCCACAATGTCATCATTAACACAGATCGTCACGGTAACAGACCGCCATCATTCTGAGTCTGTAGAGACGGAGGAGTCGGTGAGTTGATACTGACCCAGATATTAGAACCAGGTCAGAGTCGTGTTGCTGAGCAGACGAGTCAGAGACGAGTCAGAGACGAGTCAGAGACGAGGCAGAGACGAGGCAGAGACGAGGCAGAGACGAGGCAGAGACGAGTCAGAGACGAGGCAGAGACGAGTCAGAGACGAGGCAGAGACGAGTCAGAGACGAGGCAGAGACGAGGCAGAGACGAGGCAGAGACGAGGCAGAGACGAGGCAGAGACGGATCAGACCAGCAGATTCATAACCAGGACGAACTGAAACCATCAGCGACTTTATCAAATCAAATCCAGTTCACTTCAGATCTGTCAGATTTTAATGAGTGTGACTGCTGGTTGTCGATCCACCAGGGGGCGCCACCTCTCCACTGAGACCAACAACCCTCCTCTGTCTCTGACCTACATACGTGTGTTCACCAGATGAAACATGCTACAGCCCCGCCCCCTCGCCGCCGCCTGTAACAGGTCAAACCTGAGAGGACGAAGACGAAGGACGAGTTTTAAGACGACGTGATGTCTGATGTTTAAACAGTTTTAACAGAGAAACAGACGTTAGTGAAGAGTCTGTTTTAAAAATGAACTATTGAACCAGATCAACAAACATCAGGAGGTCGATACCAACAAACTGTTAATTAACCGATTCATCGAGTAAATTCTTTATCAGTTAACCTGGATACAACCTGGAACCTGGATAAATAAAATGTCTATAAATATCTATGGTCCGTCCCAGATGGTTAGTTAACTAAACCAGTTAAACTAGTTAACTCATCTACCGTGTCCCAGTCGTCACCAGTCTCTAACTGGTCGTCTCCTCCAGGTGGAGACTCGTCTGTCTCAGTTCAACCAATCAGCTTCTTCTCCTGAGACGTGAAGCTACAACGGTTGGATCCTTAACAGTCCAACATATCCCATGATTCATTGCAGCAGCAGGTGACGTTGTGATGTGGACATGGAGTTAAAGATAAAGGTCACGTGACCTCAGTTGTTGTTGTTGTATAGTATATAATATAAATGTCAACAGGAAGTTGTCTGACGTCGACTGGTTCCTCTGTTCCTCAACTCAGATGAAACATTTAAACATCAAAACATCATGATTTTACTTCTTAGATGTGAAAAGTTCAAACGTCATCATAAAGTTGTGAATCTGAGAAATGGAGCAGACTAAAAACCAATGTTGTAAAGATGATTTTTGTAAGAGGTCAGAGACACTGAAACACGTCTGCCACCAGCAGTGACACCGTCTGGTCACGTGATCAACTCCTCGTCATCATCTGGGATTTATTTTGTCTCGGAGGTCACACACAGGAACAGGAAGTGAGGTCTCCGCGGTCGGGAAGACGCCAGATATAGACACAGTGGAAAGAGACGCCAAAACAGGAAGTGTGTGTGTGTGTGTGTGTCATCTCTGACCTCTGGGTGTGTCCCAGTAGACGAAGGAGTCCACCAGCGACCAGCCACGGCGATAGTAGGCAGCGGTCAGCTCCAGCCAATCAGCTTCCAGAGCACTGACCACATGACCCTTCCTGGAAACACGCATGGACAGCGCCCCCTGGTGGTACTGACACGACAGAGAGTCTAGCGGAGCACAGCCTGGAGGCCAGGAGTGGAAGAAGACCAACAACCTGAGGTCTGGAGGAGGAAGTAGCGTTAGCATTAGCATTAGCCGTGTTCTGTAACAGAAACATCAGAGCGTCAGCAGCGTCTCACCTGGACTGTAGGTCGTCTCCTCGGGTTCTCTGTCTCCCGGCGGCGTCCGTGGCGGTGAACATGGCGGTGAACGTGGCGGCGAGCGGCAGCTCCTCTTCGGGCTGTGAACTCGACCGTTACTGAGGCCGCTGACCTGCTGCAGCACGGAGCCCACGAACCGGACGCCGCCGCGGGCGCTGCTGTTCACCTGTAACAACAGGAGTCGTTAGCCCCGCCCCCTGATGGCTGCAGTATGATAAGCCCCGCCCCATCGTGTAACACTAAGCCCCGCCCCCTCAGGTCCTGGTACTCACCCTGTCGATCAGTGCCCGCACCGTGTCTCCCGTCAGAGCGTCTCCTGGCAGCGGCCACTCCTCCACCCGCAGCGTCGGGACACTGGGACACATGGACGCCGTGTGTCTGCTGGCAACAGTGACATCATCACTCAGCTTTAATCTCATTGGCTGAGAGACTCCTGACTCCTGTTGTCAGGCAGTTTCCAGCCTACAGAAACCCTCGTAGCCCCTCTTATCAGTCGTTCTACATTAAATATTCAGCTTCATTCATCTTTGATCATTTACAGATGGTGACATCATCACTCATCGTCTGAGGGGTGAACAGACGGGCGGAGTCAGCGTCCAGGGGTGGAGTCATGGGGAGGGTCAGAGGGTCCTAGGCAGAGTCAGAGGGTTGTGGGGGCGGGGCCCACCTACCTGTGTCGGGGGCGGGCCAGCACGGCGCGGTACAACAGGCTGAAGGGCAGCGAGCGGCTGCGTCCCAGCGACAGGATGATGGGATGGAGGGCGGCGAGGACGAAGCCCTGAGTGTAATATGACTGTAACGCCTGAGGAAGCTCCGACAGAGACGACACGTACTGGACCGTAGGACGACTTCCTGTTGGACACAACGCAGTCACATCAACACTCTCGGCCCACAATGCACCTGGGTCCTCAGTGGGTACGACAACAGTCGGATCAGATTCAATTCAACAACTTGAAACAAAAAGAATAAAATGTAATAATTAAAGTAATAATTAAATAAAGTAATTCATTGTTTGATTCTGTAAAACGTGAAGACATTTCTCATCAACACGTTTCCCCCTGATGAACTTCAACTAACATTAACATCCAATAATGATATTAATTATGTTTTATAATAATATTAAATCTAATACTACAAAACTGAGACACTTTAACTCTTTAACTTAACTGCATCATCAAAATGTTACCGACCAATCAGAATGAAGCAGCAGAATCAGCTGATCAGAATTCACAGACATTTCTGTTACATGTTATATTATATTATATTATATTATATTATATTATATTATATTATATTATATTATATTATATTATATTATATTATATTATATTATATTATATTATATTATATTATATTATATTATAAATGTGATTGTTTCTCAGTGTCTCAAATCTTGTTTCTGTTTTTTCTTGGAACTGAAAAAAAAAATCCTTGTGACATCAGCTTCAACTTCCTGTGTTCACAAAGAGGCTGTTCACACACACACACACACACACACACACACACACACACACACACACACACACACACACACACACACACACACAGCCATTTAAAAAACATTTCACACACTGAAGCAGCAAGATTAAGTGTGTGTCTCAGTGTATATGTGTGTGTGTGTGCTACATTCCTGTGTACAACCCCCCACATTCCCAGAGGTTTGTTGGTTTGTTGCCACAGTTGAACCTCAATGAGTCTGGTCTATTATGAGACCAAAGAGCCTCAATGAGACCAGTTAACTGGGGGCCGGGAGGCAGTCAGCAGAGGGGGCAGTCAGCAGAGGGGGCAGTCAGCAGAGGGGGCAGTCAGCAGAGGGGGCAGTCAGCAGAGGGGGCAGTCAGCAGTCGTTCCCGTGGTTCTGTGTAGACCACGGACCTCAGACCTCAGACCTCTGAGGTCTGAAGTGAATTTAGATGTAGCTCAGCGTCGATGCCTCACTGAGCAGCGTCTGTTTACCCAGAATCCTTCACTGTCAGGGTCAGACAAACATGAGGGCGATGTCAGACATGTCTGCGCTTTGTTTCTATTTCTTCTTCGTTGTCTTCATTGTCTTTGTGATTCTGGTCATTTTAAGTCGTCTTCTTCGTTGGTGTGAACTGAAACGTCTCTGTTTTCTGAGCAAACTTCTTCTGTCACATCTAGAAAAAACACTTCCTGTCTAGTTGAGCCTGGACCAGTGACACTAAGGACCACGAGTTAATGGCTCCACCTCCAACCACAGCTTTTGTTTCAGACTTTCCTCCTCCTCCTCCTCCACCCTGCTGCCACTCGCCCCATCAGGAGGCACACTGAGGCCTCTGTTCAGAGCTGTGGGAGAGAGAGAGGAGGAGGAAGGCAGGGCCAGTAAACAGGGTAAAAGAGGGTAAAAGAGGAGGAGGGTCCAGACGTGGCAGAGGAAGAGGAGGGGGCGAGTGTTGGGTTCAAAAGGAGCCAAGTAACTGAGAGGCTACAGAGCTGAGAGGAGGAGGAGGAGGAGGGTTTCCACCAAACAAGATGGATTTTATGAGGGTGGAAAAGAAGGTGTGAAAAGGAGGAAGCTGCTCTGCAACAAGAAGAGAAGAAAACGAGGAGAAAAAAGTTTAACAACGTGAAATGTTTCTCATCAGTCAGAAACAGACGCTTCAAAAATAACATTTAACAACGACAAAGAAAGAAAACCAAAGTCTGATGAGACCTGATCCGACCTGAATGCAGGTTTCAGACGTCTCCACTTCCTGCATTAATCTTTTCAGATTAAAAGTCTTCCACAGAGCTGTATGACGGCGGTTTTGTTGTTTTCACGTTGGACTGAACCTGAAACTATCACAGTAAATGAAACGATCAAATGTTGACAGTAATGTGATTATAGAAAGTATTAATCAACGTTAATCAGCCACAGATCAGTCGTTGTGACTGAACCAACATTAAATCTCTTCTAAAGTTAATCTGAAAAACACTGACTTTAATCTGAAATAATCCACACATCCATTAGATTTACAGATTAAATAGAGATTACAGGAATGACTCTCCTCTCTGGGCTGATGTGAACGTACGACTGTAACGACAAGAGCAGGTTAGGAGCCACACGTTTTATTCTTCAACCAGCAGACACTTCATCTCCACATCCTCTGGTTCATCCTCTGGTTCATCATCTGGTTCATCCTCTGGTTCATCCTCTGGTTCATCCTCTGGTTCATCCTCTGGTTCATCATCTGGTTCATCCTCTGGTTCATCCTCTGGTTCATCCTCTGGTTCATCCTCTGGTTCATCCTCTGGTTCATCCTCTGGTTCATCATCTGGTTCATCCTCTGGTTCATCATCTGGTTCATCCTCTGGTTCATCCTCTGGTTCATCCTCTGGTTCATCCTCTGGTTCATCATCTGGTTCATCCTCTGGTTCATCATCTGGTTCATCCTCTGGTTCATCATCTGGTTCATCCTCTGGTTCATCCTCTGGTTCATCATCTGGTTCATCCTCTGGTTCATCCTCTGGTTCATCCTCTGGTTCATCATCTGGTTCATCCTCTGGTTCATCATCTGGTTCATCATCTGGTTCATCCTCTGGTTCATCCTCTGGTTCATCCTCTGGTTCATCATCTGGTTCATCATCTGGTTCATCCTCTGGTCCTGACCCAAGTTCACCAACTGAAAATAACCCACAGGATGTTTTTCCTGTGAAGACGCCTTCGACCCTCAGGCTGTAAAACATTTGCCAAAACAAACACAGGATTTTCTTGTTCTTCCAAAAACCTGCGATTTCTCTTTTAAAACAGCATGATGTCCAAACTGAGTCACAGAGGACGGACGACTACAACGAGGACAAAGTGTTGAGTTAATAGAGAAACGACGAGTTGAAGAAGTTCACATATAAATGAAGTCAAGATGTCAGAGACAAGAGATGATCAATAAAGATCCTTTTAAAACTCTTACAGTATATAAACAATATAGAGCTCGCCAGACCACCTGATCAACACACAAAGCATTATGGGTAGAAATGGCCAACGAACCACAGCCTCGTATACCCGGTCATCGAGCTACGATCAAACGATCAAAACATGAACAAATGATAAAACGGAGGCCGGTGGAAAGGCAATGTTGTAGATGTTCACCACGTTCAACAAACACTCACAACTCGACACAACAACATCCTGTTTCAAGACAAACACGTCACGAACAGATAAAATGAACCGTAACGATCTGGACCCACGTTCTGACTCCTGAGATCAATAAATCAATCATCTGATTCATCACAGCAAAGATTCAATATCACTTGTTTCATCCGTATTTCTATCATGTTATAGTGATATAACAGCAGCGTAGCTCTGGTCTGTTGTGGTCGTTGTCATCATTGTTGTTGTTGTGGTCGTTGTTGTCATCATTGTTGTTGTTGTGGTTGTTGTTGTCATTGTTGTGGTCGTGTGTTATGTGAGTTATCACTCTACAGTCAGCGTCTGCAGTGGTGACTGACATGTTACATTAATGATGATTCAGTGTTTTTCTTCCACGTTTGAAAACAAAAGCAGTTGAATCTTTGTTTCTCTGTTTCCAACGTCGACGGTGAGAACATCTTAGTTTCCTGTGAGTCGGAGGAAATAAGGCTTTGACTTGAAGCGACGCTGCTGAAACACGGAGAACGCTTGTTTCTGTCAGTGACTGAACAGGAGATGAACAGTTCAGTGTGCGACCGTCTCCGTGTCCCAGAAACCTTTGCAGAAGAAGCGAGGTCACAGCGAATCGTCCTACATTTCATCTCTTTCACTTCATGTCTGATAAATCACAATCTGTCCTTCATGGAAATCCAATAACGTCCTTTAAACCTCGTTCAGACGGATTAACAGTGACATTACTGCAGCTGGGGATTAAATATTCTCCGTCTCCGATGATTCAACTGTTTCAGACGAGGTTTTAAACTGAGAACAGTTTCTTCCAATAAAAAAGCCAAGACTATTCATTAACAACATGTTTCACAAGATGAAAACCCGATCAAGTAGATTCACGTTTGAAACGGAAAACTGGGATCAAAGTGTCAAAGTTTCTCCAACGAATGAAAACCGAACGATGTGAAACATGAACTAGTTTCAGTCTGAAGACGTTTTATAGATGAGTTTCATCTTTAGTAGTGACCAGTAACTATGGTCCACAACGATAATGACTGACCACAACACCAACAACTGCCTGTGTTTAGGACTGATCAGAACCAGTCTGATCAGAACCAGTCTGACCAGAACCAGTCTGATCAGGACCAGTCTGACCAGAACCAGTCTGATCAGGACCAGTCTGATCAGGACCAGTCTGATCAGATCCAGTCTGATCAGATCCAGTCTGACCAGAACCAGTCTGATCAGAGCCAGTCTGACCAGAACCAGTCTGATCAGGACCAGTCTGATCAGAACCAGTCTGATCAGAACCAGTCTGACCAGAAGCAGCAGACAAACATCAGTTGTGCAGCTGTGAACCAGATGTGAACAGGTGTTAACAGGAATGTACCGACAGATGTTAAAGCTCGAAACGTCGTCTTCCTCACACATTCCTCCTTCAACAAACATCTTTCACGTTTATTGATCTTGTAGATTATGTTAATGAACATTTATGCTCAAAGGCACAAAACCGGATCCACGACACGTGAACGAGTCGATGAAGGAAGTGACTCTGAGCTACAAGGATCCACATCAACAGCTCCTCAAACATCAGGCTGTGCTGCTTTTCTACTTGATACCTTTTTAGTTTCAGACCAGTCGTTCAGTAGTGATCAGTGACTTCATCAATGACTGGAGAGGATCTGTCTCTTCAAGTAGAAGAGCTGAAGGTTTTCTGGGTCTCAACCAGTCGTCTACGTCACTTTAAGGTGGAGAAGGAGAGAAACAGTGAGAAGATGTGTCTTTTATCCTCTGAGCTGCCGGTGCTGGTGATGACGCCAGAGTTCAGGCTCCATCAGCTCTGATCTGACTGGTCACACTCAGGTCTCAGAGCTACGACACCGAGATCGTTCATCTACAACCACATGTGGAGGAGAGGAAACATCTGGTTGGAGAACATCACATCTGTGTCCTCATAGTCCTGACAACATCAGTCTGAGTCTCTCCATCTCCATCAAACTGCTCCACTTTAACTCCATCTTCTTCCTCTGCAGCTACATGATAAAGCGTCGATGTTGGTTGTTTCACACTTCGTCACATTCACACGTCATCGGCTGCTTTTTATCGCCTGTTAATTAAACAGTTTGACTGAGTTTTTCTTGTCTCGTCAGAGCTGATATCTTCCTTTTTCTGTGTCTGACAGTGAAACTGAGCTGAGCACCTGGAGAGATTCAGGCTGAATCACATTCATCAGCTGTTTGGGGCTTTCATCTTTTATTTGGCAAAGACAGAGACAATAGCTTCACCACCGTCACATTAACTGAGGTGATTAACTCGTATCTACGGCCTCTCAGGAGACGGAGTAAAGAGACGACTGGTTTATTTATCTGTGACGATCGTTGAGAGAAAAACATTTTCACACGTTTCCAGAAAAATCACAGAAATGTGAGACGATGGAAACTTCCTGCGACTTCACTGCCGACCGACGACGATGAAGATGATGATGAAGATGTGGTCGTCTGTGGTGAAACTTTGGCTCCAGAAATAATTTCCACAAACAGCTGGATGTGGGAAACTAAATTTATACCTGAGACGGGTTTCCCAGCAGCCACTGCAACAGGAAGTGATGTAACGGGTCTGTAATGACTGGAAACCACACACACACACACTCACACACACAGTCACTTACACACACACACACACACACAGTGTGTATTTACAAGCCTCGAGCCTCCTGCTGACGACAGACTCAGAGAAATGTGACTCATAAAAACCAGATTGTTTAACGATGAGTTTCCATCATAACAAACAGGAAGTAGATTTGCAACCAGTCGACCAATCACATACGAGTAAACTGATCGATTGATCGTGACGTGTGTGCTAACGTCGAGTATTTAAGGTCTGTATCAGCCGACCACCTTCATATCTGATGAGTTGATCAGACTTTTGAACCTGATCAGAGACATTTATCGACCTAGTAGGGTCAGAGATCATATTTCTCCAGTATTGGCTGCTCTTCATTGGCTTCCGGTAAAATCTAGAATAGAATTCAAAATCCTCCTGCTTGCCTATAAAACCCTTAATGATCAGGCTCCATCATATCTTAAGGAGCTTGTAGCTCCTTATTATCCTAATAGATCACTTCGATCACAAACTGCTGGTTTACTTGTGGTTCCTAGAGTCTCTAAGACCAGAATGGGAGGTAGAGTCTTCAGTTATCAGGCTCCTCTCTTATGGAACCAGCTCCCAGCTTGGGTCCGGGAGGCAGACACCGTTTCTACCTTTAAGGTTAGACTAAAAACTTTCCTTTATGATAAAGCCTATAGTTAAGTATGGTCCAGGCAGGACACGGGCCTGCCTGAACCATCCTTTAGTTAAGCTGCTATAGGATTAGACTGCTGGGGGACTCTGACAATACACTGCTCCTCTCTGTCCCTCACTCCTCACGTCTCTTTCCCTCCCTCACACTTCATGTCCTGATATTTATATTTAAATATTACATATTTTTAACATCATCTGCTCTCTCTCTCAGTTGTGTCTCCTCCTACCTCTTTCTCTTTTACAGGAAGTTTTGACTCCAGAGCTGTTGGACTCCAATTCTTTGACGACATCATCACTTTCATCTTCATCATTATTATTATTATTATTATTGTAATACTAATTGTAATGATAATTTTACTTTAACAACTACTTGTAACCATCTACTCTCTACTGTCTCTTTCTGGTCTCCCACCTTTCTTCCTCCCCCCTCCCTCGTCCTCCTCACTCTTTTTCCTCTGTCTCTTCTCTTTTCACTGTTTTCATTTCACTCCAACCGGTCGAGGCAGATGACGTCCACTCTGAGTCTGGTTCTGCTGGAGGTTTCTTCCTGTTAAAAGGGAGTTTTTCCTCCATTGTTGCCAAGCGCTTGCTCATTGTGGAAATGTTGGGTTTCTCTATGTAAAGTGCCTTGAGATAAATGTTTTTATGACCTGGCGCTATATAAATAAAATAAATTGAATTGAATTGACCTGGTTAACAGACCTGATCATGGAGCAGTTATTGATCATCGGCTCCGATCAGATACTGAGATCAGATCAGGTCCTGATTCAGACCTTCAGGAAGTTCCTAACCACGACTCACGTCACTTCCTGTTTGTCAAAGATTCAAACGAACAAATAAACACGAGGATGAAGTGTGGTTCTTCAAGAGAAACAATTGATCAGTGATCATTAACGTGATCGCTGATTATTTCATTGAGTGTTTAATGAAGCTTTACGTCTGGTGATCAGAAGACAACAAAGTTGTCAACAAACACGACGGTTCATCGCCGCCTTTAACAGTTTAATCTCCTGACAAATTAACTTTGATGAAACTGACTCAACCACCTGCGTCTAAACCAGCAGCTGCTGTTTCTCTTTATTTCTGTATTTTCACTGTGACTCAAACACCAGATGAGCTGTGACCCACTTCTACAAACTGACCCAGGATCAGCTAAATATAACTGAAGCTTCAGCAACAGATCAGCTGGTCAACAAACATGTAGGCGTGAGTCACAGCTTCGCTACACCTGATCAGTTTATTGATCAGTAAAATATAAAACGTCCAACATGGTTCTACGGCAGCTCGAGAAGGACAAACTTTATGATTCAAATAAACTTTAACAAACTGTTTTATCTAGAGTCACTTTCTTTCAGCATCGATCAGCTCATTGATGATTAATCGACCAGTTGCAGTTGAAGCTGGCTGATCTGACCATTGGTGCCGGTTGTGATTAATTGATCAGTTGCTCATTAATTAGATGAAACAGTGAGAATAAAACGGTATCAACTGATTAATCGATATGAACCGTCGGTACCTTCCAGGCTGAAGTCCAGCAGCACGTACTCCAACACGGTGTCGGTCTTGGTCTCCACCTGCGGCCTCTTCAGGGTGGAGTAGATCTTCCCGGGGCTGCTGTCCTCCGGGTCCTCCAGCTTCCTCAGGCCGCAGCCCATGGCCTCAGAGCGGGGTGAGGGCAGCGGAGGAGCCGCGGAGCCTCCTGGAGACTCCGACACTCAAGACTAGGAACTTTCTAACGGGACTTCTCCATCCTGCTCCCCCGCTCCTCCTCGTCCTGGTCCTCCTCCGGTCGGCGTCGGTTAATCCCCGTTAGTCCCAGTGTTTCCGGTCCGGATCGCAGTTCTCAGCCTCCGGTGGGAGTCACAGATCGAACCCGGGATCGAAGCAGCTGCTGCCGGTCACAGAGAAGCTCAGTCTGCCGAGAGGCTGCGGGTCTGCGGCGTGGAGAGGAGAGGAGGAGCCGCTGGAGGAGGTGTCCTCCTCCGAGGTCAAGGTACCGGAGGTCACCGCACATCCGGTCAGACTTTCAGAATAAAACCCGCAGTAAAAACTCACAAAACTCGTCACTCAAAGAATTTAACATAATAGTATAAATCTGATCTGATGTTGTAGTAATGATAGTTTATAATCCTGAGGTTTTATCTTTGACAGACTCGTTGTGAGATGTGACCAAGTCTAATGGTTTAAATAGATTAAATAGATTTCATCAGCTACTTTAACTCACAGGATCAGAGGTGATGATGGACGATGTGGAGGCAGTTAATTATATTGATTATATTGATTATATTGACTCTGTCTGTGGTCAGTTTGATGACTTTGTCTTCATCATGTTACCTGATCGTTTTGTCTCTTTACAGCTTTTTTTATAGAAAGACGTGAACGTGTTTTTAACACATTAATATTGAATTAATATTATTAAACATATGATAATATGACTCCTCTGGATCTGGTGATGAATATTTTATATGTTTCAACAGTTAATCAGCTAATTAACGTAGTAATAATAATAATAACATAAAATCATTTCCATTAATTAAACTGCTGTTACTTTAAATAATTAATGATTTAAATCAATTAATTAGAAATGATCTTTGACTTGTTCAGTAAAATAACATTTTCATTCATATTGGACTTTTATTTTGAAGTGAGTTGTGTGTAACATCCGATCTCGCGGCAGTAACAGCTGCTGTTTGACGTCATGAACTTTTCGGTTTTAAAAACTTCTGGAAATAAAAAGTAGCAAAATGAAACGTCCTCGTGTCAAGTTTTCACGAATTTGATTCAAAAGTTTATGATCAAAGACGAAGAAGAAGAAACTGACGATGAAACTTTAACCAAACTGAGAGGCGGGAACATCTTCATCATCTTCATCATCTTCATCATCAGAGGCACGTGTCCGCCGCCATGACTCCGTCATCTGTTTCATTCAGAGTCTGAACGACGAGTCTGTTACTTTAATATCACTTTGGTATTGATCAGATATTAGTTTCTGACAGACATCTTCATCATCCTCATCATCATCTTCATCACCCCCCCACCCCCCCAACCCCTCCCGCTTCATCTTCTTCTTCCTGGTCGTGGTCTCATGTGGTCTCATGTGGTCTAACAGACTGTTCTTCAAACTAAGACCAGATCTTACTGGAGGTGAACTTTTTCTTCTGGAAACTAGAATCAGGTTTGGTCCAAAGAGTCGACACCACATGAGTCCTCATCAGTCCTCATCAGTTCTTATGAGTCTGGAGCTGAAGACCTGACCTGAGACAAACTGATCAGTCTGATCACAGTTTAAATAATTAAAAGATCATAATAAAGTCAGATATTATCAACTGTCTGAAGAATAAAGTTTATCAGAACTGAGGCGATAACGTAACTCAAACATCTGTACGATGACGTCAAAGTCCTGGTCCAGATGGTCCAGATGGTCCAATGTTTCCTGTTGAACATTTCTGTTTCACCTCATCACCTCACTAATTTAATCACTGATTCGTTCTGTAACTTGAAGACTCGAGACTCTCTCACCTCATCTAATGAATCTGGACACGTGGCATCAAATGACGAGGTTTAGACCGACACCTGTGACCTCTGACCTCTAACATCTGACCTCTGACCTGTGACCTGTGACCTCCACTGTGTCCACCTTAGACCATTAACTCTCAGTTTAAAACCGAACAACTGTAACAACGTCTCATTAAATCAGTCGAAGACAAAATAACTAAAGTTTCTTTAGGTTGATCAAAGTTACAGACTGATGTGATGATAAACTGAATGTATATGTTGGATTATAACTTCCTGTCAGGAACAGGAAGTTATAATCCAGCGTATACGTTGGATAACTGACGTGTCTGGAAGAGGAAGTCCAACCTGAGTTCATCTCTGATTTACCGGTTAGCATGCTAACTGAAGTTAGCATTAGCATGAAGTTTAATATGTTTCTAGCCAGCAGCTGCTGATGCTAATGTTAGCTATGTAGCAGTAGCAACAACTGACGCATCACATTGAAACATTTAGAATATTGAAATATTTAAGACATTGAAACATTGAAACATTTAAAACATTGAAACATTGAAACATTTAAAACATTGAAACATTGAAACATTGAAACATTTAAAACATTGAAACATTGAAACATTGAAAGATTTAAAACATTTAAAACATTTGAATTAAACTGATTCTGGTTTCATTGTTAATTTTCTATTAAAGTTTTCTTCTGTGCATCCTGATGTATTTTGTTAAAACTGTTAAAGTCGATATTTTCTCTCTAATAAATCCGTCAGACGAACAGTTGAGTGTTTTCCTGACAGAGGAAGGAAACAGCTGCGATCGCTGGAGGAAATCCTCAGCTCATATCAGTTTATAAATACACATAGATACAGTTCATACAGCAGCACCTGCTTTAATTCATGTTGGTTTGACCACAATAATAGGAACAGCTGTGTGTTTAACCTGCAGCCTCCACAGATGATTAAATCATCACATCGTTAAGCTACAAACCACGACGGAGTTTACCTGAACCATTACGATTTAAATCAACCTCTCCTGGGTCTGATCCTTTAGTTCAACACCTGAAATTGAGACTTTACAACATGTTTAGACTCTGATCCTCTGAAGCTCTTTATTCAAACATGAACAGAGAGAAGATATGATGTGTGAATAACATGTGATGGTTTATTGTGATGGTTACTGAACTGAAGTGAACATGTTGTTACTAGTTTAAAGTCTTCAGCTTCATGAAGAACCGAGTCTGACTGAGCTCATTAGTTTGATGGTGGCGCCATCTACTGTTTGTTACTGATTTAGTTACACAGGAAACATTTTCTACTGGAACAAAAAACTTCACACAGACGTTTGAATTTCCTAGAATGCAACAGTGTAAACATCAGAGTTATTTGACCTCAGTCGTCACAGAGACTTTATAACATCGACAGGATGAAAATTAGAAACAGAGACGTCTGAAGGAGGAGGAGGAGGAAGAGGAGGAGATGTGACATCACTCTGACCTCAGAGAAACATTAGTGATGGAGGTGATGTTAGTGATGGAGGTGGTTTAATGATGGAGGTGGTGTTAGTGAAGGAGGTGGTGTTAGTGATGGAGGTGGTTTAATGATGGAGGTGGTTTTAGTGATGGAGGTGGTTTTAATGATGGAGGTGGTTTTAGTGATGGAGGTGGTGTTAGTGAAGGAGGTGGTGTTAGTGAAGGAGGTGGTGTTAGTGACGGAGGTGGTGTTAGTGATGGAGGTGGTGTTAGTGACGGAGGTGGTGTTAGTGATGGAGGTGTTAGTGATGGAGGTGGTTTTAGTGATGGAGGTGGTTTTAATGATGGAGGTGGTGTTAGTGATGGAGGTGTTAGTGACGGAGGTGGTGTTAGTGAAGGAGGTGGTGTTAGTGACGAAGGTAGTGTTAGTGAAGGAGGTGGTTTTAGTGATGGAGGTGGTTTTAATGATGGAGGTTGTGTTAGTGACGGAGGTGGTTTTAGTGATGGAGGTGGTTTTAGTGATGGAGGTGGTTTTAGTGATGGAGGTGGTTTTAATGATGGAGGTGGTGTTAGTGATGGAGGTGTTAGTGACGGAGGTGGTGTTAGTGAAGGAGGTGGTGTTAGTGATGGAGGTGGTTTAATGATGGAGGTGGTGTTAGTGACGGAGGTGGTGTTAGTGATGGAGGTGATGTTAGTGAAGGAGGTAGTAGTAGTGATGGAGGTGGTTTAATGATGGAGGTGGTGTTAGTGAAGGAGGTGGTGTTAGTGAAGGAGGTGGTGTTAGTGATGGAGATGGTTTTAGTGATGGAGGTGGTTTTAATGATGGAGGTGGTGTTAGTGGTAGAGGTGTTAGTGACGGAGGTGGTGTTAGTGAAGGAGGTGGTGTTAGTGATGGAAGTGGTGTTAGTGACGGAGGTGGTGTTAATAAAGGAGGTGTTTTTTTCATGATGGAGGTGGTGTTAGTGATGGAGGTGGTGTTAGTGACGGAGGTGGTGTTAATAAAGGAGGTGTTTTTTTCATGATGGAGATGGTGTTAGTGATGGAGGTGGTTTAATGATGGAGGTGGTGTTAGTGAAGGAGGTAGTAGTAGTGATGGAGGTGGTTTAATGATGGAGGTGGTGTTAGTGAAGGAGGTGGTGTTAGTGACGGAGGTGGTGTTAGTGATGGAGATGGTTTTAGTTTTGGAGGTGGTTTTAATGATGGAGGTGGTGTTAGTGAAGGAGGTGGTGTTAGTGATGGAAGTGGTGTTAGTGACGGAGGTGGTGTTAATAAAGGAGGTGTTTTTTTCATGATGGAGGTGGTGTTAGTGATGGAGGTGGTGTTAGTGACGGAGGTGGTGTTAATAAAGGAGGTGTTTTTTTCATGATGGAGGTGGTGTTAGTGATGGAGGTGTTAGTGACGGAGGTGGTGTTAGTAAAGGAGGTGGTGTTAGTGATGGAGGTGGTTTAATGATGGAGGTGGTGTTAGTGAAGGAGGTGGTGTTAGTGACGGAGGTGGTGTTAATAAAGGAGGTGTTTTTTTCATGATGGAGGTGGTGTTAGTGATGGATGTGTTAGTGACGGAGGTGGTGTTAGTAAAGGAGGTGGTGTTAGTGATGGAGGTGGTTTAATGATGGAGGTGGTGTTAGTGATGGAGGTGGTGTTAGTGACGGAGGTAATGTTAGTGAAGGAGGTGGTGTTAGTGATGGAGGTGGTTTAATGATGGAGGTGGTGTTAGTGAAGGAGGTGGTGTTAGTGATGGAGGTGGTGTTAGTGAAGGAGGTGGTGTTAGTGATGGAGGTGGTGTTAGTGAAGGAGGTGGTTTTAGTGAAGGAGGTGGTTTTAATGACGGAGGTGGTGTTAGTGAAGGAGGTGGTGTTAGTGATGGAGGTGGTGTTAGTGAAGGAGGTGGTGTTAGTGATGGAGGTGGTTTAATGATGGAGGTGGTGTTAGTGAAGGAGGTGGTGTTAGTGACAGAGGTGGTTTAATGATGGAGGTGGTTTAATGATGGGGGTGGTGTTAGTGAAGGAGGTGGTGTTAGTGATGGAGGTGGTTTAATGATGGAGGTGGTGTTAGTGAAGGAGGTGGTGTTAGTGACAGAGGTGGTTTAATGATGGAGGTGGTTTAATGATGGGGGTGGTGTTAGTGAAGGAGGTGGTGTTAGTGACAAAGGTGGTGTTAGTGACAGAGGTGGTGTTAGTGACGGAGGTGGTGTTAGTGACGAAGGTAGTGTTAGTGAAGGAGGTGGTGTTAGTGATGGAGGTGGTGTTAGTGAAGGAGGTGGTGTTAGTGACGGAGGTGGTGTTAGTGAAGGAGGTGGTGTTAGTGATGGAGGTGGTGTTAGTGATAGAGGTGGTTTTAGTGATGGAGGTGGTTTTAATGATGGAGGTGGTGTTAGTGATGGAGGTGTTAGTGACGGAGGTGGTGTTAGTGAAGGAGGTGGTGTTAGTGACGGAGGTTGTGTTAGTGACGAAGGTAGTGTTAGTGACGGAGGTGGTGTTAGTGAAGGAGGTGGTGTTAGTGACGGAGGTTGTGTTAGTGACGAAGGTAGTGTTAGTGAAGGAGGTGGTTTTAGTGATGGAGGTGGTGTTAGTGATGGAGGTGTTAGTGACGGAGGTGGTGTTAGTGAAGGAGGTAGTGTTAGTGAAGGAGGTGGTGTTAGTGATGGAGGTGGTTTTAATGATGGAGGTGGTGTTAGTGAAGGAGGTGGTGTTAGTGACGGAGGTTGTGTTAGTGACGAAGGTAGTGTTAGTTAAGGAGGTGGTTTTAGTGATGGAGGTGGTGTTAGTGATGGAGGTGTTAGTGACGGAGGTGGTGTTAGTGAAGGAGGTAGTGTTAGTGAAGGAGGTGGTGTTAGTGATGGAGGTGGTTTTAATGATGGAGGTGGTGTTAGTGATGAAGGTGTTAGTGACGGAGGTGGTGTTAGTGAAGGAGGTGGTGTTAGTGATGGAGGTGGTTTTAATGATGGAGGTGGTGTTAGTGACGGAGGTGGTGTTAGTGATGGAGGTGATGTTAGTGAAGGAGGTAGTAGTAGTGATGGAGGTGGTTTAATGATGGAGGTGGTGTTAGTGAAGGAGGTGGTGTTAGTGACGGAGGTGGTTTTAGTGATGGAGGTGGTTTTAATGATGGAGGTGGTGTTAGTGGTAGAGGTGTTAGTGACGGAGGTGGTGTTAGTGAAGGAGGTGGTGTTAGTGACGGAGGTGGTGTTAGTGAAGGAGGTGGTGTTAGTGACGGAGGTGGTGTTAGTGACGGAGGTGGTGTTAGTGAAGGAGGTGGTGTTAGTGATGGAGGTGGTGTTAGTGAAGGATGTGGTGTTAGTGACGGAGGTGGTGTTAGTGACGGAGGTGGTGTTAGTGATGGAGGTGGTGTGAGTGACGGAGGTGGTGTTAGTGATGGAGGTGGTGTTAGTGATGGAGGTGTTAGTGACGGAGGTGGTGTTAGTGAAGGAGGTGGTGTTAGTGATGGAGGTCGTTTAATGATGGAGGTGGTGTTAGTGACGGAGGTGGTGTTAGTGATGGAGGTGATGTTAGTGAAGGAGGTAGTAGTAGTGATGGAGGTGGTTTAATGATGGAGGTGGTGTTAGTGAAGGAGGTGGTGTTAGTGACGGAGGTGGTGTTAGTGATGGAGATGGTTTTAGTGATGGAGGTGGTTTTAATGATGGAGGTGGTGTTAGTGGTAGCGGTGTTAGTGACGGAGGTGGTGTTAGTGAAGGAGGTGGTGTTAGTGATGGAAGTGGTGTTAGTGACGGAGGTGGTGTTAATAAAGGAGGTGTTTTTTTCATGATGGAGGTGGTGTTAGTGATGGAGGTGTTAGTGACGGAGGTGGTTTAATGATGGAGGTGGTGTTAGTGAAGGAGGTGGTGTTAGTGACGGAGGTGGTGTTAGTGATGGAGATGGTTTTAATGATGGAGGTGGTGTTAGTGGTAGAGGTGTTAGTGACGGAGGTGGTGTTAGTGAAGGAGGTGGTGTTAGTGATGGAAGTGGTGTTAGTGACAGAGGTGGTGTTAATAAAGGAGGTGTTTTTTTCATGATGGAGGTGGTGTTAGTGATGGAGGTGGTGTTAGTGACGGAGGTGGTGTTAGTAAAGGAGGTGGTGTTAGTGATGGAGGTGGTGTTAGTGACGGAGGTGATGTTAGTGAAGGAGGTGGTGTTAGTGATGGAGGTGGTTTAATGATGGAGGTGGTGTTAGTGAAGGAGGTGGTGTTAGTGATGGAGGTGGTGTTAGTGAAGGAGGTGGTTTTAGTGAAGGAGGTGGTTTTAATGACGGAGGTGGTGTTAGAGAAGGAGTTGGTGTTAGTGATGGAGGTGGTTTAATGATGGAGGTGGTGTTAGTGATGGAGGTGGTTTAATGATGGAGGTGGTTTAATGATGGGGGTGGTGTTAGTGAAGGAGGTGGTTTAATGATGGAGGTGGTTTAATGATGGGGGTGGTGTTAGTGAAGGAGGTGGTGTTAGTGAACAGAGCTACACTGTCCAACACTGCCCCCATGGTTTCTGGTGGTGTTACTGCGTTTGATGCTGCTGATACGGATCAGTAAGATCCTGAAAACCACCACATTATTAACGTGATGGACGCAGATGTGCATCCTGTGTAGATTAGTGTTGGTGGTGTAGTTGTTGGTGGAGGTGTAGTTGTTGGTGGAGGTGTAGTTGTTGGTGGAGGTGTAGTTGTTGGTGTTGGTGGAGGTGTAGTTGTTGGTGGAGGTGTAGTTGTTGGTGTTGGTGGAGGTGTAGTTGTTGATGGAGGTGTAGTTGTTTGTGTTGGTGGAGGTATAGTTGTTGGTGGAGGTGTAGTTGTTGATGGAGGTGTAGTTGTTGGTGGAGGTGTAGTTGTTGGTGGAGGTATAGTTGTTGGTGGAGGTGTAGTTGTTGGTGTTGATGGAGGTATAGTTGTTGATAGAGGTGTAGTTGTTGGTGTTGGTGGAGGTGTAGTTGTCGGTGGGGGTGTAGTTGTTGGTGTTGATGGAGGTATAGTTGTTGGTGAAGGTGTAGTTGTTGGTGTTGGTGGAGGTGTAGTTGTTGGTGGAGGTGTAGTTGTTGATGGAGGTGCAGTTGTTGGTGGAGGTGTAGTTGTTGATGGAGGTGTAGTTGTTGGTGTTGATGGAGGTATAGTTGTTGGTGGAGGTGTAGTTGTTGGTGGAGGTGTAGTTGTTGATGGAGGTGTAGTTGTTGGTGTTGGTGGAGGTGTAGTTGTTGGTGGAGGTGTAGTTGTTGCTGGAGGTGTAGTTGTTGCTGGAGGTGTAGTTGTTGGTGTTGATGGAGGTATAGTTGTTGATAGAGGTGTAGTTGTTGGTGTTGGTGGAGGTGTAGTTGTCGGTGGGGGTGTAGTTGTTGGTGTTGATGGAGGTATAGTTGTTGGTGGAGGTGTAGTTGTTGGTGTTGATGGAGGTATAGTTGTTGATAGAGGTGTAGTTGTTGGTGTTGGTGGAGGTGTAGTTGTTGGTGGAGGTGTAGTTGTTGATGGAGGTGCAGTTGTTGGTGGAGGTGTAGTTGTTGATGGAGATGTAGTTGTTGGTGTTGATGGAGGTATAGTTGTTGGTGGAGGTGTAGTTGTTGGTGGAGGTGTAGTTGTTGGTGTTGATGGAGGTATAGTTGTTGATAGAGGTGTAGTTGTTGGTGTTGGTGGAGGTGTAGTTGTCGGTGGGGGTGTAGTTGTTGGTGTTGATGGAGGTATAGTTGTTGGTGGAGGTGTAGTTGTTGGTGTTGGTGGAGGTGTAGTTGTTGATGGAGGTATAGTTGTTGGTGGAGGTGTAGTTGTTGGTGGAGGTGTAGTTGTTGATGGAGGTGTAGTTGTTGGTGTTGGTGGAGGTGTAGTTGTTGATGGAGGTGTAGTTGTTGGTGTTGGTGGAGGTGTAGTTGTTGCTGGAGGTATAGTTGTTGGTGGAGGTGTAGTTGTTGGTGGAGGTGTAGTTGTTGATGGAGGTGTAGTTGTTGGTGTTGGTGGAGGTGTAGTTGTTGATGGAGGTGTAGTTGTTGGTGGAGGTGTAGTTGTTGATGGAGGTGTAGTTGTTGATGGAGGTGTAGTTGTTGGTGTTGGTGGAGGTGTAGTTGTTGATGGAGGTGTAGTTGTTGGTGGAGGTGTAGTTGTTGATGGAGGTGTAGTTGTTGATGGAGGTGTAGTTGTTGGTGTTGGTGGAGGTGTAGTTGTTGATGGAGGTGTAGTTGTTGGTGTTGGTGGAGGTGTAGTTGTTGCTGGAGGTATAGTTGTTGGTGGAGGTGTAGTTGTTGGTGGAGGTGTAGTTGTTGATGGAGGTGTAGTTGTTGGTGTTGGTGGAGGTGTAGTTGTTGATGGAGGTGTAGTTGTTGGTGGAGGTGTAGTTGTTGATGGAGGTGTAGTTGTTGGTGGAGGTGTAGTTGTTGATGGAGGTGTAGTTGTTGATGGAGGTGTAGTTGTTGGTGGAGGTGTAGTTGTTGATGGAGGTGTAGTTGTTGATGGAGGTGTAGTTGTTGATGGAGGTGTAGTTGTTGGTGTTGGTGGAGGTGTAGTTGTTGATGGAGGTGTAGTTGTTGGTGGAGGTGTAGTTGTTGATGGAGGTGTAGTTGTTGATGGAGGTGTAGTTGTTGGTGGAGGTGTAGTTGTTGATGGAGGTGTAGTTGTTGGTGTTGGTGGAGGTGTAGTTGTTGGTGTTGATGGAGGTATAGTTGTTGATAGAGGTGTAGTTGTTGGTGTTGGTGGAGGTGTAGTTGTCGGTGGGGGTGTAGTTGTTGGTGTTGATGGAGGTATAGTTGTTGGTGAAGGTGTAGTTGTTGGTGTTGGTGGAGGTGTAGTTGTTGGTGGAGGTGTAGTTGTTGATGGAGGTGCAGTTGTTGGTGGAGGTGTAGTTGTTGATGGAGGTGTAGTTGTTGGTGTTGATGGAGGTATAGTTGTTGGTGGAGGTGTAGTTGTTGGTGGAGGTGTAGTTGTCGGTGGGGGTGTAGTTGTTGGTGTTGATGGAGGTATAGTTGTTGGTGAAGGTGTAGTTGTTGGTGTTGGTGGAGGTGTAGTTGTTGGTGTTGATGGAGGTATAGTTGTTGGTGGAGGTGTAGTTGTTGGTGGAGGTGTAGTTGTTGATGGAGGTGTAGTTGTTGGTGTTGGTGGAGGTGTAGTTGTTGGTGGAGGTGTAGTTGTTGGTGGAGGTGTAGTTGTTGATGGAGGTGTAGTTGTTGGTGTTGGTGGAGGTGTAGTTGTTGGTGGAGGTGTAGTTGTTGATGGAGGTGTAGTTGTTGGTGGAGGTGTAGTTGTTGGTGGAGGTGTAGTTGTTGGTGTTGGTGGAGGTGTAGTTGTTGGTGGAGGTGTAGTTGTTGGTGGAGGTGTAGTTGTTGGTGGAGGTGTAGTTGTTGGTGGAGGTGTAGTTGTTGTGTCGGGTGTAGATGAGGGAGGAGGAGTCAGGCCCACGTGGACACAGTGTGACTGTAAGTGTCCATTTGGCTTCGTTCAGCTGCTGTAAATAAACGTTGTCTTGACTAATGGACCGTAAACACACGCTCTCATGTTTAATACAAACCCATAAAAAGACTCAACCGACGCTTGTCTCCACACACACTCATCTCAAACACTCGAGGCCCCACGGCGTCCTGAAACGGCGTCCTGAAACGGCGTCCTGAAACGGCGTCCTGAAACGGCGTCCTGGCGTGAACACGTTCCTTTTTGTCCTGTAGTTTGAGTCTTAGTTTCTGAGTCTTAGTTTCTAATTCTTAGTTTCTGAGTCTTAGTTTCTAATTCTTAGTTTCTGAGTCTTAGTTTCTGAGTCTTAGTTTCTAATTCTTAGTTTCTGAGTCTTAGTTTCTAATTCTTAGTTTCTGAGTCTTAGTTTCTGAGTCTTAGTTTCTAATTCTTAGTTTCTGAGTCTTAGTTTCTGAGTCTCGTCTCAGTCTCAGTTTGTATTTTCGAGCTGATGTTGATGAAAAAGACGAACGTGTCAGATTCTTAGTGTGAACACAAACACTGACGATGAGGTGAGAGCAGCCAACTCACCACCGTGTTAATGGACCTGAGCAGCTGACCACATTCCTCCGCTGAGGCTCAAGGTCCACACACACACACACACACACACACACACACACACACACACAGTTTTAGTCTCAGATGAAAATGTGTCTCAAAGTTCATGGAGGATTAAAACATTAAAACACAAAGTTTCTATTTTCATTGTTCGAACGTTCATGTTGAAGTTAAAGTTCATGATCTGAGGTGACGACAGTCGCTGATGATGAAAACTCACGTCTACTGGTCGAATCTGCTAATAATCTAATCTACTAACCTGCTTTAATCCTCAGAGGATCAACCTTTACATCTGGTTCATCTGATGTTGATGAAAGTTTATTCTACATCATCAATAACTTTGATTCTTTGTTTTCTCTTGTTACATGTTTTAACTGATTCGTATCAATCACAGCACATCATGTTGAAATGTCTTGTTCATATAAAAACATGCTGATTTATTGAGAAAAGTCATGAACTCCACAGGTAGAAACACAGGACGGTGTCTCTGACGCTGAGACATCGTCTTCTGTCCGTCCATCGGTCCGTCCATCGGTCCGTCCATCGGTCCGTCCATCGGTCCGTCCATCGGTCCGTCCATCGGTCCGTCCATCGGTCCGTCCATCACCTCCTAATAAAGACGTCATAACGTCCGTGTCTCTGTCCGTCAGTCGTGTCCTTGATTATGACACTAAATCACTGCCACTGTCGTCCCTGACCTCTGACCTCACATAGGACAATAAATAATGAATCAGACTTTTATTAGAGATTCTCCATCCTCTCCTCCATCCTCTTCTCCATCCTCTCCTCCATCTTCTCCTTCATCTTCACAGTTCAGAGGAAACAGGTCACACACAGTCACAAACAACAGAAACGTAACAAACGTCCAGTTTGTTTCTGAATCTGTTGTATTTTGATCGTTGACAGTTTTAATGATGGCGTGAAACGTCTGCGACCACCAGGAGGCATCTGATCAGACTGGAGACCTAACATTTATTGATCAGAGCGATCAATAAATAAAAGAAACTGCTTTAATGAGAAAATGAAAAAGATGAAACTTTCACCAGAAACTAAACATCAGACACTAGGTCTGAAGCAGCTGCTGCCTCCAGTGGCCACACTGAGAATTACAACAACAGACTGTTAAAAACCATGTGTTGTTGTAAACAAATCAACAACAACAATAAAATAATGTTCTTATTAATATGAAGCAGCTGATCGTCTGATGGTCTGATCGATTAATCGACCCCAACTGATGACTCGAACTGATTCGGTCCGTTCAGATCTCAGACGCCTCATTCTCGGTTCTGGTCCAGTCTCCGGTCCGGTCCGATCCGGTCCGGTCCCGGTACCTGTCCTCGTAGCGCCTCCTGTCCCCGCCTCAGACCTCAGCCCTCCGGTCTCCGTATCCGCGCGCATTGGCCGCGCCGCGCGTCAGTCACGGTGTCCGGGGAGGGGGTGTAGGAGGAGCCGGTGGCGGGTGGAGGTGGAGGTGGGTGGAGGCGGCGCGTGTGTCACTGTTTCCTCGTCAAAACTCGTTTGAGTCGTTGATCTGCGTGAGACGCGTTCAGGACCGAGCTGCGGGCGCGCGCTCCCGGTTTACTGACGGAAACTTCGCTGCACTTTGTGGACGGAGACAGGAAGCGGCTGCGAGGACAAACATTTGTGTCCGCGCGCTCTCCGTCTCCTTTCACCGTCTGAACCTCGCGGAGGCTCCGGTGGTCCGCGTGAACGAGGAGACTTGTTGAGCGTCTCGCGCCTCCAGTCCGTTTCACTGCACGCGATGCTCTGATTGGAACCGGAGAGGACGGGAGAGAGAACCCGGGAACCGGGGGACCGAGGGACCGGAGAGTCGGTGCTCAGTCTCCGCGGCAGGACGCAGCTTCTCCCGGTAAATGGCACCGAGCAGCCGCGGAGACAAACTTTGGTGAATTCGTCCAGAAACCTTCGTCTCTTCCTCCTCCTCTTCCTCACCGACATGTCTGAACGCGACGGATACGGAGACAGTTTGTGCAGCGACGGAGCCGCGGACTGTTTCCCGCCTCGGCTGCCGCGGGGTCGGCGGAGCGGAGTCATCCTGCCCGGCGGCGGCGGCGGGGACCCGGACAGCGTCCTGCTGGAGACCGTGAAGGCGGCGCCGCGGAGGAGCAGCATCATCAAGGTAGGAACGGTCTGGGTCCAGGTCTTCGCCTGGCTCCGGATCACGGTGTGAGTTCTGGTTTTGGACAGAGATGAGGACTTGACGGTGATCGGGTCGTGATGACCGTGATGCTGTTGCGTGTGTATGACCATCAGTTGTGTTTGTGGCGCGTGCAAGGTTCAGAGGTCAGACCCCCCCTCCCTTCCTCCCCACGACTCGGGTTGCAGGTCAGAGGTCTGAGGAGGATCAGGTTCAGGATCAGGAGCCTGAGACTGATGATGGTTCAGTTTGTTTCTGTCACTGAGTGAACCAACTTCACTCTGAGACTCTGGTTCAGATCAGTTCAGATCAGTTATTGATCAGACGTGTATCAGGTGTGTCAGTGTGTGATCTTGACAGTAACTTGATTGATGCTAACTGACTGATTCTCAATGATTTCATCTGATAGTTCAACAAGAATCTAAAACCAGAATATTCCCATCATCATGTCTGAGAAGATTTAACCAGGAAACGTTTCAACTAAGGGGTCAGGGGGTAATGGGGCTAACTAACAGGGGTTAGCCCTGTTGCCTCACAGCAAGAAGTTAATGGGTTCGACTCCCGGGTCGGGCGCAGGGTCTTTCTGTGTGTAGGTTGCATGTTCTCCCTGTGTCTGCGTGGGTTTCCTCCCACCGCCAAAAACATGCAACATTGGGGACAGGTGAATCGAGCGTGCTAAATCACCTGTAAGTGTGGATGCGAGTGCGAATGGTTGTTTGTCAATAAGCGCTGATCGTCTATATGTGGCCCTGTGACAAACTGGCGACCGTCCAGGGTGGACCCTGCCACTGGACCACTGGACCTGCTCCAGCCCCCCGACCCCGAGTACAGGATAAAGGGGTAGAAGATGGATGGATGTTTCAACTAAAATGTCCGTCACCTTTAATCATCAGCGTCAACAACATGTTGATTTGTCAGATTTTACTGACGACTGAAACCTTAGTGACTCCGTTTATTAGGGACGCAGCGTCACACGTGACACGTGATCGTCTCCTCGTTGATCAATGAGGTTGAATCCTCTGATGTTGTGTTGGTTTTCAGACTCAGTAAAAACACACACACACAAGTGTCTACACACTGCTGCAGTCTGAGGAAGGTCAAAGGTCACGTGTTTTCACCTCATTTCACATCTCTACAACAACACGTATGATGGACTAAGTTACTGGAAATAACATCAGCCTGTGTTTACCTTCGGTTCAACAAATAAAAACACAAACATGATTAGAGCTTCGGTGGTGAGGAAGAACACAAACACACGCACATGCACGCACACACAGACACACACACACACACACACACACACACACACACACACAGGTAATGACAGCTGCAGTCTGCTCTGAACATAATAATCCCAAATGTAGTTGGAGGATGCACAAACAGTGACCTGGTCATCATCATCATCACCATCATCATCATCACCATCATCACCATCATCACCATCATCATCATCATCATCATCATCATCATCATCATCACCATCATCACCATCATCATCATCATCATCATCATCATCATCATCATCATCATCATCATCATCATCATCATCATCATCATCATCATCATCATCATCATCATCATCATCATCATCATCATCATCATCATCATCATCATCATCATCATCATCATCATCATCATCATCATCATCACCATCATCACCATCATCACCATCATCACCATCATCATCATCATCATCATCATCATCATCATCATCATCATCATCATCATCATCATCATCATCATCATCATCATCATCATCATCATCATCATCATCACCATCATCACCATCATCACCATCATCATCATCATCACCATCATCACCATCATCATCATCATCATCATCATCATCATCATCATCATCATCATCATCATCATCATCATCATCATCATCATCATCATCATCATCATCATCATCACCATCATCATCACCATCATCATCATCATCATCATCATCATCATCATCACCATCATCATCATCATCACCATCATCATCTCCGTCTTCTGTTTGTTTCTTCTGTTTCATCGAAGCTTTGATGTTTTATTGTTTTATCGTCAACATTTAAAGCGAAAGTAAAAACGTTGTGGGTCATTTTCCTGAAACTGAGTCCAACAGGTTTAATTGATTAACTGGTTTAATGGTTCAGGTCGATGTTTATCTGCACAGTCCAGTCCTCAGGGTCTGATCTGACCACATGGACTGATGAACCGTTGAGTCCATGCTCTGTTTGGCTGTTTGGGATCAAACGATCAAAGATGCAATGTGTCAAAAAATCGATAATAAGATCTAAAACAACAAGGTGCAAAAACACACAGAGATGCAAACGTCCATAGAGATGATGAGACTTGACGGCATCAGATGAAATCAACCACTTGATGTTTTATTTTACTGGAGAGAAGAACTTCATGAATGAGTCAGAAGATCATTTCAACCCCAGTTGTTCTTTATGAACCGTGATAAATAACATCACTGACCTCAGATCTGACTGGTTTTGATCCACTGTGTTAACGTTGAGGTTTAACGTGTTAACGCTGAAGTTGAGTGTATTAATGTTGAGGTTTAATGTTGAGGTCCAACACATTAATGTGGACCTGGGTGTCTGGCAGTCAGATGTCTTCCCCACCACAGCGTTTGACTCATCGTTAACTTTATCAGTCGGAGGAGTCGTCGCTTGTCCTGATGATTCATCTCAGAGTTTCGTGTCCGAGTGTTGAACTGGCTCCAGCAGCCGTTCACCTCCTGACCCTCAGAGCCAGAAATAACTTCCTTCTCCTCCAGTTTCAGAAGAAAACAATTATATGAGCTTTGGTTTCAGAGCAGAAGAATCTTGGTGTTGTGGTTGAATCTGTGAGGAGTTGAGCTGCAGAGACTCATCCTGACTTTAGACCTGACTTCATTCTCTCTGTTTTTATATGATGTGATAAATAATCATTTCACACTAAATAATAAAGTTACCAGACGTAACTTGAGGACGGTCTCTATTGTTGTACGTGTTGAAGGGACATTAATCAGTTAAACACATGAGGTTCAGACTTATTAATTCAACAAACCATCATGAGCTCAGAGCACCACAGACAGAAACACAGCAGAGGAGTCAGGTCCACGGAGATTAACAACCACACACACGGATGAAAGACAACACACTGAAGTCTGCTGGATGAGACTCGAGGGACTCCACGCTCCGGCGTCTCTCCGGCGTCGCCTCGCTGCTCGAGCAGCAGGACTGAAGGTGTTTGGAGCCTCAGTGACTCTGTTACAGTTACTGTTGGTGTTGATGTTCCCGCTAATGTTAATGTTAGTGTTAACGTTAATATCAGTGTTACTCTGTGGCTCGGGCGGGATGGAGATCGTAGATTTGTGTCACGTGAAGTGAGTCGTTGCAGTTTGTTTTGTTCTTCATAAAAATAACGACACGACTGAGCAGCAGTTAATGCTGCAGCTATCAATTGTTTTTGTAATCGAGTATTCTATGGATTATTTCATTGATTAAGCGAGTAATGTAATATTAAAAACTCTCTTTGCGAAATGACCAAAAAAGTAAGTCTGAAAGTAATTTCTACTACTACAATAATAACTACAACTAATATAGTTGTTTTATTCTATTTTAGCTTTTATTCCTGATGCTTCTTACAAGAACAATCAAAATGTAAGAAAGTTTATTTCAGCGCCATCTCAAACAAATTAATTAGAAATTAGTCCTTAGACAAATTAAAAATAACTAAAATAAAAAAAAAAAAAATTAATAAAAATTTGCAGTTTTTTGAACTTGGCCTATTGTTGTCATGTTGTCATGGTTGTTAACAACACATCCACTACAGGGCAGAGCTCTGAGCTGTAAATTTCAGATAATAACAAACATGGCGACGGTGAAGGAGATCACAGCGCACGTTCTAAGAAAGCGATTAAAACACAGTCGACGGCGGTGGTTTGAGCCGTTAAATACATCGCGACGTGGTCAAAGATTTCTGTCGTCTTCTTCTTTGTTCCTCTCGCTGGTCACATTTGAGCTGTGCTCCTCAACACTGCCCCGGTGGTTTTCAGTGGTGTTACTCCGTTTAACACAAGTGGTGCATCACCAGAACACAGCGAATTAAACGACGTCTTGTTTTGGGATAATTTGCCTCAATCGTTTTTTCAAATCAAGTTATTCAAGTTAATTGATTAATTATTTCAGCTCTAGTTCAGTTTCTAACTCGACACAAATTTCTGCATCAAACATGAAGTTTAACTTTTTTCTGACATGAATTTTACTAGAGACCAGTGGTTACAGGTTAACTGCTCTGAAACAAAGTGATGGGAAGATGGAGCTGAGGAGGTTTTGTTGGTCAGTTGACATCAGACGCTGCAGACGTCGTCTCGTCTGTTCACCGACACGACGGACTCAGTGATCAAACACTGATGAACAATCATCATCATCAGAGCCTTCTTGCTCTTCATCAGTCCAACCAGGATCCAGGATGAATGTGGAGGATTTCTCTGAGTTTATAAATCATCTTGTTGTTGATGTTTCTCAGTTCAGAGAGAAGTCGTCTGCTCATGTTGACTCTCAGTTTATTTCAGTTGTTTCTCGGACGGTGACGATGAGGCAACACGCGTTTCCTCGTCTTCTCTGTTTGAATCAGAGTCTGGACCAGTTCTGGTTCTGGTTTTTCCGCCACCTGAGTGTTTTTCCGTTGTTGTTGTCGCTCTAATGCTTCACCACTGCAGAGGAACAATGGCTCGTTCACAGAGAGCAGAGACAGCGTCGCTGTGACCAGGACTGAAGGCCTCTGTCTCCGGTGTCGCTCGGCTCCTGGTGCCGCCGCTCGCCGCCTCATCACAGCTGCTGGTCAGCGTGACGGTGGTCGGAGTGATGGTCATCTGTCGATGTGTGATCGCTGGAGGTTAACGACATCACAGACGCTTCACAAAAGAAGCGTCTGTGAAAAGAACCAGCCAACGTTAACGAGCTTCGACGGTTTGAGTCACTTTTATAAAACTGTTGTTGTTGTTGTTCTCACATCACGTTTCACTATAGATCAACTCTCAGGTGTTTTTATGCAGCGAATGAACAAAGATCATGATGTCATTAAGACGACACATCAGAACAAAACACAGAAGAAACCAGAGATGTTTCTGTCAATGTTTCAAAATAAAAGTCTTAAAAGTAAAGTAACTAATTAAAAGTTGTATTTGATCTGACAAAATGAATGTGTATGAAACGCAGCAGAAGTCATAACATCCATAACGTTACAGTATTAATAAATGTGACTCCCTTAGTCTGTGTCGGTATCGGACGTGACGTGTCTGCCTTCGAGTGTTTCCAGTTTTATTGAGCTCAGTTTCACCTGCAGCAGTTTAATCCTCAACAGTCACAGTTGTGATCCGATCAACTCAGACTGACGACGTCTGAAAACTGATGTGGATATTTCACAGTGATTCAGAGAAAAGGATGAACGTTTTCTCTTTATTCAGGCCAGTCTGTATCTGGACCAGCGTGTTCATTTACAGACTGAAACACAAGCTGTGATGTTTGTAGAGTGTTTCATAAAATAAGTGTCGAGCAGACGGAGCGCTGGCGTCTGTTATTACAGTTCATGTGAATGATGTTGGATTTAAACGGTGACCTTCAGAGGCGTCGAGGTCTGCAGCTGGAATTAAATCACATGAGTGTAAAGAGGATTTTCAGGCTCCAAATGACTGAAAACATAAAGTGGTTTAAAGTGGCGAGAGGGCGGAGCCAGTGTGACGAGTTTATTATCTCCAGATCACTTCCTGTTTAACACGCGAACACAGCTGTGACTGACGACTGCTGCTCAGTTTCCTCTGTGACACACTGATGGAGGGGTGAGGAGGGGTGAGGAGGGTGAGGAGGGTGAGGAGGGTGAGGAGGGTGAGGAGGGTGAGGAGGGGTGAGGAGGGGTGAGGAGGGGTGAGGAGGGTGAGGAGGGTGAGGAGGGTGAGGAGGGTGAGGAGGGGGGGGGAGGGGTGAGGAGGGTGAGGAGGGTGAGGAGGGGTGGGGAGGGGAGGAGGAGGGTGAGGGGGGGAGGAGGGTGGGGAGGGGGTGAGGGGTGAGGAGGGTGGGAGGAGGAGGGTGAGGAGGGTGAGGAGGGTGAGGAGGGTGAGGAGGGGTGAGGAGGGGTGGGGAGGTGAGGAGGGGTGAGGAGGGGAGGGGAGGGTGAGGGAGGTGAGGGGGGTGAGGAGGTGGGGGGTGAGGAGGGTGAGGAGGGGTGAGGAGGGTGAGGAGGGTGAGGAGGGTGAGGAGGGTGAGGAGGGTGAGGAAGGGTGAGGAGGGTGAGGAGGGTGAGGAGAGGGGTGAGGAGGGTGAGGAGGGGAACCAGTGGAGCTGAACGTGAGGGGAAGTGCTGGGTGGAGGGAGGGTCGGTGTTGGTGCAGATACAGTGCAGCGGTGCATGGTGTTACCCTCGGGGTGGATGGGGGTAGGTGACTGTATGTTGACTTGTTTTTCTAACCCTAACACTCGTGTCTGTGGCTGCGGCAGGTGAAGTGTATGAGAAGTAAACGTCTTCACAACACGTTGCAATAAAAAGTTTAAAACTCGTTATATTGTAACATAAAGACAAATGAAGATGTATTTATGTTTCATGATGTCACATCATGGCAGCGCCTCCTACTGTCAGACTCCAGACGTCAGTCAGGAGTTGAAATGTTTGATATTTGACGATGGGAGACGACGCTGAGTGAAACAAACGTAGCTGATAGTGACAAAGACAAAGAAACTGGTTGGTTGACCTTTGGCATGTGGCGCCGTCGTCCATGACGTGGTTGTAGATGATTGTAGATGTAGATGGTGTAGATCACACGTGTCAAACTCAAGCCGTTATTTTACTTGTCCCGCCAGATAATCTCATGTCTAACAGAGCGGACGTGCACCGCTAATACTGCAAGTCCCAGGATGCAACAGTCCAGTGCAATGGACTGGTCATAGTTCGATGTTTGGATTTTCATTGAAGGACGTTAGTTTTTGTCTGTTGTCCTGTGCAAAAAATGTTTTCATTGGAAATTACTAGAAAGAATAAGAAATGGCTGATGTTTCTTTTATTTTGAAATGTTATCTCTGTGTTTATAGGCAATAGACCTAAGCTTTAGTTTACTTGTTCTAGATTTAATTTATTAAATAAGTTCATGTTTACATGTGAAGAACTGATACATAATGTTTCCCTCAATAATTACTGAATAGGTTCATCCGTCAACTCGGATACGTTTTTTATTCCTGCTACTGTTTCAGTTTGACACCTCTGATCTACATCATCTACATCTACACCATCTACACCATCTACACCATCTACACCATCTACATCTACACCATCTACATCTACACCATCTACACCATCACACCATCTACACACCATCTACATCACCACACCATCTACATCTACACCACCATCTACACCATCTACATCTACACCATCTACATCCATCTACATCTACACCATCTACATCATCTACACCATCTACACCATCTACCATCCATCTACATCTACACATCTACACCATCCACATCCACACCATCTCTACATCTACACCATCTACACCATCTACACCATCTACATCCACACCATCTACATCCACACCATCTACACCATCCACATCTACACCATCTATCTACACCATCTACACCATCTACATCCATCTACACCATCTACATCCACACCATCTACACCATCTACATCCATCTACACCATCCACATCTACACCATCTACATCCATCTACACCATCTACACCATCCACACCATCTACATCCACACCACATCACACCATCCATCCACACATCTACATCTACATCATCCACACCATCTACATCCATCTACACATCTACACCATCTACACTACACCATCTACATCTACACCATCTACACCATCTACACCATCTACACCATCTACATCTACACCATCTACACCATCTACATCTACACCATCTACATCTACACCATCTACACCATCTACATCTACACCATCTACACCATCTACACCATCTACATCTACACCATCTACACCATCTACACCATCTACATCTACACCATCTACATCTACACCATCTACACCATCTACATCATCTACACCATCTACATCATCTACACCATCTACATCTACACCATCTACA